>WAAF01003692.1:181605-323014 GCA_013400475.1 Tricholaema leucomelas | reverse complement strand
CCCTCCTGGTGGAGTGGTCTTGACCCTGACCTCAGGTTCTCCTGACCTGTCCCCAGGGCTGGGTCTGAATACTACCAAGTGTTAGCCCACTCCCACTTTCTGTCTAAGATCTCAATAAAAACAGAGGAACTTCCTGATTCTGTCTGTCTCTNTAACTATATTTGAGTCTCTGGTAAATTTAAACCAGAACTGAGACAAAGTTAAACCTTTTTCTTAGTGTTTTAGTCAGTGTCTGGGAATAAAAACCCTAAGTTCTATTGAAGTTCACTGCTGCATTTCCCAGTTGGCTTTAAAATGGTGTAGAAAGTCCACTATTTTCCAGTGCGTTATACATAATGATATAATATCTCCCACAAAGTGAATTAGCAACCTTTGCACACCAAAATGCATACCTGAATGGATTTTTATTTGATATGTGTTTATTGCAGTTCTGAAACAGTAAAAAAAAAAAAATGGCTTTTTAAAATTCATTTCCATAGTAGTAGATATTCTACTGTCCCATATCTGTAAAGCTAAAAAGCCATTCTTTATCTTTTCAAGCACAGTAGAAATGTTGGATTATTCATTTGCAGAAGTATTACCTGTATATATGTATATAAAAGAAAACTTTTATTAGTTTTCTACTTTGAAGACAATCCAAAATGTTTGTGAGATACTAACTTTACAAATGTGATGTCCTTGGGATGTGAAACTTGATGGCTCAGCTGTTGACTTTTTGTGTCATTCAGCTTCTGTCCACTCTCTCCTCATTGGCATTGGAGCAAAACTAGAAGTGAGTAGATTCAGATTGGATGTTAGGAAGAAGTGATGAGACACTGGAAGGTTGCCCAGGGAGGTGGTGGAAGTCCCATCCCTGGAGGTCTTTAAGGCCAGGCTGGATGGGGCTTTGCCCAACTTGATCTAGTGTGAAGTGTACTTGCCCATGGCAGGGGGATTGGAACTAGATCATCCTTGAGCTCACTTCCAGCCCTGACAATGCTATGATTCTATGAAATAAACAGATAAAATTCCTGAATGGTGGCAGAACAGTTTGGAGAAGAGAAGACTGAGAGGAGATTTAATACATGTCTATAAATGTTTGAGGGCTGGGTGTCAGGAGGGAAAGGAGAGGCTCTTCTCACTTGCTCGCTGTGATAAGACAAGGAGCAATGGATGTAAGCTGCAGCACAGGAGGTTCTATCTCATCACGAGGGAAACTTCTTTACTGTAAAGGTCATAGAGCACTGGAACAGGCTCCCCAGAGAAGTTGTCGAGTCTCCTTCTCCAGAGACTTTCAAGGCCTACCTGAATGCATTTCTCTGTGACCTGAGCTAGATTGTATGGTCCTGCTCTGGCAGGGGGGTTGGACTCAATGATCTCTTTGGGTCCCTTCCAACTCCTGACATCCTGTGGTTCTGTGATATTTTTAATTATTGGTATCTATCATAAGCTTTTAAATGACTGCTGAGTTCTTGGATTACTTTTAAGTATGTTTTAAAAGTTTGAATGAGAGGGAGAGATTAGAGAGAGAGAATCTGAGACAAACTATTTTATCTTCAACCCCCAAAATGACAAGTTATTTAAATATTTTAAAAGGAAGAGGAAAAAAATCTGGTGGTTGCAGCTTTTCCAGGTAGCCTGCATCTTGGCTGGTAGATTCATCACTAAGAAGACACCAAAAACTTTTACCCTTGCTCTGTTTTTATGGTGTATCACTTCAAAGGGCTTTGGAAATGAAAAATCATCTTTGTTGAACAGGCTAACAGTTACAGTTTATGTCTCAGGTCTTTGACTTAACATGCTGGTCTCTGAGGTGAGATTCTGATACCTGCAGTAACCATGCATGAGACCCCCAACGTGGTGTGAGGTGAGTATGCTTTCTTTGTTCCAAAGCTCTGGGGGGGAAGAAGGCATCTCAAAATGTGTTAACCTTGGAAGAAGATTCATGCAAGGAATTTCAACAGATACAAGGCCCATATTACTTAAAACAAGAGACTGCAATGATCAGATCAAGCTCTTCATTCCTGTGGTGGTTTTCATAGAGATAGAAGAATTTCTCTCCCCTCTGCTTTAGACAGCAATACCCCAAGGCAGGGACTGGATGCCAGTGGGGCTTGGTAGAGTGCTTCCCTCAGAGAGTCTCCATCCCTGGCTGGTCTGCAGAAACCACAACATTCTCAGTGTCACGATCTTTGCCCACGGTTCTCATGATGTAACCTAAGATCTAGGTTCAAAAGATGGTAGAATGAGGTGAAACAAACCCCAAACAAACAAAAAAACCCCCACACTATGATATAAAATCTAGATAATTTTAATGGCAGAAACAAAGAGGTTAATTCATACTCTCTATCCATACATTTAATTAAATAGTACCTCAATAAATCAGGACAATATGAAGAAAAAGTTGTGAAAGGCTGAGAAGAAATTAGAGGAAAAAGAAGGGAAGAGACATGTCAGTGCCCAGGAACCACCTCTTACATTAGGAACAGAGTAAATTATTCATTCTCTTAATCAAGGGATGCTACAGGAGAAGATCTGTCAGTAAAGGATGCTGAATGTCAGTAACTGAAAACAGTTTTTCCTCTGGAAAAAAGTGTAGCAAAGTCAGCAGTGTGGTAGAAGCTCTGTCATCTCCTCACCTTGCTGTGAGTGGGAGATTCTCTGTACCCAAAGTTTATTGTCTCTGCTTGCATAGACCTAAGGTGCCATTTCAACTGGTCCTAGTACTACAAGAAACTGGGCTGCAACCAATAACCCCTTTTATAGAGGCCAGGGAACATACACTGGATGGTGCTAGTCTGATTTTCAGTAGCTAGCAACCTGAACTTCATTCAGTAAACTCAAAGGAAAAAGTAACATACCCTATTAACAGTCCTTGGAGCCAGCTCCCCCTCCACATTTATCTTAATAGCTGCTCTGCAGACTAGGACTAGCATCACTCTATCCCTCCTGTTTGTTTTGGGGTTCTTTTTCCCTCTTTAGAAACAAGAAGTTCCCTGACTATACCTATGTCTCACAGGAAGCTACAAATAAGCTCATTTTACTGTTTTCAATAAATTACAGTATGCAGTTATTGCTCTTATATCTTTATCTTCTGTATGTATTAGATGTATTCCTGGATGCATTCCTGTGCAGACTACACTAGGTGATCTTGCTTTGGCAGAGGGGTTGGACTCAATGATCTCTGGAGGTATCTTCCAACCTCTAATGTTTTGTGATTCTGTATCTTCATCGGTTTTATAAATTGAAAATGTATTGTCAGAGAATAAATGTAGTCTTGTGTGATGGTTTGGGTGTCCCCCGCCCCCCCACACTTTAGAAATTACCCAGACTAGACTCAGCCGGCTCTGGAAAGTTGAATGAAGCTTATATTTACAGCTGGCACAATTTACAAGCAGATAGTTACAGTATATACAGTTATAGACAGAAACAGACAAGGTAAAAAGGTAATACAAAAACACAACAGCCCTCCCAGAAACCTGAGTCCCCAGGAGGGGCTCTCAACCACCCCTCACCTTCCCCCTACCCCTCTCAACCTTACCCCAGTCCCAAGGAAGAATGGAGGTTTTGCCAAGAGGATTAAGAAGCAAAGGTGAATCAGCCACAAAAGCAAATGGAGGGTGAGGTTAGAAAGCAAGATGGAGTTCAGCCAGCAGCCTCAGCTCTGCAGCAGGCAAAGAGCTGAGAGAACAGCCCAGCACAAAGTGCCCCAGCGAAGTGCAGAGCAAAGTGACTTTATCTTTTGTTTTGCTTCTCCTTTCTACACATCTCAGCAAGGCTGTGAGGGAAGTAGACCTCACCATTGTTTTCATTTCTCAGCCTGTGATCTAATTCTTCTCACCAAAACATTCTAGCTAGGCTCGAACTAGCACATCTTGACATCTAACTTGTGCAATGTGTCACCAAAAGTAGTCTGAATTGGTTTTGTTTTGTAAATAGCCATTAAAATCGCAAACCACAGGCCTTGGGACTACTTTCTGTATCATAACAGCACAGAAAAGACATGATTAGATGATGATACGATGATTATATCTTACTATGATGTCAAATGTATATGTACAGATGGAAGGACAGTTAGCAGACAGCAATAGGCAATTATGTATGTATAGGAAATAACTATTATGAGAAAATTTCCTTTTTTATCATGGTATCAAACATAATTTTACTTTCCAATATGGCTAAAAATATGATAGGCCATTGCAGTACCTTCTTAATGAAGGGAGTCCTTGTCCTTGTGCATTTTAGAGGCATGCATCATTAAAACACTGGAAAATATCTACCTGCTGATTGATCCTGCTATGTTTCCATCAAGCTCTGTTGAGAATAGTACAGTCTTTACTACTCTTAAAGTATCTCAATCTAAAGCCCACAACACCAGGGAACACTTTTAAACCGCTCTTCAGTTTAGAAGACTGAAGTCGTTAAACTGACTAATGAACTCTGTGTGATGTCTGATCCAGCTTGGCAGCAGCAACGTGGTGGGGACTGCCTTGTGCTATTCTTAGAGCACTGTCCACAAGAGCCGGGTTAAGGCCTGAATTCCTGCTCTGCGCTTTTATTGCAAAGAGTGGAATATATTTCCTGCTGGTAGAATCCAGGTAAGTGAACAAGATGATCATCTGCACGTTTTAAAGAGGAGACTCCTACCCCACACCCTACAATTGTGTGTATTTTCTTAATGATTGGGTGGGACTCAGAGAGCTTCTCTTGCACTGCCTATTCAGCACTGCCAAATTGTAGTTACCTCTAGGGCAGCCCTGTGGCAATAGCCAAAACCGTGGAATCATAGACTTCGGTTGGAAAAGACCTTGAAGATGTACACAAGCTGCTGGAAATGAAGGAAAATACTTGCTACTAAACACTCCTATGGAATCTTTCCAAATCCAAGGAAAACAGGTCTTTTAAATTGCTTCTGTATTTCTACAGCTCTTTGCACAGAGAAGCAATCTTATTTACCAGTTTATGCCTAATTTTGCAACTGAAAAGCAATCATCCTGAGCCTGTTGTTGCAGTCTTTAAGCTATCCACAGATTAATGAATTCCTTTTTCTTGTTGTGAGAGAAGGAGAAGTTATAATCCTTCCTCTCAGAGGGGATGAACTGCCACTAAAAGCTCAAGTTGGAAATCCTCTGAGATGTCTGACTTATGTTTTGGAAAACTATGGAGGCTAGGGGTATCAAAGGAAGAGTGAAGTTCCTCAAATGGTTTTTGAACCAAGTGGCTTCCTCTGGACTCTGGCAAAGCAAAGAACTAAATCTAGATACTCCAATTCTGTGCCTTAGCCACGAAGCCATCATTTGTCTCTAACACTAAAGGGTGATGAATTGGATCAAGCAGGATATAAAACAGTATTACAACCCCAGGCTGAGTCATAGGTCAACTTTGTAATCAACTCAAGGTCAGTGTTTTACTTGGTGCCTTCCTCATGTGTCTTGAAAGTCAAACAGAAGATAAAAATGTGAAGTTACACAGGATTAAAAAAAAAAAAGGGCAAAGAAAAAAAGAACCCAACCAAATGAACCAACAAAGAGCCCAAACATTTCTGTTTTAATTGTTTCATTTGGTTTACCACTTCTTATGTTTGTGGCTATACTGCTGAATTACAAAAAATCCCAAAGGATTTACTAGAAATGAAACTTCCTAACAAGATACTGGCTTACTCAGCTAAGTTCTGGGTTCAATTTTTATCCTCATTCTAATGAACCCATGGTCACTGGAGGCATGTGACATTTTGTCAAACTGAGGACCATAAGAACATTTTTTTCTCCTGAAAGTCTTTGGGTCACTTCATCCATAGGATTTGATAGAATAAAGTGACTCTGTCATTTTCTTATTCTACATACAGCCTGGAGCATGTTGCTTTCTCTTTGAGGGAGGAAATTGCTAGGAACAGACAATGTCACTTTCAAACAAGGCATCTACTAAACTCAGTATTATGGAAAAAAAAAATCCCTGCCATTTACTTCCATTCACTGTGTTAATTTCCAGTCCAGCCACCAAATCTCCAGACAAGCTTTGTAGATAAAGAAAAAATGTGAAGAAGAGCTTTCATCTTGCTTGATTCTTTCAGCTCAAATAATGCAGCTTAATAGATAAACAATTATACTTGCATGTAAATGTGATTACAAACTTCCTTGTTGTCTATATTGAGGTATTACATTCACAGACATGGTATAACAGCAATGAAAGATGATGCAGACCTGAGGAGGGCTCAATCAGCAATGAAGTTTGGGAGACCTGGGAGCCCTGCTACAGATCCTGACAGAGTAACTAACTTAATGATTTGGATTTTACTGCCAGTGCCTAGAGTTTTCAAAACCATGTTTGTCTGAAGACCTCTTTTACACATTGACAACATTTGACTTACATGGATCCAGCTCAAGATGAAAAATTGTCAACACTGAGATGGTGGCTCCAGGTCATGTATTTGTCAAGAAGACCGATTCAGACCAAACACTTCACAAACATCATGATGTGATTTCCTTCTTATCTATTAGGCAGTCTCAGAGTCTTCCCCTGTACTCAACACTGATCAGGCCACACCTTGAGTGCTGTGTCCAGTTCTGGGCTCCTCAACTCAAGAGATATGTTGAGACACTGGAATGTGTCCAGAGAAGGGCAATGAAACTGGTGAGAGGCCTGGAACACAGCCCTATAAGGAGAGGCTGAGGGAGCTGGGGGTGTGCAGCTGGAGAAAAGGAGGCTCGGGGTGACCTCATTGCTGTCTACAACTACCTGAAGGGAGGTTGTAGCCAGGTGGGGGTTGGTCTCTTCTGCCAGGCAACCAGCAACAGGACAAGGGAACACAGTCTCAAGTTGTGCCAGGGGAAGTATAGGCTGGATGTTACGAGCAAGTTCTTCACAGATAGAGTGATTTGCCATTGGAATGGGCTGCCCAGGGAGATGGTGGAGTCACCATCCCTGGGGGTGTTCAAAAAAAGAGACTGCATAAGGCACTTAGTGCCATGGTCTAGTTGATTGGACAGGGCTGGGTGGTAGCTTGGACTGAATGAGCTTGGGGGTCTCTTCCAACCTGGTTGATTGTGTGATTCTATTCTGAGGACCAAAGAGAGCAATGAAACCCACCACTCAGTCTCAACCTGACCTACATGTTTTCTGCATTCTGAGGGTGAGGCTAAGCAAAATAGTGGCAGGAAACATTTGTGAACCACATGTGTCATTGCACTCACACTCTTAACCCAGACTCATTCTCTGGCTGTAGTAGAGAAATGAAAACCAGGTCTTCTGAATGGGTTATATAGGCTTTCCAACTTTCTCTCTGCCCTGAGAATGAGAGGCCCAGCCACAGGCTGCTCTTTACTAGCTGCAGGAAAGCCATCAGCCTCATGCTCAAAATCCACTCTCAAGTCATGAGATCATTGGGTGTGTCCTTCTGGATGTGTGGGATTTTGTAGCATTTTGACTGCCTCAGATGTAGGCTGATGGTGATTGCAATAGTCAGAGATAGATACCAAGTTTTCCACATAACTGTGCAAAACACACTGTCCAGGTTTCCCTTTGCAGTGGTGTAGGTGGTGCAGTGTGCAGTGCAGTGTGTTCTAAGGAGTCTTAAGGCTGTTCAACCAGAGGGTAAAAGACATTTTGCCCCTGAAGAGTTTCAAGTCGTTTTTTCCCATCCAAAGGAAGAGAATTTGAATGTTCTGGGGATGCTTAAAATTATTCAGGGACCAATAAAGCCCCTGAGCTTTCTGAAAATGCAAAGGACAAGAACTCTCTCTGTTCCATCTGCTTTTGCACCATTAAGGGTACCTTGGTAACAGCTAAGTTTGTGGCTCTTGGTGATTATCTTGGCCATTTTCATACTATATTGGCTGATAGTAACAGAGGTGTCATGAGAACAAATTATCTTGTGATAGTGATTTTACTGATCTGTACCCTCTGCAATGTTAGTTATGACAGAATCAAGGAAGTACAGAATGTTGGGAGTTGGAAGGGGCTTCCAGAGATCATCAAGTCCAACCGCCCTGCCAGAGCAGCATCACCCAGAGCAGGTCACAGGGGAACACATCCAAGCGAGTTTTGAATATCTCCAGAGAAGGAGAATCCATGACCTCTCTGGGCAGCCTGTTTCAGTGCTCTCTCACCTTCATAGTGGAAAGGTTTTCCTACAAGAAGTGGCTGAGGAAGCTGGGGTTGTTCAGCCTGGAGAAGAGGAGGCTCAGGGGAGGCCTTATTGCTCTCTACAACTACCTGAAAGGAGGTTGTAGCCAGGTGGGGGTTGGTCTCTTCTTCCAGGCATCCAGGGATAGAACAAGAGGACAGACTCTCAAACTCTGACAGCTCAGGTTTATGCTGGACATTAGGAAGAAATTCTTCACGGAAAGAGCCCATTAGAATGAGCTGCCCAGGGAGGTGGTGGAGTCATCATCCTTGGGAGTGTTTAAAAGGAGGCTGGGTGAGGCACTTAGTGCCATGGTTTAGTTAATTAGAAAGTGTTCAGTGATAGGTTGGACTCGATGATCCTAGAGGTCTTTTCCAACCTGGTTAATTCTGTGATTCTGTGATTATGTTTAGGTGGAATCTTTTGTGCTCCAGCTTGCACCCCTATATGGGCATTAGATACTAAAGTCCACCAAAGCCAACATTACCTGATATACTGCTTTGCTATGTTATTTTAGTATGCCATATGCTAAATCAATGGAGAGATTGCTTATAGTCAAAAGCAAGCTAAAAAGGATAATGTTTTATAAAACACTTGAAATTGTATAACTTGACAAAAGTTTCAGTAATGGAAGATCACTGAGTCTGGCTTCTTTCTTTTACAGCTTGCCAGGTGTCTCCTTACAGACTTTCAGACTACCTACATTATTTGATAGTACCTTTGAAGAGGAGAAAGATAATATTTTTCTTTCTTTTAATATCTCTGTCATATATTATGAGACACTTCTCGCTTTGCTAACAGGATACAATGAGGGCTACTTTTTAAAACAGATTACACAAAAGGATGCATTTCAAAATTTTAAGAAAGGCTGGCTGAGCAAGATAATGTGTATTGTCCAGGAAAATCTCTATTAGTACAAGACTATATTTTCTCCCTGTAGTGAATGAGCTGCTTAGTGGTAATTAGATAAAGAGAACAAGACCAAGCCAATACACAGGTATCTGCCTACCCCTGGGAAGACATCATGTATGTAGCAACCTACAATGAGGAAGGAGATCAGGCTGCAGAAGTCCCTGCAGAGTCACTGTTTTCCTGCAGTTTGAACACTATCCACCAAAGCAACTCCCAGCCCTTTTCTTCATCCAGAGCCAGCTCAGCAGTGGAAACAGCCTCGGCTGTTCTGATTGCTGGGCACGCACTGCAGGCAGCATGCACCAGATGTGATGGGGGACAGTCCAAGCCCGGTGTTTCTTTGGGTTCCTTTGGAGTAACTGAAATAAGGATTTTGTGGTGGCAGGCATGACTAGAAGGTACACGAAGATGGGCATCAGGGAAGTTGTAGCTTACCAGAGTGGATGTTGCTGACTGCTGAGGTGATGCTAGTAAGATGTGACCTAGGATGTTCTTGCTGTGACAGTTACTGCGTACAGTCATTGGTACACTGGTAACAGTAACACTTGTTTTTATTTCTTCCTCCTTGGGAACCCTGGTTTCCAGATTGTGTGGGGCAGAAGCACAAGTGGATGGAACTCTCTACATTTACCAAGTCACTATAGTTACAACAAATCCAGAAGTCTAATATTGCCCATTTGTGATGGGAAGCTACATGGGTAGTTATTGAATATGCCCGCGATGAAACTGCATCCAGTACTGAGTGATGGGAGAACGCAAAAACATGTGCCAGGGATGACTAGACAGAGAGTTTCACTCTACTTATTGGCCAGCTGTTTCTTATATCCAACACACCTCATAGGGACCAAACATCTACTCATGAAGCAAATAGAAAGCAAATATGCCACACCCTGGGAGAATTGGGTTTCAATACTAAATGCTCAATGAGGAGAAAAATGAAATCAAAATAGTTTGCTTTCCAACATCAGAGTCAACAGGAAAAGCAGATGCAAATCTATGCTAGGTATAAGAACCTGCCACTTCCTAAGGCTGTGCAGTCAGTGAGTTCTGTGCTGGCCAGGGACAGAATGCTTGGCACTTCCCTTTCAGTTTCTCACTTTAGATAAATGCCTGGAAAAATATTATGGTTGAAGTAGGAAGCAACAGTGAAGGAGCCCATTAACAATGCTGGGATTACATGTAAGGTCTGGATAACACCATTCATTCTTAAAGGGCCACTTTTTGTCAGCCTGGTCATGAAAGCTGACCATGAAAGCAAAGGATTTGGGTCCGGGAACCTTTATACATGGTCTTTCTCTATACATTATAAACGATTTCCACTGCTTTTTCTCTAGCATGATTTTTTCCATGACCTTTTCCATTTTTTGCCTGTGCTGAGCTATAGATTTGGAACCTGCACCACATCCATCTTTTCTCTTCCTCCTTGGCTTTTTAAGTTACTTGTCATTTGGAATCTCCTGCCAGCAGCACTACCTGTATCTTTTCTCTCACCTGCTTGTGCCTGAGGTTCTCCATTCATTTTCTGTGCTTTAGCCCCAGATGCAAATGTAAAGACAGGAAGAGGGATTTGCTTTCTTTAAGCTGCATTAAGGAAGCTGCTTACTGGAACTCACTATGTTTTGCTGTAATTTTATGCCTAGACAAACATGGTGCACATGGAATGGCTTTACCCACTTTATAACAAGCACCTGAGATGCAGAACAAGGAAGAGTGAGGCCAAAGAATTTAATCTCTGCTTGTCTGCTGCTTAAGAGTGGCAAGTGAGGTTCCTTTATTTCAGGTGACAATTACTAGTGAGGGACATTGGATTTTCTCAGTGAAAACACTGCTTTTGCTTTGCATATCCAGTCAGCATAATTTCTTGGTCTGCTAATGCTCGATAGACAAAGTTAGAATTTGTAAAACTTCAAGTCTTCAGCATCTGATCATTGTTTAAATAAAGCATTTATAATAAAAGGAAGTAAAAGTTGGCATGTATAGAATAATTTCACCATAGTTTCTGGTTCTTCCCTTCATTCTTCCTCTTTCCTCCCATTGTTTATTGTGATCCTTTTCTATGTTAAGCTTGGGTTATGCTGTAAGATCCTTTAGTTGCTCAAAATGTTGTGAGTGCTCATTGTGGTGTATAAATACATTGCTCAGGCTTATGCTGGTGAATAGTGGGCCTCACCCCAGTGTGATGGAAAACAGTAACTCAGCATGGAAGAACATGAGTTTAGAGGACTGGAGCCAGTTACACTATGCTTCTGATAGATCTGTCCATGCTTTGGCAACATCCATCAAGTATGTTATCCCTACAGCAAATGAAAGCACAAGAGAGCCAGGGAAGAGTTTCTCTCTCCAGTTAGTATTTATCTTGCAGAGACAGAGGAAAATCTGATTATCCAACTGATACTAACACTGCAGCTCCAGGATGCTGTTCTTCTCCACTTCACCACTCAATGTGGCTGTGTTCAGTGAAGTTCCTCTCATTTTTGCAGTGCAGCACCACTCTCCATCTCATCAGCTCACCACCCTCTGAATTATTATGGACTCACACTTGCCATCACAGTCTGGCAAGAGTCTGATTTTTAAAAACTGTATTTCCCATCTACTTAGCAGAGATTACTAATCCTGATTTGGAAAAGCCAGATTCAAAGGGCTTGTGTGCTGTTTATAAACCAATAATTTTAGCAACAGTTTTAGCTTAATGTGCCCATTTGGCTGCCTCTCACCATTTCCCATGTTGAGATGCACAAACCTTCTCCAGTGCTAGGGATGGGAATAAAAGGACTTTTATTCTCTTTCTCTTTTCTCAAGAGCATTAACTAACAGTTTTTAGACTCCTGTTACTGACAGGACAAATTGTACTTTAATATGGTTTGGCTGGCTGACTCCTAGGGCTTGTGCACACTGCCTAACACATATTAAAACATTACTTGCTCAGCCTGCACCAGAATATATAACATAGTAGTTAAAATGAGTTAGCTAACACATTTTGGAGAAAAATGCCACTTCTACCCAGGCCAACACATTCTGTTAATGAGTTGAATACTCCTTCTAGCTCTTTCTCTAGAAAGAAAAATCAGTTTTCACATCGCACAGCTCTCTGGCATAGCTTATACAACTGGAGAGGCAAGAAGGCTGACACATGGGATTGTTCAAGGAGCTGGAGCTCACCCCTGCCCTTCAAGACTGTGCAGAGGGCTGCTGCTGACTGCTTGATAGCAGCTGAGCCATGCAGGAGGATGGAATCAGTACCAGGTACCTTTGGCTGAAGCCCTGTTGTACGTAGGACTACGCTAGCTGCAGGGCCACAGCCTCTCCCACTAGTCAGGCTGACTGCTTTTGCTGGAACAAGGGCAGAAGCTGAGCATTGTAAAAGCATCTCCTCAGAAAGAGGGCTATGGCCAGAGGATATTAGGACGGAGGCTGAATCTCCACACAATGAGTGAAACACTCCAGGTCTGGCTGTCAAACCTGATGACATTGCCTGATCCTATGGACGCTGAAATTGCTAGGAAGATGCCACGATCAGCCTTGGCAAAAGCGGCTGTTGGTGGTCAGGGACTCACTCCTGTCAGACCTTTTTCCTCATCTCCCATCACTCCTGAAGCCTTGATTTCAGGAAACCCTGCACTACGAAACCAGACCTCATTGCCTTCTGCCATTTGTGTTACTCACTACCATCTCAAAACACATCCCTCAAGACCATCAGTCCAAGTGACCTCTGGATTGCTTGAGCCTCATAAATAAATGTGTTTGGTTAGAGCTTTTTATATCTGGAGAATGGGCCTTTGGTATTTTCATCACTTTATACTATTTTACTTCAGGGTTGGTTTGTTGCTGGATTTTTTTCTGCTATATTTACAAATTCCAGAAAGCTATCCTTAAAAGAAAGGTGCTTTTTACAAGTCTCCCATTCAGCATTCATGGCACAAATCATGGAAATTCCTTTAGGCTACGCTGGTGCCAGACTCTGTGCCTCCCACTTTTATGTATGCTTAATAAAACACATCTATTTTCTTGCAATCAAACTATCTTGGTTTCAGTCGTATCAGGGATGAAATACAATTGCATTAGTAATCCCATATGTGTGGTGCCTGGTCTGTTTCTCCATGTTTCTTTAGGTTCTTTTCCTGCCTCGGCAAGAAACTTTTTTTCTTTTCTCTTCAGCTGTTCCTTTCTCCCTTTTTAGCCTTTTCCCTGCTGCTTCTCCGTCCTTCTTTTCCCCTCCCCCAGTTAGGCTTAACCTTCTGTTTCTCCTCCTGTCCTGGCAGGAAGGATATAATGCAATTGCTGCTATACAGTGACAAAAGTAAATATGTAGCTCTGAGTAAGTGCAACAGAGTTGAACAGCCCTTTTTGCAATATGATACTGCATAATCTGCTTCCCTTCTAGAGATAGTTACTTGAATGCTAAAGAGTTGCAGCTCCACTGCTTTTACGAATCAATAGTTTTCACTCTGCTTTTCTTTTGCATTGCATAAAGCAGCTGTTTTTACTGGGAATTGTTCTGGAGCTATCTTCCAGCCTACATCTAAAATGGGAATAAAAGGCAGGGGTTCACATTTCAGATTATTCGCTTGTCTTTTGACTGTCTGTATACTTTTCTGCGCGTAGGAGGGAAAAGGAAAGCTGGATAATTTATGTGTGGTAAAGCCACACACACACGGAGACACAGGAAGACTTCTAATGCTAAACCCTTATGACTAAGCACCCAACACAGTAAGCATTCTCTTTACACAACTGCTGGTGGCGTGTGGGCCTTTTAACTTTCCCAAAGAAAATCATTAAGGGTAAAAATTTTTGAAAGAGCCTACATGACTCGGGGTGTGGGGGGGGGGGGCTACATTCCAGTGAAAATCAGTGGGATCTCTGCATCTAAAATTCCCTGTCGCTTGTGAAAAGAGCAATACCGAGTGGTGCCACTGAAGTGTATGCTATGCATATCCTACAAAGGGGTGCCTTTAATATGCAACCAGAAGTTTAAATTAGGGTTAGCTATTTTATTAACTGGTTAAATATGGCTAGTTTAATTAACTGCAAAACAAACGCTTTTTAAAACCTGTGAACTTCATCCTTTAAAGGTACAGGACAACTGCTGCAAATTCACTTGGGTCAGGAGACAGGATGTGGTTCTGGATACATTTTCCTTGGCTGTAAAGCTGGCTTAGGAGATCCTCTCCTGTAAGCTCTTTCTTCACACCACAGTTCAGTGTCACCCTGAATTGTGCTGATACAACCATCTAGGAGGCTACACTGTGAACTTATCATTAAAAATTAGCCTCCAAAAGCCTCAGGTTCTCTCATTTCCTTGGCCATTTTATTGCTCAGTCTCACAGTTTTATTGGCACACATCAGAAAGGGATAAATTGCAATTCAAGAGCAGGAGCTTATGGGAAAACTGGGACTGACAACATCTTTAGACTCCTTCCCAATCAAATAAAATGTGCATGGAACCATGCTCCAAAATCACGACTGCATCATTACTCTTCTAGCTGAAGTACCAAGAAAAACAGAACCTAGTCCCAGTTGGTAGATACTGTCTCTTTGATGCCCTTTCACTTTGCCAGCCAGCTGACTCAAGTTATAAATGCATAAATGAACAGATAAATATGGATGGGTAAAATACAAGCCAATGATAGGTAAGTAAAATATAAATAAGTATACCTATTTTTACCTACTCCTACACTTTTTGGTTTTTGGGTTTGCTAGGACATAGCAAACAGTGTGGAAAGGAAAGCAGGAGTGGCTAAGCCAGCATTACTGGTAAAACAGAAAACCTCATAAAAGCCACTGATGCAAACTCATACTGATTTCAGTGATGCAGGTTGAATTCCTGCATTTTGCAGCCTTTGCATTATATTCCTGGGAATGGTGGCAAGAGACAGAGCTGTGAGGTAGGGGGCTAGAACAGCTGAAAAAGAAGGAAGCAGAACTCTGAGATTTCCTAAGAGGTTGCTTTGGGTTTTATCTTTACAGGAAATATCCTTTCTGAAATACAAACATCTAAACTGCTCCTGCTATTCAGGAAGCATCCAAATTTACATGACCAGGAATGAGGTAATGTCTTAATGCAAAATAAATGCAAAGCAGCTTGGAGTAGCAGCAATTTCTTTCTCTGAGATGGCAGTACACACTGAGGTGTCTCAAGTACTGAGGAAAGCAAACTTTTAGTCTGCTCTGATTTGCACATATTTACCATCAGAAATTGTGTACCACAACTACATAGTATCATACACACTAGAGAATAGAGTAAAAAATTATCATCCCACCAGGAAACAGAACAGAATCAACTTCTGCACTAATGAAAGTACTTCTTCGTGACACCAAATAACTCTCACCTACTAAGATAAAGATGAAATCTTATAGCCATGGACCTAATTTATGGGTTAAGAGTGTCTCCTCAAAGCTCATATTTCTGTGAGGCTGCTTTTGTGAAACACAAGACCTGTGTTGTATAAGTAGGATTAAACCTAGAGCCTTATTTCTGCAGACTCATAGTTCTAGTTAATACAGAGCTATTTCAAATATCAGACCCATAAGAAATCCTACAAAGATGTGATCAGACACAGATGCTGGTTTTTTTTAAAGTCAAATCCCTTGTACCAACTATTGGAGGAACCTTAAGTATTGCAAACAAGCACAATAAAATAATAAAAGCCACAGTTCTTGAATTCTCATGATACTGTCAAACTCTCATTTGGCAGTAAAAGTAATTGCAGTTCCTCTTGGTTGTGAAGAAAAGTCTTGAAAATAGAATTTTAAAGACTGCAGCATCAGCAAACAAAACAACATATGGGAAAACAGAACTACCTTTTGTTCAGGTTAGCTTTCATCTCAAAATGCTTAAACCAGTCTCTAGATTCTGCATGATTTGTGGAAATGGACAGCTGGATTTGGAAATACCTAGGCTTGTGCCAAAATCTTGTCAGGAAAACCACCACTAAGGTTTGATCTGATGTGAAAGAATATTTTAATATATGTTTCATTATATATTATTTTTTAAATATGAATAATATCTTTACTAGTCTGAGTGGTGTTCAATTTAATTTTGACATATCCTCTTTCAAACACAGCCACAGAAGCCACAAAGTATGTTACACAGTAAAACAGATCTCGGAAAGAGAGAGATTAATATCATTATTTAGACTGATGGAAGAAGAATTGGTAATAGGAGTAATGTCACATGCCAGGCTCTCTGAGGCTCAGACTTCTGTGCTGCAAATCTTCCATGTTTTGGTTGCTACCCAGAAACAAATGATTGAAAAGCAGAAAGAAATCATGTAAGGAAGGAAGACACTTGAGGACTGTGAAGGGTGTCACAGAACACTACTAATCAAAGCAACATGGGGAAGTGCAGTATTGGAAGAGCAAAATCAGGGCTAGGGCTGTAGACAATCCCAGAGAGCAGAAACAATGCTAGTAGCAATTGCACTGGAGAACTGGGAACAATGATGTTTCCCAAGCAGCAGCAGGTGAAGAACTCCCTAAGTGCAGCAGTAAGTCGGATAAAGTGAATAAAGACTGTGCTGGCACTTGCACAAATAGTTGCAATGTTACGAATGTAGTTTTAAGTAGTGCACAAAGTGGAGGGCTCTTTGTTCCTGGAACAACAGGATTCTCTGGCTGCTTTGTTTTCAAAGTTTTCCACTTTAGAGACAAATTATGTGTAAAACAGAACACTTTGTCATGGATGAGAAATTTATATATATGTGTGTGTGTGTATAAACACACACACTGTATTTGCTTCCACTGAAGAGACTGGAGCTGTGGTTTTATGAGCTGAACTGTTTTAGCAAAGAAATGACTAGAGAGTAACTTCACATTATGGTCATATCCTGCTTGAATGTGTTTGAATCCACAGCAGTAACTCCATCCTATGTTACAGAAAAGTAATTTTGTAGGTACAGACATCTTCTTAAGGCTGCGATGGTGTGTCTGCGTCTGAGTGCATGTGTATGTGTGAAGATGATCGTCATCTAATCTCTAGACAGCGTTTTGCAAATGTGCCACACCTCAGTTATTGGATATGCAAACTTCAAGAAGGCCACCTGTTTTTTTCTCTTTTCTTTTTTCCTCTCAACAAGCTCAAGCAATGACTAAGAGAAGCGCATCTGAACAATGAGAAAGAAATAGCCCTTAGCACCACTTGCCAGCACACTACAGAGGAAAAGAGAAGGGCAGAGAAAGAGAAGAGCCAGCATAAACGAAAGACTGATTAATAAAATCAAGAGATGAAGAAAGCTACTAAATAAATATATGTACTATCAGACAAGTTAACAGTACTCATGAGAAGCTTTATTTATGCGATTGGCTTTTGCATGCCAGCTAATCCTTCTGGAGACTGACCTTGTCAGCAGTGTTTGTGTAATCTTTGAATAAGAGTAAGAACTGTTCCTTTAAATAACATCTTCAGGATGGTTAGATGAGTGTTTTGCATCAGCATTACACATGCAGAGGGCCCAAGGCATGTTCCTTTTCCCACAGTGGAGATACCAGCCCCTCGTGCTCATGCTATGATGCAAGCAAACACCTACTGACTGGAGAGGGCTGCTTCGCTGCAGCACAACATCCAGCTCTCGGGGTCATTGCGCTGGAGAGCAGAGATACCAAAAACATGCCACACTGCAACAAACTTGTAGGCCAAGCAGCTGGAATGAAATTAAGTATGGGAGTGTGCTGAAGACATGTTTTCACAAAGCATACTACAGCTCAAGTACTTCTGCATGTCGGAGACAGGACAGCTGCAGCACAAGCTCAAGTCTGAACATCCTATGTGACGCAAGCACAAAATGCTACAAACCAACATTTTCCTCCAATCTGATCAGGAGTAAAGCTTTGGGTCTGACAAATCAGCATCAGGATCGAATCATGACAACAGCCATTTTATAGCTTATTAAATGCTTTCCAAAGTAATTCTGTAGCAGAGATCTAGTCAGAGTACAGAATGACCTTGAAGTCTGAAAATTTAGAGATGCTCTAGTGGTTAAGGAAGCACTGCACAAAACGCCTAATAGAGAGATCCATAAATGTTAGTCAAAATTGTCAAGAAATTGCCTTTCAGGACTCTTACAGGCTCACTCTGGCAGAACAAAGACAAAGAGCAATGCATTATTTTAATAAAAGGTAATAAGATGCACATGGGAAGTTTTAGGTATGAAGCTCTTCGAAGTGTTTATGGTGTAACATATGAAAATTCACTTTGTGTGAGAGTACAGCCTATCCACACACAGTCCATGCTGTTACCTGACTCTAGCTTAATTTTATTTTTAAACCAGCTAAAACCAGTACAGGTTTAACATAACACAGGCAAGAATGCAAAAGGCAGTTATCATCTGCAACTTGTTTTCTCCAACTATCAAAATGTGCAAGGAGTAGTTTCAGATCAATTATTCTTTTCCCAGCAAATTACTTTCTCTGTGATAACATCCAGCAGTGGAAAGACTAATTTTAGCTGGGAAGTTCACAGAATCTTACAGAGTCACAGCCACAGTCACAGCTAATTTGAGGCAGAGAAAGTTAAAACACTGTCAAAATATAAATGCTTCCTTCGGCTGATTCATTAGTTTGCATATCATAACAAGGACTCGGTGTTCTTGGGTAAGGTTAGTGCCTCGAGGACATCCTGCAGATGTGTGCCTTCCCAGTCCGAATTTCTTTAATTTGTTATGCAAACACCAATTCTTTTTAAACACTGTAAAAAGAGAGACTTTTTATTGCAGCTAACAACCATCAGCATTAATGGCAGGCATTCCTGTGATGCTGCTTTTTTAGGATAAAGGAGGAGACCGTATTCTAAATGGACGTTTAGCTATTCATGAATGGTGTATTTCTCATTAGGAGAGGTTTAATTAGTGAACAAACCCTGAAACAGCTAGTCGGTGAACTCAGTAAGTCCTGCTCCAAGTCAGGAGCCCTGGTATTTTCTGACACATTAGCTATTTTACCCCTCAAGGAAACTGTGAGCTTTAAAAATGCTTAACAGCTGAAGAGAAGGAAAGTCCAAGGCCAGCTTGTATTTTCCCTTTTCCTTTTTCCTGTGTACAGGTGTATCTTGAAAGTATGAAGCAATGACAGAAGTAGCAGCCCCGGACTGGATTCTGGCAGACCTCAGAAAGCGATGACATTTGAGATTATTTTTTTTTGCCTTAGAAAGCCAGCTGTGGCAGCTGCCCCACGATCAAGGCAGTTCCTAGCTGTGCTTTGGATTAAGTAAACTGATTTTGGTGGTTGACTATTTCGTGTTGTCTTACCCAGGCTGTGCCACTGCTGGATTTTCTTTTCTCTGAGGCAGGGCAAGAGGACGAGGTTGAAGAGATAGGCACCCACAGGAAGAAAAGGGATAACAGGGGGCTGCTGCTTCAGGGCGGTGCTGCTTCACAGGTCTGCTGGCCAAGCTGCCTGATTCCTCAGTCTCTCTCCACTAAATCCAGCCACAAGTGTGTTGGGAGTTGCTCATATCTACCTACCACCTCTCCAATCTGCATGGATTCATCTCTGCTCAAGCTTTGGGAAGGCAGGAGGAAAGAGAGATGAGGACTTCTTTAGTGGCCTTGACAGGGTTGGTTCAAGCCAGATGCTCTTACTTCTGCTTTGGGTTATGACTGCAGGGGCTTTTTCCTGAGGCAGCTGTGATGTGCCCCCTAACTGGTATTTTGTTTGAGAGCAGTAAGATAGACCAGGAGACAGAGTTCTCTTTGCTCAGCAGGGTTCCCAGGGCTTCCAGATGACCATGGGACCACCAAGGGCCTTTGGTCTGTAGTCTGCTTTCTCATGCCTTGTGAACAGGAGAACAAAACCAGTCTGGCTCTCTCAGGGATTTATTTGATGGAGCACACCTCAGCCTGACCCTGAGAGCAGGACCTTGTCTGCTAAGCTCTGTCTTCAATGGACCTCCACAATCTGGTCATGCACCAGTGAAAAACTCTGCCGGCCAGTTAATGCCTCATCTGGATGACGTGAGCCACACTGGCCTTGTAGGTTTCATCCAAAGGGTGTCCAGGCCTCCAGATAATTTGCCATGGTAATGAAAAGAAGCCACAGGGGCTTCCAGGGTTTCTGTTTTCAAGATAGCCAAGCCTGCAATACCAGATGCTTTCTGTCTTGCTCTATCAGTGCTGCCAGATAGAAGTTCAATCAGCCAGTGAGGGAGCAATGGAGAAGGCAAACACACCATACTCCCAACCCTGACCCGTGTAATTGCTTTCTTTTTCCCCTTTTATTCTGTGGCCTTGTGGATAATAGTATAACATTTCTGTATAGAGGAAAGTGGGATGGATGCTTTTGTAGCAGAGGCGTTGCAATAAGCAAATACTGTAAGGGTCCTGACAGGAGTTTGACAGGAGGAGCCGGTGGTGTTAATAGCATCTCTGAAGTGGGAGGACGGATGCAACTAGAACACTACAGAAGATGCTTGAAGAGGCTGCAGCATGATGAAGTACTGGGCAAGAGCCACAGGTGGGTAACGCCCTTATGGTACAAACCTTATTCCCACATGAAAATGAAGTATTTCATTTCACACAAGATTCCACAGACAGACATAATGATCAGGCATAAATAGGAATCTGACTCTCACCCATTCACCTAGTAGTACCGGTACTCTACAGAAGGAGGCCAGCACGGCACAAAGGTAGCCCACCAGTGAGATGCTCACTCTTTCCTGCAGTGGTGGATCTACCTTGTTTCAAAACATTGAGCAGATTCTTTCTCTGTTTAAAAAGTTTTGTTTTGCAATGTGCGCTTCCAAGGCACTTGATTAAGTATTAATGGCTCTGACTGTGTCTTGCAGGACGTCTTTCCCTTCACATTCCCCTTCTGACAATTGATAATTGGCCCTTTAAAATGCAAAGTCATTCTGTGATCTGTGCCCCAGAGCACTCGAATGGTCTCATGAGTTGGGAGTTGCTGTTGCTCCTCTGCTGCTTCTTTACGTGTCTCTGGGAGTCAGCATTCCAGGCTTGTCAAATCCGAGTTCCTAAACACACTTCAGGACAGAGGAGGAAGAGGGCAGCTGTCCTACCATGAAGATTAAATGCTTTGAGGAGGAGCACATTATAAAAAGCTACAGATGTATTAGGTGTTCAGTGGCAGACAGAGACAGTTGGTTTTTTGAAGAAAGGCTTAGGGTGCAGAGGGATCAGGCAACTCTGGGATTTTGGGGTATCTCAGATTCCAAACCACATCTCAAAAACAGGTAACATTTGTTTCCTCTGGTTGTTCTTTTTGACTTCCTTCAAGATATAAACATCCAAAGAATACATCATATGCTGCTGGCAATGTCTTTAAAATATCAGGATGAGCCAGCTGTGAGTCTGTGTATTCAGTAGACAGTCTACAGTGCTACGCCGCTGATTTAGAAACAAAACTCAATGCGCAATCAGCCAGCCGCATACTGAGACAGAAGTAGGGCTGTAAGGTAAACACAGCTCAGCACTTTCAGGTACGGGATGAAAAAAAAAATGCTTCTTTCTGTCCATAAAAACTGTACTCCAAATTTGTTCTTTCCCGTGGGAAATGAGGGGTAAACTCTACCAGGCTGCATAACAGGTTAGAGTTACATGCAGGTAAAGACAATGCAAAGGCAATTTTTCTCTAAGAAAATACCATCATCCCCTGCATCTCTGTGAAACTGCATTATGCAAGGGACAAAAACTCTCATATTAATATACCATCATTTCATTCAAGAATGGTCTGATGGCCCTGACACAACCCCGCCATAGTCTTTCTTATTAATGTAAGATCTTGCCTTTATAAAAGTGCTTACTGCAGCATTTTGAACCCTGTCCCTATTAGTATAAGGCAAGTCAGTGTATGATTGTCTTTCAGTTAATGATGTGGCAGGAGGTGGCTTTTTGCCAAGTTTAAGTTATATTCCTTTTAAGTTGCAGCCTTTAAGATCCACCTGGACAAGCAATAATTAAAGGGAATGGCAAATTAAGTGTATTAGGAAGGGGAAATGATTTACCAACCAGGGGGAGAAATAATTTATTAGAAAAGAAAACTTTTCCTTTAAGCTGAGAGAATCATATTACCCCTTTCACAAATCATTTGCTTCCTTGTTGGTAACTCACTTTCTAACTTTTCCTCCTCCACGGAAAGGCGTCTGCCCCACAAGTCTGCCTCTATTTCTTCCCCTGGGGCACCATTCCCTGGCATATGGGGCCCATCCTGACATGCGCTCTCTGTTCCCGCTCAAGAAGGCCTTCATTTTCCCTGAAATGTTTTGGGACAGGGTAGAGGGATGGAGAAGAAAGCCAGGGAAAGTGTTCTCGGACAGAACCTATATGCTCTCCAATGACAGAAATAACAACAGGCACCTAGATAGAGCAGAGAGGACTCCCCCGAGGCTCCTGTGCACGAATCAAGCCAAAAATATACAGCTTAAGCCAACTGACTGATATTGAAAGGCAAGAAGTCACAAATCAAATGAGAGGCAGGTCGCTGTACTTTCCTATCAGATGAGCAAGCAAGAGCAATATTTGAGTCATTCTAATTACTATTTATTTATTTTTAAAACTTCTTCTTTTTTTTTTTTTTTTTCCTGGAATGTATTATTGAGTCTCTGCACCATAGCTGTATGTGAGACCCTAGTGTCCATGACAATTAAAAAGCTCCGTGTTTATTAAAATTCGGTCAACAGTGGCACAACATAGCATGCAATTATAAACACTAAACAGATGCAACACCATCTTCTCTATAGACAGCAGAGATTGCAATCTGCAAAACCAGGGAAATTCGTGTCCTTGATTTAATGGTTTAAAATGCAGGAAAGCTGTTTACATTCACTGTCAAAATGTTTGCATTACATATGCTCACTGCCCCTGAAGTGGAAATATTTTTCCACTAACACTGCAGAATAAGCACAAAATGAAGATGCGCCGCTCTTGCTAACAAAGTGCTGGCATAATGCAGTTTCACCTCTGCTAAAACATTTGTTAATGACTCATCACACTGCGCTATTTGTTCCCTCTACTGTGGATAGGCTTCTTGAGAAATTTAGTGGCTTGATGCACATATCCTCAGCTCTCCCCTGATCAGATAGCCTCCTGCACAATAACACACACATCCTGGTTTTGTGTCCTAAAAGCGCTGTCAGTGTAGATCTTTTTAAAAATCCTTTGCTGCAGATTTTAGATTCCACAATTGAATCTGGAAAAGGTGCAGGGTCCTTCCACATCAGGTGTTTAGAATCAAGTAGGAGAGCTGGATTTTTAAAATTCTGCCTTCATTTAAAAAGCACAGGGATGATTTTCAGGTGCCTGTAGCCTGAAACCAGAAAGGATTAAGGAATGCCAGTTTCAAGGAGAGGCAGTGGCATTTTTTTTTTTTCTTAATTCCCATCTAAGACATCAGTGAACATTCAATGTACAGACATGTAATATTCTGCCACCCTAACATCTTTTAAATGCATATCTAAACACATAGACACGGTGTTGATAATGCTTAAGTTAATTGCTATGAAAATCAGTTTCTCACAAGTCTGCAAAAGTTAATTTAATTTACATTGGCATTGTATGGACTTGCCTATCTTTTCTCATGTTTCCCTCCATTTCTATGGGACTGTTCCCAAGATTAAGCACATCTGCAGACACAAAATCAAGGTCATAGTGTTTCATACTGGCTAGAGAACATGATTCAGATACTGTTATTATGTGGGTGATTGCAAATAATTTATATCTACACATCAGCAACAGAGGCACCACTAGAACAGAAAAGGCAGGTATATTTCATCCAAAGTATAGCAGTTTACTTATTTTTATTACCTATAGTTTAACAGGAATTGCTAATACTATTTTTTTCCATCTTACATAACTAAATAAAAGGTATGAAATACATAGCAATGGCAAAATCTTATGCAAGAATTTTCCGCCTATAAACCTTATCAAGAAAAGTAAATTATTTAGGCAAATGCACCCCGTGAAAGACTCTTGCAGTTTTGTTTGCTTAGCTTTTTCACTGTGTGGTTTCTTTGCTTTAAAGAAACAGAAGATGACTTAACATCTGAGCACACTGAGTGAATCTGCAGATATTTTGGCTGCACTTGACTATGTTAAAAAGTTTGTTGTCAAGAATATTTGCTAACACATTTTCAAACTGCCATCCTACAATTAGATTTTGATTAAAAAATCATTGCAAAAAAATAAACTACTTTTCCTAGTTAAGGCAAATACTACTTAACTCTGCAAATCCTACTCTGACTGCAAGAATCTACCTGGTTTGACCAGGATGCTGAAAAACCAGGGTCTACTGCCTGCAGCTTAGGAAAAAATGCATATAGGTTTAGAGGCTTGATTATACTGCAACAACCTGGTGTTACAATCTGCTTAGAATGTATTATTCCCATCAGCCAAAGTACAAGATAGCTAGGATATGTGAATGGCTGCTATCCACTCATGGACAGCAGTGAGGATTTCTTTCATACCTCTGTTTAATAGGAATAAATCAGGCATTCTGTCTTTACAACTGGGCATCCATACTGTGTGTTTCCACTGTGAACACACTCATTTAGCTCTAATCTGTTCCTTGCAGGGTAGAACTGAATCTTTTGGCGATTTTTATACTCCATTTTTTTTCAAACACATACATGTTGAGGTTCTCGTGTCCAGAGAAGGGCAACAAGGCTGGTGAGGGGTCTGGAGCACAGCCCTGTGAGGAAAGGCTAAGCAAGATGGGGTTGTTCAGTTTGGAGAAGAGAGGCTCAGGGGAGACCTTACTGCTGTCTACAACTACCTGAAAAGAGGTTGTAGCCAGGTGGGGGTTGGTCTCTTCTTCCAGACACCCAGTGTCAGAACAAGAGGATACACCTTCAAGCTGTGCCAGGGCAGGTTTAGGCTAGATGTTAGGAAGAAGTTCTTCACAGAGTGATTGGCATTGGAATGGGCTGCCCAGGGAAGCAGTGGAGTCACCATCCCTGGAGGTGTTTAAGAGGAGACTGAATGAGGCACTTAGTGCCATGGTTTAGTTAATTAGAAGGTGCTAGGTGATAGATTGGACTCGAAGATCTTCAAGGTCTTTTCCAACCTGGTTAATTCTGTGATTCTGTGATTTTTTTGCATGTCTGCTGATGGTCATATCACATGAAGATGGCATACATGTGTTGAAACAAACATGACTCATATTTGAATTGCATGTGCACCCAGATTAATGTATTTTAACATACTAAAAATATGATCACTCCCCAGAGACAAATACAGCAAAACAGACTACAAGTCTGTTCTCCTACATCCAAAGTGAAGCTATTCTTTGTCCTGACTGCCCTGCGATATTGGTGGTGGAAAAGACGGGGTGTTTCCAGAAATTTTATTTCTCCTGTATTAAATTATTCAAGACACTTTCTGAAAGAGAAAATGTCATTAAAAAATAATTATTCACCTGTTTCTCATACTGAGATGTCACAAATTACAGTACAAGCCTAGGAGAGCAATTTTAAGTTAATCACCTTCTGATAGATCACAAACAGCCTCTTTCATACAGTGCACACCTAGTTTTTATTTGTAGCATTTGTTTTCCCAACCCTTTTTCTCTTAAATATTGGAAGATGTAGGGAGACAGTCTAAGAGCACAAATAATGTCTAAGGAGATCTCCATAAAATGTCTAAGATGAAAGCTACCTGGTTTGCCATTTTGCCACGAATTCGAAACTTAGAGTAGGGTCACTAATTCTGCAGCCCTTCAACTACTCTTAAGGTGATTTATGGGTTTGTGCTGAAACACTAGAACAAACTTATTGGTTTTGCATGGTTGAAGCATGAAATAAGGTGGAACCTGAGTGTTTCCACTGAGTGTAGCTTTGAGTTTAGGAGGGTTTTGGAGTCTAAAATTTCAGATGTGACACATGTATCTTTTTTTTTATATTGGTTTCTGTTGTTTTATGTTATTTTTTAAACCTTGCTCCTGCTGCAAGCTTACACTGGGCAAGAGAGCCCAGGAGAGTCAGGATACAAATGATGCCTTGGAAGTGCCAGACCAGCAGCAAGAACTGAGCCAAAAGGGCCCAGAGAAGCCCTGACAAGAGTCTGTCCTCAATGCTTCAGAGCAACGAATCAACTCCTGGTGAAGCCAAGAAAGTTTCACCATCCTGGCAGTCTAGAAAGCTTCCTCCTCTTGGATGTGCAGCCCGAAGGCCACCTTTGTGCAGCACGAGCGACAGCTTGCGTGTTCTGGGACTCTAGAGAGCTTGCTCCTTCTGGATGAGTGGCCAAAAAAACCACCTGCAGGGAGCAGGAGTGACAGCTTCCCTACCCTAACAGTCTAGTGGCCCAAAAGCCACTTTGCAGAGCACAAGAGTGCCCTATCCTGCCAGTGTAGAAGCTTGCTCCCTCTGGATGGGCAGCTTGAAGGCCGCCTTTGTGGAGAGCAGCCCGAAGGCCGCCTGTGGAGCACAAGGGTTCCCTCCCTGCTATGCCAGTCTAGAGGCTTGCTCCCTCTGGATGGGTGGCCCAAAGGCCACCTGTGGAGCACAAGAGTTCCCTCCCTGCCATGCCAATATAGGGGCTTGCTCCCTCTGGGTGGGCGGCCTGAAGCCCACCTTTGGAGAGGACAAGCAACAGGACCCTGGCTATCTCGAGTGGCCTGGAGAAGCCCTGACAAAGAAGGTGCTTGAGCTCAGTGCTGCAGAGGAAAAGCAACTCCTGGGGAAGCCAAGCAAGCTTCCTCATCCTGGGAGTCTGGAGAGCTTTCTATCCCTGGCTGGGCAGCCTGAGGACCACCTTTGTGTAGCACAAGCAGCAGACAACTGGCCAGAACGGCCCAAATGAGGCCTGGGACAGAGGCTGTGCTCAGTGCTATAGAAGGCAAAAAAACCCCGGGGACCAGGGCCAATTTGCCCAGGGGAAAAAATTCCTTCCTGACTCCAGTGCTGGCAGTTGGCTACTCCCTGAGCATGTGAGCAAGACCTGCTGTCTCTTCCCACAGGCTTCTCATGCCGTCCAGGAGATGCCCAAGCCCTCTTCTCCCTCCACCTGGAGTGCCTATCTCAGGGGCTTCTCAAAGGGGCCTGATACACCCTGAGGACAAAAATCCTTCCCATGCTTGTCACTAGTGGGTGCTCCAAAGCACAGAGAACCCTGGCAACATCTCTGCCTCCCATTCCTTATGGCTGCCACCGCTGCTGCCTCTGGCAGCAGAACTGGGAGGATGCTCCCTTTTATAGCATCCTGGGGCCTGTCCCTGCCAGTGCCAGGTGCTGGCCCTGTGACATTAGGGTGACGGCCGTGTGGCATCAGGGCAACAGCCGCCATGCACAGCGCCTCCCCCCAGCTTTTGGGCTGCTGGCCTTCAGGCAATGCCTGTGTCCAGGGTGCCCAGGGAACTTGCCCTGCCCCTGCTGGCTGCTTGGCACAGCTGCTGACATCCCTGATCTGTTCTCTGCCACTCAGCTTCAAGGATGTGCCTCCTGCTGTATTTGTATGACAGTTTGGGAAGAAAAAACAATCAAACAAAATCTAACTCATGCTTTTCTGAAAATGCTACATACCTAGCAACATCAAAATAACCTACAGATTCACCCCACTTTCATTCAACTAGCCATTCTAGAAGGAATCAAAAATGCCAAAGGCTTTCCACTTCCTGGCTGGAGCTCACTCACTGCTGTGAACCCTAGGAATTTCCTAAGGAACTACTCATTGTGAGGTGCTGCAACACTTACAGTACTGAAAACCAAGACCTGGTGTTGGCTGGGGCCTTACCTCAGGTTTGCCCTTACCTAAGCAAAAAAGTCTTCTGGAGCTCTCATTTGAGGACTAGTAAGTCTCTTGTAGCTGTAGTCTCATCCATTTTACATCCTTCTCTCCTTCCCATGGTCCTTCAGAAGTACAAGTCATAGCAAGAAAGACAAAATTGCTGGGGCTACAGAACTCAGCTGAATTTCCTTGGTAACATCATATAAATCCATTTTCCTAGTTACAAAAGTTCCGTGTTATTTACCTACTTGTGTATCCCTAAAGGCCTTTTGTACAGACAGACCAAGGTCATGCAGGCAGGGTTGGAGAGCAATCTTTTTCCTTCTGTCATTGTGAGTAAAGATGAAAAAGGTTTTCAGGTCTCCACTCCAACAGTCTCCTCAAAATTCCATCTGCAATCCTTCGTAACAGAAACATCCTAAGTTTTCTTCCTCTGGCAGTCCAGCTTAGAGATGGTCAAAACTGCACTTCTTAGCAA
This sequence comes from Tricholaema leucomelas, assembly GCA_013400475.1. Lineage (NCBI taxonomy): Eukaryota > Metazoa > Chordata > Aves > Piciformes > Lybiidae > Tricholaema lacrymosa > Tricholaema leucomelas. The sequence continues at coordinate 294,858 of WAAF01003692.1, read as the reverse complement.
ACCAAAATGTGAAATCCTTTTGTACAATAATACAGAAGATTATGATTTTCACATGTTTAAGCACATTAATAAATAAAAATCCATTTGTAATTCCCAGAAACATTTGTTGCTGAGTAGTTTTCACGCTGTAATGATTTTTTCTAGTAAGCCTTGAAAGTTAGAGATTGGTAGAATCCTTAAGGTTTACTAAGTCCAGACTAGAATAAAACTCCAGCTATAATTGTGCCTCGGTGATCCAATACATGAAGAAGCAAGTCCCCAAAATAAAAATTCCCTACTTTTTCTCACTTCAAAACATGTTTAAACTGATATAAGCAATCCAGCACTTTATTGGGCACAATCCAAAGATTATTAAAGATATGTCCTGGATAGCCAGAAAAGATAGAGGTTACATGTGCTTAAAAAAAAAATAAGAGGCAACCCTCTCCCCCAGACTTATGTTTAAAGCTGTAATTGTTTGTTTGATGATTCTGCTGTAAATGTCTCCCATTATACTCCACATAGCAACAATCTGAGCATTCTTCCTTCCTTCAGGATGGTATCCAAGTGACAAGAGAAACTAAAGAATTAATAAAAATATAACGGGGATTTGATTGAAGCATCTCACTTGTGTCCACTAAAATAATTTCCTTCCACTGCGTGGAGTGGTTGTGACAGGAGAGCTTTGCTGTAATGAAGGTGGAAACAATATCAGAAAAGAAATAAAGAAAAATTGACTCCTGTGACATCTGAACATAATATTTAAAAAAGCAGCGATGTGGATTATTGATCCCTCCTGTTAATAGCAACTATAAATTTCTTCCAAAACAGAATTTCTGGGGAGAAAAAAGAAAATAAACTTCATGCCTTTCCAGTTATCTCATTGAAACATTCATTGCAAGGATAAAATGGTCCCAACCTAAAGCAGCTCCATGGCTGCTGAGGGATTTGAGAATCACAAAGTAGCTGGCAGGGCAGAAATCTTTGTTTGGACTTCAGAACAACTTTGCTGGTGAGGTTTGTCTTTTAGTTTGACCACAGATTTGTAGGCTTGATGACAATAAACTGTCACCTAATGCTCCTTTATTTCTTTCCTCGCTTGTTAACAGGATCCAGGATTACCTTCAAGCATTGGGTGGGGGACATACACACACAGATGAGAATATTGGTGTGCCTCTTTGAGAAGTGTAGGTAGATGCATGACAGTTTCTATGGTAACAGGAGACTTTTTTTTATTACTAACAGAAAAATAGGTGTTGAGATAACCTCTTGTAAATTGTCACTGCATAAGTTATTTCTAGTCTCAGACACTGCTTTCAATTAATGCATATTTAATTTGTAAATAATGAGACAACCTTCTTTAGGAGTTACACACTTCTCAGGTGTATAATGAGAGGTGTTGAGTTTAAGGTATTTATTTGGGGGAAAAAAAGGTATTATGAGTCAGAAGAAAAATATTCTGCAAGGAAAGCTTTCTGCCTTCTGCAGGAATCTCAGGGTATTATTTTTGTAACAGGTTGATTAATTTATTGTTTGTCAAAAGAGCTCACTGCTGAGTTGGAACATTAAGGAAAGTTCAAGTATAATGAAACTGCAGCTTAATTCCCGATGATGGTTTTGGTTTTAATATAACACTAAGAAATGCTGCTCTTGGCAGGTCAATAGCTACAATGACATCCAGAAATGCTATTGTCATTATTTATAGTTAAGCATACCATTTCATAGCTAAAATAATATCACCAGACAAGGCTTCTGTATGCTGCCTGAATGGGGTACAGCAGGTGCCTGTAGAGGGGGATCCCAGCTGGGACAATTCTCCCATTTAGGGGAAAAACCAAGAAATGGCTTTTTCACAGCAGTATTTAGACATTTTCAGTCAGCTTTGCACCTTGATGTAAAGGCTCCTGTTTCAACAGCCCACAGCTCTGGTAGAAATAAAGGCATGTTGAAACAGAAGAAGGAACTGTTGCAGTACTCTATATTCTCTATATTATGTGTTGCATACCCTTCATAAATTGGGTCAGTCATTCCTATCAACTCTAATTCATGTAAGCAGGGCATGCATGGATTTAAAGCAGCCCAGGAACTACAAATAGGAAGGTGACTTAGTGGTTTTCCTGAACTTTGAAGCTCTAATGTACTGTTTGATTAACAGACTCCAAAATTTGACCACGTTTATAGTGATTTTACTTCTTTTGCAAGCCAGTTTTTTCCAGCAAGACTTTGTGCTGGCACCCTTGTAAATGGTAAGCATCTCAAGGTTTGTAACCTACCCATTTTCACAGATAATGATAATAATAATAATAATAGTAATAATAGTAATAGTAGTAGTAGCCTGTTCATTGCCTTTTTCTTTACAGAACAATATGATGGCTCCTTTGCCTGATATCAGAAAACAGTCTTGCTTGCTCTAACTGAAGCAATGCCAGCTGTTTGGAGCTGCTGGAAACTCTAAACTGAGCAGCCATTGATTCTCAGCAGAAAAATGTTTTTGAAAGTAAGTCTCTGTTTATAGCTGATACTTATCTGGCCCCATCACAGTGCTCTCCGAACAAACTATAGCTTTCAGTGTGATAATCTTTGAGACAGGGGAACATCAGTGTTTTACAGACACGTGATCTTGCAGACACAGAAGTGAAATTTCGTTTTGTTTATACTACAAAATTTTATAGGCTGTGTCTGCATCCACACTTAATTTTGAAGCTAAGTAAAATCCTGAACTTCTGTAAGTCGGGTTAGACCAGTTCTTCCAGCAACACAAGGCCTGCATAGTACAGGTCCCCTGCTATCACGCCTGTGCAGAAACTCCTTTGTAGGCATTACCTGTCTCTTTACAAGCAGTTTTTCATTACCAATCCCACAATCACACTATTGCTTTTGCAGGATTTCACTAGTGGTCTATTTTTCTGCTTGGAGGTTTGGGACTGCAGTCATGATCAGTTTAGCCTTTGAAAGCCCCAGTGTGGTTTAGAAATGCTTTTCCAGCTCTGTGGGTTCACAGTAATCACCCATGCAAAGCAACTTGAACTTCAGTATTTGCCTAAACCAGTGAAATAAAAAATGCACAAGCCAATATCCAGACACTTCAGAAGTTATATTGGAAAATGTCAAAGCAAACATGGAAGTTAAAAAGGAACAGGCAGTTGAACTACCACTAGCAAACGTGTTTGCTGTTGCTTCTCAAGGCACATGGTAGTCAGGTTTTTCAGGAGAATTTATGAGATTTTAAGGGAAGAAAAGCAAATAAAGTGAATTGTAATATCAGTAAGTGAAATAAGATGTCACCCAGCTTCTCCAACAGCAAGCTCCTTCAAAACACTACGGATTAAACTTTGCAAATCATGAGGTACACTCAGTCATTATACTGTGTAGACAATTCCTTATTCCCGGTATCTTCCATGTTTCAGCATTTTCTACTGAAAATGATGACATGAACTGTGAAGTTATCCTTCCTGTGCATCACTACTAAATTACTAGAACTATCATGAGTACTTGCAATGAGCTCTGATGCAGACGAAAACAACCACAATTTTGCTACTTGTTTCTATTTTCTTTGTTGAGCAATGTAATCTGATTTTGATATGTAGACATTTTTTCCCTTAATTTTGAGATATAACGAGTAAGAGATCACATGAACACAAACAAGCAAATAAACAGCAGTTCTATGAATAAGTATTTCCTCAGTAAGATTAATAAAAGTTCTTAACTAATAATTGACCAGATACTGCACACTAGGAAAGCATCTGCCCTGGATCTCCATCTCTTCTCATTGCCATCAACCACACAGGAACTGGAAAAGTTCCTGGCTAATGCCTTCAGGTTTAGATTTTCCAAATCTCTCTTCTTACACCTGATGGAGCTTCTCTGCTTTGTAAACACACATAAGCTATTTGTTAAGTAACAATGAACAGTGGTAAGATTTAGATTTTGAACTTGCTAACATCTGACCTAATCATTAGTAATTTCCACCATTTCTTTTGTCTGGCCACCATACCTTCTCCTGCTGCCTCCCACAGCACAGAATACCTAATTCAGTCTATGTCCAGGTTCTTATGAGTCAGAGGAGTGAAAACATAGGCTGAGTCCTTGAAAACCACATCTAGCACTGCAACAGCATTTAAATATCTCTATACACTGACTAGGATAAAATGCCTTTTTGTGTCTTTTCAGTAAGTCATGAAGCTTCCCATATCAATAAATGAACTATCCTAATGGTTCTGCAGTGCCATTGCTGTGTAGGCATTGAGAAGGCGAAAAGAAGAAGAGAAAAGCAAAGGCTCTTCTATTCAGTTCACTGAATCAGTCAGTGGCTTTCAGTTCCCTGAAGTAAAGCTACCTTAAAGGTCTTGGGTACTTCGACAATATCAAATTTCTCTGTAGTTTTGACTCAGACCAAACGGACTGACAGAGAGTAATTGGGAGGAGTTGCAACCTTCCTCCCTCACCTCACTGCTTCTGCATTGCCACGAGTTTCATCCTGCTGCCTTTAAGTGAGGAGGTTAGGCTGGGTCCAGTATCAATCCCTGGGAATGTTGTTTTCCACAGCTCAACACCTCATGCTTGGGTGACCATTCCATATCTGAACCACAAACTGCTTGGGACTCATTTCAGTAGCCCAGAGGGGCCACTCAGCCCCATGCAACTGGTCACTGGATATCTGTAGCAGCTGCTGACTGCTGGTTTCTGCCTATATCACTGTTTTCCTATCAGCACCACCTAAGCAAGGGGACCTCTGTCGCCTTCTGCAAAACTAAAGAGATTCTACCAATAGTTTCCCATCCAAGCTGCTGAGGAATGACATAGTTAATGGTATGTTCAGTCTGAGATTTGGTTGGGTTAGGAATGAAAGGAACTGGAGAACCTGAACCAAAGGCCATGCAGCTCTTGGGAGGAACAATATACAAAGTCCAACAGAGATCCAAGCCAACATTTTTGAGCTCTGTACACATGTACAAGTAATGCTTATTCTCACAAGACTGCTAAGTAGAAAGACATGCAAAGGATGAAAAAACTAAGCACAAAATAGGCACAAGGTACACAAGGCTGTGTTCACCATGAAAGACAAGTAGTAGTGAGTAAGCGGAACACAGGAATCTTCACAAGATCTCTTACAGTAATTTTTGTAGTCATTTGAAGACATAATTACATTTCCTTCACGTTTCTTTCTTTTTAACCCCAAAGCATTTACACCCTGGAGTTACTTGGGATATATTCACATTATTTTCATCTTAGGAACTGGAGCAAACCTCAGGTCCTGGTTCTCAAAATCCTTTTACACATGGCTAGCTTTATAAGCATGAGTAGAAGTTCTTTTGGCTTGCAGGAGGTTTGACTAAAGATTGTATAAGCATATAGGTAATTTTATCCTCCTGTGAACTGAAAAGATCTGCTGAATCTTTTGAGGTTAGCCTACCCACAATAAAACTGGGTCATAGTCATCTCTTGATCAGCTGTGCCATTTAATGTGGTGCGTAGTGATCTCATGGTAGGATATGCAAAATCTTTGTTTCTTAAAACAGTCATTTCAATGCTAAATTTGTTAAAGGGAACTTAGCATATCATTTGCTTCTGCAGCTTTTCACAAGTCTTCTACCAGACTGAAAATCAAAGATTATTTTCCTCCCCTGTTTGGATGCTAAGTTGAGCATTGTTACTGTTGATATTGCTTTGAATCACATGTGTACTATTCATTACCATCAAACCTGGCAGCATTGTGGAAGCACACAAAGTGGTACACTGTAGGTAAGGGTATCAGCAAGCTAGCAGTTGTTGCCTAAATGCATTTGGTGTGGAGTCATTTCTGCAAAATGGCCACAATTTTTCTTCATGAACACAAGTAATTTCATATGGAGTAGTTTTCTGCCCCCTTCCAATTGCATTTCACCTGCTCAAAACCTCCTTGTCAGATCATGTAGAAGAACAGATGGGAAAGGGCTTTTTTGTGTGTGTGGTGTTTGGGGTTTTTATCTTGTATGTGTGTGTGTTTTGTGAATATTTGTTTGTTTGTTGTCATCTTTGTTTGTTTTTTTTTCTGCTAAGCCACAACCTACATGGGCTTTTTTCCAGGCAAATTTTCATTTTTATTTGATTCAAAAATAAATCTTGGGGATTTTCAAGGATTTCTCAAAATTCTGATTTCCAAAGCAGTGATGATCTTCTCCAGCTGCCATTTTCTGAAACTGTGCTTTCATGGTTATTGAGTATCAGGTAATTTTGGTGTTATGAACTTTGCTTAAACCTGCTTTTAAAGTTCGAGCATGAGCACCAAGTGCATTACAATGGTTACCCTCCCAAGGAAAGCAGTTTTAACATGCTCCATTTTCAAATCCTGCTTGGTGCTTTCTGACTCCTCACCCCAGTCTGTCTGCCTGTGAGAATTGTCTCCTCAAAAAGCTTCAGGTTTGAATTAATTTTCCTTCTCTGAAAAGCAGCCTCAGGCCATCCCTGCCTTCAGAAGCTCTCTCCAAGATGGGTGCAACTCAGCACACCCCTCACAGTTAGCAGATGCACTGCTGACCTTGGGCCTGGGGAGTTGTGTTTGTGCCTTCGCAAGCATTAAACAGTAAGCAACAGCAGCAGCAATGTATTTATGTTATGCTCACCCAGTAAATAAAACTAATCTTGACTCTGTAATTTTGAGTCAATCAAAAGCAAGTAGAAAAATGTCCTGGGAATGAAAGAAGCCAAGCACCAAACAGATAGAGGTATCAGAGCTCTTTTTCTTTTGTGATTTGTTAAAATAAAGAGGAGACCAAACAAGTGATAAATACAGAGGTGAAGAAAACGTCCTCAAAGGTATAACCATGAGCATTTCTACAATCCTTACTCAACCAGTTAAAATCTGTTTCAATACAAAATCTAAGGAAAGCTCAGGTTTTACTTCTGAAATAGTTTTCCAAATGATCCTGGCAGCTTCAAAGGAAATTATTTTTCTGTCAGAATATCAGAAGGGTTTAAGACAGATTAAAAATAAACTGCCAGAAATGCACTTTCCTCCCCTTTCTTTCTAAAATAAACTCAACCAAATAAATAACAGAGTAAGACTTTCTGGGTGCATAGCAGTTCACATAAAAAGCATCTGAAAGCATGTCCTGGACCTCAGCATTAGTTCTTGGCGTCTCTGCACTGAAGAAGAAAATTAACCAGTTTAAGAAATGCATAGGAAATATCCCATCTGGCTAACAACATGGATGTTTCTGCTCACTGTGACAATCTGAAAACGCTGCTGAGATGTTTTAAAGTCACTGTTTGTAGCTGCAAAACCAAATCTTCCACAGCTAAGGTGGCCTTTCCTGCTTCCCGAGGTTATAAATTAAGACAATAAAGTCCATCTGAAACTCATTTTAAAAGGTGCACAGCCATGTTATATGTGCTTTGATAGCTACTCTTTTAAATACATCTTCTTATGCAGACAGAAGTATTTAATTTCAAAGCTGTTGGTTGTTTTTGGTTTTTTTCCCCTCCACCAAGGAACATTTAAATAATTGGGTTTAAAGCACATAAATCTTTTGTTTATATTTACTTGCTAATCAGCTTAGCATTGCTAAATGCATGTGTCATGTGAAGTTACACTGCTACAGCTCTTAACTTTCAAAGGCTTTAGGTACTTTGGAAAAACTGATGATGTTATGACAGACAGGTAAAGAGCACCATAAAGCTGTCTGCTAGATACAGCGTATGCAGAAGCAATTTGCCTTCTAAAACTCTGAACATGATATTCTCTAATATTTCCTGGCAGATCTTCAGTAGCTAGAAAATAAGCATTTCCATATGTAAGAAAATATTCCTTTGAAATGTAGATTTTTTTTTCTTTACAAGAAAAGAACATGGAGAGAATTGCATTTTTAAGCTAAGGGTTCATTACTATTTATTTTTCTGCTTTGAAAAATGTTGTGTGTTTCCCATATAGCACTTAGGTGGTAATTGCAATTCTAGTATGAGCTAAATTTCACATAACAAACCTCCTAGTTCTTTTTGTCCACTAAGAATAATATCTCAGTAAACAAATTTAGGCTAATACTTTGCTCCTCAACAAATACTTGGATTACATTAAGCTTAATATGCTGCACCGTGTTCACCTAAAAATGAAAACAGGCTCACGACCCTGTCTCTCCATTCCACTGTTTTTACAGAGTGTTTTCTCCTTTAAGGAAAGGACTTCAAAATGGTTGCTAGTCATCTCAGTTGCTGCAACCACATGATGCAATCTATTGTCAAATTAGTGGGTGGCAGCAAGTGGAAACAGATTTCACCAGCAATAAAGCCCATCACATGATTTCAGCTGTTTGCAGTCATGCTGTCTTTTAGCCCATTCCTCCTGTTTGATCCAAAGGCCCTGTCCACATGGAAGCTGATCTTTGCTATCTTAAATGCAACTACTAAACACCAGGGTTTGGTTTTGTGGTTGGTTTTCACTAAGTGGTGTTTTGCAAGCATGCAAAGAATTAGACCATTTAACATGGAAAATTTCACACTTTTTTTCTTGTTTGCCTTTTTTAAAGTGGGTCAAACACGCAAATGTTTTGTCAAGCCAGAGCTAAACTTGGACAAATAGTAATTAAATATTTGCAATAAAGATGAAATCTAACTGAAATGTTATAAAATGTTGTACTTTTAAAAGCTGAGCCTACTGTATATATTTATAACATGGAGATAAAAACTACATCTGCGGTACAATTAAAGTAATCTTCCTAGTATTAAATTAGCACCAATATGAACATATGAATCAGCAAAATTATGTGTGGGGGGAAAGGTGGAGAGCAATTTGGTGTAAAAATAACCTCAAACTATTGGAAATAAAATGAAAATATTTCTAACCAGAAGCATTTGGGTTTTTTATAGAACAGTGTTACGAGACTTGACTTTTAATCTTAAGTGTTGTTAAATTTATCATAAAATATAAAGCTGATCAGGTGTTCTCAGTTCTTTCTAAGGTTATGAAATATTTGCAGCCTTGCCTGGTACAGTGAAGCAAACAAGATTTCAGGGCCAAGGTCTTGGATTTCTACATTCATCTCGTAATGATAACAGGATAGTGGAAAATGAGAAGCATAGACATAGCACCGAAAAAGCTTGGTAGAAAGCCAAAGTGACGATGACAGAAGACAGGTATACCATACCTGAAAGCAGTCACAGAGACTCAGGGACTTTCACACCTCAGTACTGCAGGCATTCCCTAGTTCCCAAAAGACTTCCAGAAGAAACTAATGGTCTTACGCACTAACAACCTATGGAAGAAGACATTTGTCAAGGAGTGCAAGTTCCTTTCTGACATGTCAAAGCCAAGGAAAAGTGGTTTCTTGTAGCTCCCTGCTCAGGGATAGGCCTTTAACAAAACCACGCTACATAGCTAATCATCTGTGGTATTGCTCTACAATAACTATATATCCCAATTTGAAATGAGGACAAATGTAATGTTCTTCAGAAATAGCTCTCAGCACCTTGGACCACCAGCTGAACATTGATTACTTGTGAATAATGTGACTCCCACTTAATAGCTCGGTCAGTTAAACATAAATATTTGTGCTGTCAAGCAGCATTCAAAGGCTGATGCATAAATTTTTCTGGAGAACTAATGTCACAGACTTTGTTTTTGTAGAACAGCAAGGTAATGTGCAGATCAATAGGATCACTATTTCCTTAACAGCTATGGAAATGGTAGAGAGAGTGCACAGCATGTGTTTTAATTTCGCAGCCCTTACCCAGATCAGCTGTGACTACAAAAGGTATCCAGATATAAAATGGATCTGATGGCACCTAAATCTGCATCCCCTATAAACCCTTTCCATCGAAATTTGGTTCTTTTGCAGTGCAGGAAAATGGTAAGCCTGGAAAAAAAATAGAGCACTGGATTTAAAAGTGGTCCCAATTCAGAAAAAACACTGAACTTGATTTGGTCTTACATTCCACCAATGTTAAGCATGTTCTTAGATGCTGGTGTATCTACTAGGTCCACTGCTAAAACTACTGTATTAGCAAGGCAGTTTCACAGACAAAGAAATACAACAAACTTAAGAGATGATGTGAGACAGAAGTCTCCGATTGCAGTTAAAGCCCCCCCCCCTTTTTTTTTAGTGTATGTAGTCATTCATGTAAACAGATCTGTATTTAATTGTATTTAATTTCATTTCAAACATTCCTGTATTTCATGTAGTCATTCTTGTAAACAGATCTGCTTGCAAAAAAAAAGAAAAGAAAAGAAAAGAAAGGAAAGGAAAGGAAAGGAAAAGAAAAAATTATGCAAGAAGATCAAGTATTTGCACATCTAAGGACCCATTTTGCATGGGCAAATAGTTGTTTATGCATACGGGTGAAAAATAGGGATACAGAGATATGCAAGTGACTGAAAACTTGACACACATTGCCTTACAGGATAAAGTTGGAAGAAAGTCAACAGGCAAGAATTATCCAATTAAAAGTCCGCAGTCGTGCATGCATTTGGAATTAGTTCTAAAGGCTTCGCAGAAAGAATCTATTGCAGTAAACATTTCGTCGTCACTAATTCTGTCCAGATCCATTTGAAGCACAGCCCTTTCTGAACATGCATTAATACATTGTGGATTGAAAGGGAAATCAGCAAACCATTTGTTCAGAAAGTTGCCAAAATAAATTTTATCTTGAGGCATGTGTATTGGAAAAATATTAGGACTTTATTCACTCACAAGGAAAAAAAAATCAATCAGATAAAAGAAAACTACCAAAGATCTGAGAGGAAAATCTGGCTCTTGGTATTTTAAAACAAAAAACACTGAACATGCTCTGGTTGCTATAGAGAGACTCTCTTCCAACCACTGCAGATGTGGTGGGGTTGAAGTGAATATGTATATCTGATACTATTTAACAGCTATGTAAGAGATGCATAAAAGTGATCTGAGATATTTCCCCCCCCAAAAAAAGTTACATAGTTGTGAGTTACACACTAACTGCCCAAAGGAATACAGGTGCATTCCACAAATAACTGAGTCTTAAGTAACCTTAAACAAAACACAACAGTTGGCCAAACAGTAGTGCTTGTTTACTGATAATACAATAAAAACAGTAAAATAAAACATGCATTAAACAATAGTCAAACATAAAGAATTAACACATAGTTGTCCGATCTCTCTGTGTGGGAAACCAAACCATGATAGAAAGTCTGCAGACACTAATGAGAGAGAAAGTGGAGCAAACCTTATGGCTGCTTGCAGTAAAGAAAGTTCACTATCAGAGTATCCTCATCTCATTCCCCATCCAAATCAGTTCATTTTTTGATCATTCTGTCCCTCTCGAAGTAAATAAATTTACTGCACAGGTCTTACTTAGGTCAACAGGTGATACTGAATGGCTAAAAACGGCAATGTTTGAAGCTATTGATACTTAACTCTTAGATTTCAATAGCACTGGGAGGCTGCTGATCAAAAGCACATCATCCTGGGGTTAAGGCAAAAGCAGGAAAAGAAACAGTCTCTGCCTTTAAGAGTTTAGACTCTTAAAGTAATTTCTGCACCATTTTCTAGATTTTTCTCCTATACAGTGCAGGCCAAACTTCATTTTTGCAAGCTATTTTTATGAGTTTTTGGGTGCAATTATCTTCCTCAGCACAAGTTCAGCCTCTTTTGGGGGCTTGTTGGTGGGTAGGAAGTGTGAATTGAGTGAGTGGGGCCAAAGCTTGAGTGAGTTCCAGAGAGATGCAGTGGCCACACCACATGGGCCAAGCAGGGCTGGCTCACATAAGCAAAGCCATCACGTAGCCCTCCACACACAAAGATGTGCCTCCCCCCCAAAAGTTGCTCAGGCCAGCAAGGTAAAGACTTAAGAGGGCATAAATGTCTCTTCATAAATATATCATAAGGACTAACATCAGGCACAAAGCCTACTAAAACTAAGAACAGTTTTCACTCAAGAAGAAATGGCTACAAAATAGCCAGGAGATTTAGATCTGTTTCCCAGCCATCAGTGGAATGAGGTTCTGAGCAGTCAGCCTTTAGAAAGGAAAAAGGGAGGAAATCCATAGGTATTTATATGACAAAGCTCAATCTATTTACAAAAAGCACAGCGTGCTGTGACCACCTGGAATAGAAGAGGACTGGCCTCGATGAGTAGGAGCTCAGATTTCTGAAGGGTATTTTCTACAGCAGTCATGCGTTTATCATTCTCAGACAATCCAGGATTCGCATGATGTTGACAACTGTAATATATTCTTTGTAAATTGCAATTGGATCTTTGAATCTCCAGACAGTTGAGAAACTAGTTTCTCTCACCTGTTTAATTAACCATGTCATGTTTTCCAAGGAGAATTAATTGTCTCAGTGAACCAGTAAGGAGACTCAAAGGTTTGAAAGAAAAATAAATATGAACACGCAGCAAAGTAAACATTTATCCAATAAACATTTTCACAGCTGAGTTTCAAACTTCTCATGTTCAAGCTTCTTATATTTTATAATCTCATCCTACTTGGTCCTGGCACCACATCTCTTCAAGATATGCCTCATGGGAAAACACTGCCTTGGTAATCAAAACATTTAGACTGAAAGAAATACAAAACAATTCTCAAGGAACTTTTATGATGCAGTGACTACTCTGAGACCAAACTGTAACTTTTCCCTGCCTGGTTCTTAACAATTGATGAACAGAATTGTTTTTATACCAAGCTTCTGCTACCCTGATCGGTTCAAGCCTTGACAGATAATGCCTCTGAGTAGAAGGCAGTAACTCTCCAGGTGAGAAGTGCAGTGCATCTTCCTGTTTGCTCTTCTGCCCCTGAGACTGGCTGTTGCTGTCTTCTGCAGCCAGAGTTAAACCTAAAAGTCTTGATTTTAACCAAATTGAAATGACTATTTTTTTGGTTGCAATTGCTTTCATTTCTGCTTTTACTACCATTTTGTTTTAGCACTCGTCTGAGAATGGAGCAAACAGTTGCATGTGAAAAGGAGAAATGAAAATGGTCTTCAGAGCATTGTTCCTACAGTGTAAAGCATTTTTTAGTGTTCAGCTGTGGTTGCACGATGGAAGAAAACCTTTAACGTATCTGTGAGATGGGTAAAGTGGCAATCATTGAAATGATGAAGTTAATCATTGTCAATTCAATCCTGAGAAGGCTGAGGACCTTTCAAAAATGTTTGAAGTTTCTTCTCTGCAACGTGATTCTGCACAGAACGTTAAAGAGAAAGACCAGCATTTAGCATCTAAATTGAGCAACTTCTTTAAAAAAAAGGAATTGGGCTAAGTAATTAAAAATATACATGTAATTCAATCAGAAGAGAGTCAGGCTGAGGGAAAAAAAAGGGGGGGTGGTGTTTAAAAAAAGTGTTTTACTCTCAGCATCTTGCAAGCTCCATAGCCTTGAATATTTCTTAGTCCTTAGAAAAACTGTTGCAGTACCTGCATTTAGAAAGAGATTTTAGTGCCAGTCTCCTCAAAGGTTTTCTAGCCCCTTAGGTCAAGTATTAAAAAAACAGACCAATATAACATAGCTTCAGTGAAGTCAATGGAGATAAGCCATTTATCATTACCACCTAAAGGTTCCCCTTTGCATATTTCAGCTCTGAAGAGCAGTAAATCTTATTGAAAAAAATAGACAGCATGCTGTCAGATAAGTTTATTTTTGAAACCTGGTAATAGATTAAGTATGGTTTAGATTTTTAATTAGTCAAACAAAACTGAGAAACACCTTCCTTGAGTTTGTTCCATTTTGTCATGGTTCAGAGAAAATTCTAAATGCTTAATCAATGCTTTAATAATTTCATGTCTGTATGTCGTTGATCTTATTTTCGATTTCCCTTCCACTCATGCTTCTGCATGCATGTGTCTATATTTAAATCTGCTTTGATTCTCCCTAACTAGATGGCAAAATTCCTATGGCTGCACTTCCCTGATTTTCTGAGCAGCAAAGACCTGGCAGCCCCTGTGCAGTCCTGAGTATCCAGCCCAGATGGAAATCAAGCTCCAGGTGTCAAAGGGCCTCATCGATGTGATGTTTTTGAAAGACTCAGCCCAGAAATTTCTACAGAAATGTAGAATTTATCTTCCTGTGAATAGAGAGAGCCATAAAAGCCCAAGGAACCATTTGATTTTCTTTGCTAAGCACTACCACACTGCTTGGAGCAGCTCACTAACACATCTCATGATGCAGCACAAACGTCTCCAAACCAGCTCAAAGGGAAGCAGCAGACGGGAACGCATTTACCTCATTTATACCACGTAGATACAACTAGTGGTATGGCTCACCTGCTCTTTGTGAACTAGTGACTGCAAAAGGCAAAACAGTGACTGCTGCTTGTTGAATATTTGCTTCAGGAGAGGAAGGATTTGAGCTTTCCCACCTCCCCTCAGTCGCACACCTGCTCCCGGGCAGCCACAGTCTGGCCATCTCAGTAAAAGCAATAATCTCTGCAGCATGAGAAATGAGCAGGCTGCTGAGCCTCACGTGTACCAGAGAGCCATCACAGGGAACTGAATAAGTGATTTTTTTAAAGATGTGCTTATAAATCATTAAAGTGACATGGTACGGGCTTGGGGTTTGTTTTGCAAGCTAGAATGGGAATTGTAACATCCGTATTTCAAAACACACACTCACCCTTATGCTCCCATTTCCTGTGGGTGGCATCCAAATTTAACCTTTCATTTCTTGAAGAGCAGTGACTTATAGTTATTTGGTAGAATAAGCAAACAGCTGACTACAGCGAATCCAGGGAGTTCTTTTAAAACTCTCTGCTAACATCAAGATAAGTGCATTTCAAACATCCCCCAGGAACTTCCAAAATGCACCACTTACCTGCTACCAGCTGTTCACTTACTTTTGTTTTAGTGGAGCTGGTATAGGTTCATCTCAATCCTCTCTGACCCCCAAAGTCTGAAAGTGGCTCCACCTCTGTTGTGGCTAACACAGTGAAAGAAGGCATGCTGAGAGGATCCTGCTGTTGAGTTGCCTTAAGATTTCCCAGTGTGTCATTAAGAGGCTATATTATCTCTAAAAACTGATGGCCAGGTACCAGAGCACACCAACAACTATCAGAGTGCTCACCTGATGGGAGACCATAAAGCACAGCAAGGGCCATCTTCCAGGCAAGTTAGGTATACAAAAAGGATGTCCCAACAGCACACTGTCACAGACACTGAGGGCTCCAGTTATGGAACTTGCTACCTCAGGGAGTTAAGATGGGTTGCCTGATGAAGACTTTTCACATTTAAATGCAGTTGCATTTAAATTCAGGCTCCAGACTTCTCGAGCAAGGCATTCTCTTTAGGGACTTTCATATAGTGGCTCTGGGAATGGCTGGTGCTCATGGGAAGAATCAGGAGGTGCAACCATATCACATAGCATGCAGTCCCTGGCAGCCTTTACTTGCACTCCTCTCACTATACTCTCACAAATCAGTGTCTAGGTTGCCTGCAATGTCTGGACCTAATGAATCACGAGTCCCGTGCCCAGCATGTTGCTATGAAACACACAGGTGTGGAACCTCATGCATCACCTTTGATGAAATTTAGACCTGACCCCACTTGCAGTCAAGCTAATCCCTCTGCTGTGATGTGTGGTGAGGATGGTGTTTGCTCTTTCCTTCAGACTGCAGCTTCCTTCACTGACTGACACAATGCGCTGATTTCTCCACTGCGGCTACCTCAGTCTTGGCTGTCAGCAAGTAGGGAAACAACTGCCGGTAGATTAGATTTTGGTTCTTGTAGCCATTGCTGCTGGTCATATTGATTCAGCAAGATTGTTTTGGTTGGTTGCTTGGTTTTTGTTTGGTTGGTGGGGCTTTGTTTGGGTTTTTGTGCCTTTTTTTTTTTAATCTGTGACAAACAATTTTAAGGTACCTTTTGAACGTGCAAGCAATATATCAAAATCATGATATACCAGTTCCCATTTACCACAAACACCTACACACTGGTGTACCAGTAACAAGAGAAGGGGAATATCTGATGATCCTTTTCTGCTGCAGACTGTACTTCCAAGATTTGGAATTGCCACAGGAAATTTGTGTCAATCCTTCTCTACCAGCAGTAGTTGCTGGACCTTTGAAAACCTCACTGCTTAAGAGTTTATTTGTAGGAACTTCAGGACAGTCCCCCATGCTTTCAAGGGCTGGTCTGAATAACTAGGGGTTAATAGACAACCTCTTGATAAATCTAATGTTTATGCCAAGGGTTTCAGAAGGTGGCAAGCCTGGAGAAGGAGGGGCTTTCCACTTTGGTAGGCTCATCTGAGAACTTTTTAATCCTTGTTACTGTTCCACTTTCCTATGCCTGCCAGCCCGCAAGAAGGTTTGAAAGTCAGGCTGACCTCTTGCGTGTCTGATCTAGATCCAACAGGGAATGAGATCAGGGAGCTGTGAGAAGCAAGCTTAATGGGGAGCCTGCTGCAAATGTAGCAAAACAAATAATAGAGGCTCAAGGGTTTGTGGGGTTTGTGGGGTTTTTTTGTTGTTGTTGTTGTAGGAAATACAGTGCTATGGCTTTTGGGTGCCAAGAGGCAGTGCTTTTAATAGCTACATTCTTTGTAATGCTGATGAGTGGCAATACAGAAAGATGAAAGTAGGAGGGCATTGTATTATCGTCTTACATATATTACGCCACAAAGAAAATGCGGTTGCTGGGTGGGGGTTCTTCACCCTCCTCCTGCTGAGCTATTCATACAAACTCTTCTCTGTGGATGGCAATCCCCGTTCCATCTCTCCTAAATCCCAAGGGGTTTGCCAGCTGACTTTCAATTTTTCAAGTGGAAATCGCAAGACTGAATGGTGAAGTATTTCCTCCTACACCTCGCTACTCCTTTAGGAAGTGAGCAGACATTTTTTTCCAAAAGATGTGTGCCATCTCCTGGGAACAGCAGAAACTGCAAGCCCCTTGCACGTAAACCCCTGTAAACTACATTTGCCTCGTCTTTGGAGGCATTTTGCAGCCACCAGAATAAGGTCTGCAGAGCTAGGGCTACCCTACACTTCTAAATTTGTTGAACTGTCCACAGTATGCGTGAGGAAAACTCAAAGTACTTTGAAAATGTCATCACTTCCTTCATATATCAGAAGATTTGAATGTGTGTCAAATAGCATGACAGTAAAATTTGTCAATATGTGGTATTAGTCAGTTACAAAGCAGTGGCAGAACTCGTAGACTGATGCAGCATTTTAATGCAGAGGTGCAAGGGCTGAAATGCAGCCCACAGCATTGGCACCGGATTAGACAATCTTTCTAGGTCCCTTGCAGCCCCTGACATTCTGTGATTCTGTGATTTTCTGATGTGTCTATTTGGTTCTACAGGACAAGTGCAAGAGACAGAAGAAAAACATCAGAGGTTTCCTTCATAAAACACCACCTGATTCCTTAGCATAGAAGAGAACATGTTTGTCTTAACCTATAAATTGCAGCTTGCGTGTGCCAAAACCTAGACTCATCACCTCATCACCCTTAGGCTTTTTATTTGCTACTAACATAGCATTAAGCTTTCCCCTGTTCAGAATGCACTACTGGAAATAAAATGTATGGATGCATGGATAAATAGGATTTTGCAACAATTTTGTATTTTGAATTACTAAATGTACATGCAGACAAATCCTTTGTCCTTGAACTGACCCTCAAAACAAGCTGGTTATTTCATGTGGGCAGGTCCTTGAAATAATGTATGTAAGTGTGGTTTCAGACATTAAAATGTTTGTCTTTTTTCCTGGCTTATGTCTGTTAAATATACCTGCAAAAATCATAAAAATAACTTTGGCTTCATAAATGTAGAATGCTATCTATTTTAAAAGAATCAGGGAAGACACATTCTTTGCACATTCAGTGTGCTTTTACCTGGTAAACACTAGCTTTAATCATCAGAATCTTTTATTACTTTTTTTATCACTTAATAATCTGAATTTTTTTCTACCACTATTTCTTGCAGACACCTCAGGAAGTTTGGAAGAGAACTGGAATGGGACCTCTTTTTTTTTTTTTTTTGAAAAAAAAGGTATCATCTGACAATATTAGCCACTTTATATAATGGCATAAAAAGAAAGTAAGTAGTCTTCAAACAAAACCTAGCATTATGCAATTCATAACCTAATGGCATTGTACATCCTAGCAGCTTTGAGAGACACTGAGTTTCACTGGGAGATTTGGTTTGGTGAAGTTTAGCTCTAGATTCCTGATATGATGAGAGGCTACGGAGTGTAATGCCTTTGGTTTGATTTAGCAGCCTTGTATGTACATCCTTTGCTAAGGAAAGCAAATGCTTGTGAAACATGGTCTCCATTTTGAATTTAAAAGACAAGAAAAGAGAAACTAGCAGTGACTCAGGAATAAGAAATGACCATGTCGGACATCCACATTGATTGATGGCTGAGCTTCAGCAGAAGTCATCTCTCAACTCTCTGAAGTTGTCAGGATACTTTAGTCCCCAGTACTAAATGCACAGGTTCATAGCAATTTCTCTTTATAGTTAGTCTTCATTTCCCCTTTTCCTGAGATTTGCCAAGTGCCTCTGGCTGCCGTTTGGGCTGTCCTCACCTCTGCAAGGGGCCAAGGGGAAGTGTGGGAGAACACAGGACAAGGTTCTTCATGGGCAGAGTGCTGCAGATCTCTTGCTAGAAAAAAAGCAGGCTTTTCATTAGAGTTGTTCACCACCAACCTAAACAGAGGTTTTAATAGATCATTCTCTATAATTTAGTCTATCCATCTGATTGACTAATAAAGTAAATTCTAAATCACAAATAAAATATATTTATTTTGCATCCTTCAGGGGAAAATGGAGGCAGAACTTCACTAGTTCACCTTCTAGTGACAACTAGAAGCAAGTTGCAGCTGAGCTGGGTCTGCTCAGCCCCTTGTGGCACCCCTCAACCACCAACACAAGCTTCTATCACTTAACCCCTGGCTGAGTGAAATTCCTTTAACACACTTTCAGGTATGGAAGTAGAAAGTACTCATATCAGCACACCTTAAATGTTCAGTGAGCAAGAGAGTAAGAAATCTTTGCCTGAAACTCTAAATTTGGGAACGTTTCATCATTTTAACAGAAAAATCATTTACTGACAGAAAAACATTCAAGCACTACAAATCTTGCACATCCAAACTAACATTAGTGTTTTCAAGTTTGAGCAGCCAGAGCTACACCACAAGAGGAGGTACCTGGCTTGCCTAGGAGCTGCAGATTTCCTTGAGGTCTATGGCAGCTGTAGGTTTCTCACAGTTTTGAAAATCTGATCATTTTCCTATAAGCACCTTAAGTTTGCTGTGAGGAGTCTGCCGGTAGGAATCCACAAGTTCAAGGTCTGGGCTTAAGCACAGGAGCATCCTGTTGACTGACTCCTTATCCTGTCAAGGTGCAGAGAAAATTAATGGAGAGTTAGTCCTATCTAAGTGGACTTCTGCAATGTGTTTGCTATGTGCAGTAAGCATTTACATATCTTTTGAGACCATTAATTTTATGTACACGGAACAGTTAGCTGAGGCAAACCACTCTCTATAAACCATGAGCACAATGCAGGACACCATTCCATGGGTTCTCATTGTAGCATCTACATTGTTCAAGATGTTCTCAGAAGCAGAATCTTGGAAAGTGGCCATAACAAGGGAAAGAGTATATTTCTAAAGAGGTATTATTGCTATGCATAAGTGTCTCTGACCTGAAATTTTCTTCGACTCTGTTTGAAACTGCTTCTCTCAACAATATCTATAATTAGAATTCTAAATATTTAAAATTAATATTCTGTCTTTACATGGATTGTCTCTCATGAGATCCTACCTGGAGTACTGTGTACAGCTCTGGAGCCCCCAACACAAGAAGGATATGGAACTGCTGGAGTGAGTCCAGAGAAGGCCACAAAGATAATCAGAGGGCTGCAGCAGCTCTGCTATGAGGACAGGCTGAGAGAGTTGGGGCTCTTCAGCCTGGAGAAGAGAAGGCCTCGAGGAGACCTTAGAGTGGCTTTCCAGTATCTGAAGGGGGCCTACAAGAAGGCTGGAGAGGGACTATTTACAGGGTCTTGTAATGACAGGATGAGGAGTAATGGGTTTAAACTGGCAGAGGGGAGATTTAAACTGGATGTTAGGAAGAAGTTCTTTACAGTGAGGGTGGTGAGACACTGGCACAGGTTGCCCAGGGAGGTTGTGGATGCTCCCTCCCCCCGGAGCCGTTCAAGGCCAGGCTGGATGAGGCCTTGAGCAGCCTGCTCTAGTGGGAGGTGTCCCTGCCTATGGCAGGGGGTTGGAGCTGGATGATCTTTGAAGTCCTTTCCAACCTAAACCATTCTATGATTCTATGTATCAAATTTAGTGCAGCGATTAAAAACAGTCTATTTTATTATATCCTGGTTTAAGTTATTTTAATTTTCCGTTTAGAAACTTGACAAAGAAATAAAAACTCCTTCTGAAGCTAACTCCCTGCCACAGTTAAAATTTGACTACTCGCTGTGCTCTGAGGCAGGATATAAGATACTCCTGGCTCCTCATGCAATTACCTGGAACACAACTGTGGTGGTAGGCCTGACAGGGCAAACGTGGGCTTATCCATTTTGGCTTGCCCAGCCATGTTCCCCTGTTCACCTGCTCCTCCTGTGTTGGGGGAGGCAACCATTGGAGGGGAGGGGGAAAGCTCTGGCTTCACCCAATATGGTGAGGCCTGGCAAAGTGCCATTCCGATTGGCTAATCTGTGTCCAATGCCCCATTAGTCTCAGGCTGGATATTGATAAAAGGGACAAGCAGGTAGCACGGGGTGGCTGCCACCTCATTTTTGCATCCCGAATTTGCTTGGAGAACTTACCAGGAACAGGCTCTAAATGCCTGCATGTGACCAGCCTGCATAGCCCCCACTGTGACACTGTGCTGAGACTGCACATCGCAAGACATCCTGCCTGCTCCTGAAAAGTCTCCTGCTAAGATTAGAAGTCCTGGAGATACACAAATCATCCAGAGGAGCCAGGAGACAAGGTCAGAGGTTGTCTGCCTCCTTTCCCCAGAAGTCTGGGAAGAATCAAGTCTCAGCGGCCAACAAGACAGAGTTCCACCTGCTTTGGTACTGTCTGATTTATACTTTGTGAGTAAATACTTAAAGGCCTCTTCCAGTATAATATTTGAGTTTGCCACTTTAAGAAATAAGTGCTCTAGTTTTGTCTTTTCCCTGCATGTATAAATTTCCAAATTGTGTGGTTTTTGAACCTGTGAATAAGTTTTCTGGTGAGTTTTAACATTAATAAACAGTTGTCATAGTTATTAGCAATCATCGCTTGGATATCAACATTGATACAGGTTATTAATTTTGCATAATCCTTCACAGCAACAGACATTTTAGAATGGTTTTGCTTTAGAAAATCTACTGCACAACTGTCACCAGTGGTCCCACCAGTCTGGGACTGTTAGTAGGCTATGAAATCTTAATGTAATGCAGGTTAAGTTTTGTCATTGAAATAAACAAAAGTAACCCTAAATGTATTTAAGACCCAATGAAGTAAAAAGGGCACTGTTTTTACAGTGGGTACTCTCAATGGATTCTTATTCTATGAAGTGTCACACTAAGCAACCAACCTACTGCAGGTGACCTCTTCCTGGCACTAAAAAGTCATCACAATTTACACCCCCACACCAGTTTTCCCATACTGTACCCCTGACCAACCGAAACATACAAATACCAAATAAATTCCAAAAGTGTTTTAAATTTGAAAAATAAAATTACAGCAATAGCAGCTCTGGACAGAACATTGAAATACTGAAAGATAGAAATGGAGGAGAAAGCCCTCCACCTTTGGATTCTAGTGATTCAAGACAACCAAAATCATCAGAGTATGTTAAAGCTGAAACAGGTTGTGGTGTTATTTTTCAAACTGTTTTTTTTCTCTTCCTGTTTAATGCTATGAGCTCTTGACTGCTGAGCTCAGGCTTCCCAGGCTGGTGGTGTAAAAACTGGTGGATGTCATTACAGAAATCTTCCTTCAGTGGACAGCAGCAGTTAAATTTACCCAATGTTACCCAATAAGAAGCTTGTGTATTGCTATCACCAGTGAGAAACAGCAGCAGAACCCAAGAGAAGGAGGGGGAAGGAAAGTTTGAAAGATTGCAGGCCATTGAGACAGATACTGAGCAAGGGAACAAAACATGTTTTATTTATTTGGAAGGTCAGTGCCCTCAGCTGGAACAGAGGTTTTGTAAGTGTATTAGAGGAAAAGTTTAATCTATCACAAGCACTATCTAAAGCATGTTTAAATTCTGTTTATGAAGCAGTGTAAGAAAATTTGGGCAATAGGAGTTAGGAAATTACAACCACATTTGTCTAGTGGATTGCAGAAATAACAGCAGCCAAAGTTTAGGCATAGCCCCAGCAAATCTCTCCATGAAGTGATCTAGACAAAGCTCAGTTCTCAGGTCAGTTAAAATGCATATATTGACTGCCATGAGGTGATAAACTTGACTTAAATCAACTATTTTCATATGCCTTTAGCTTAAACCTAAAATGCCTGTGAAAGATGGAGCAGTCAGGCTTGTCACAGAGCAATAAAATAAAAGGCTGTTTCTCTCTGGCACGCCTTTGATTTCTTCCTGAACAGCTTGATTCAGTCAGATAATTCTGTTCTTAGCTATATCTATTTAGTCTTGGAGCATTTCCATGAAATTCAGTGGTATTATATGGATTTACATTGCTGTGTATTACATCACTAGATGTATTTGGCCTAGAACGTGCAGCTAATGTGCTAGATTACTGTTACCAAGATGAAACAAGCACAGCCCACAGTCTCAGAGGCCCTTAATATAGCAAATAATAGAATATCTTACTTTCCAAGATTTCCATATGTGATTTGTCTCTCTCGCCCCACGTGTGGGTGGTTATCCTTGAAGCCACAGGACATTGCACACACCCAACATATATAGTCAATGTTTTAGAGGGCTAGGGAGGGGGTGTTGTG
The DNA here is from genome assembly GCA_013400475.1 of Tricholaema leucomelas. Lineage (NCBI taxonomy): Eukaryota > Metazoa > Chordata > Aves > Piciformes > Lybiidae > Tricholaema lacrymosa > Tricholaema leucomelas. Next base: position 272,025 of record WAAF01003692.1, on the reverse strand, counting down.
CATTCAGTATCAAAAGCAGAAAAGGCATTTCAAACTGATGTTTTTTTTTCCAGTATTCCTTGCAAACTTCATCATCCTCTGCCTTGTGTGTGTGTGTGTGCGTACGTTGTGCCTATGTGTTCACACTCACTTTGAGTGTCAGCCGGTTAAAACTGTGAGTTCATGACACCTACAGCTTATCTAAGTGCATATGGATCAATGGGACTAATGCAAATACGAGTAAACAATGTACTCATATGTAGCAGCTGCAGGAGAACGCAGACGAAGCTTTCACAGATCAGTATGATCCCAGTGATGCCACATGGATGCCACACGATTCAATGTGACCTTTATTGTTCGTTCTGACTCCATGTATATATTCTTGAGCATAGAGCACACACCTACACATTAAGCATAATCTAGGCAAGAACAACCCAGTCTTTTACATACCTAACACCTCGTTTTCCTCATTAACTAGATGTCCACTAGATCTCCTTCCCCAGATGAGGTATCCTGCAGCTGTGGGAACCACGGTCAGAGTGCTCAGTCTGCTTGCTATTATTCCTTCTCACATCGCATTCCCACACCCATAGGTTCTGAACAGTGTGGCACAAACCAGGCTGGGGGTAATAAATCATATGAAGAGTGCCATGTTGTGCAGGTAAGAGAAAAGGCCTCCTCTGGAAGCAGATGTCCACTCAATGGCATCTAGCTTCTTACTAGGAAGATGTTCTTCTTGTGCAGTAGCACTGGCCAATATTTCATAAAGACACAGAATGAAGTAATCTGAAATTAATCTGCTGAGTCAGAAGTGGCTATTGAAGCCTGTCTAATCATAGTGCTATTAGACTGTTGGTTTACAGTCACTGCACCTACATGCAAGGGTAGGTATGGTGAAAATAGAAGCACTCTGGTATTATGATGATAGTAGTGGGTTTTCATTGTCTCCACGGTGAAGGAAATTGGAAAAAAATTGAATACAAATAGAGATTTAGGGGAAGGGGAAAAAAAAGTATGTTCCAATAAGACAGTACTTTATGGACATTCTGGAAGGTATATTGTTGGTACAAAAAAATGGTGTGTATGAAAATTGCAAAGCATGGTGTTTACTTATATCTATGAAAAGAAATAGGTCAGTGACTTTGTTTCCATGGTGACCATTATTGAAATAAACCAAACTGACACCAATGCTGATTTATTTTCTTATTCTGCACCCTTTTATAAAACAATCGCTTTAGTCTGAGGTCGCTACTGAATGTGAACAGGACGTCAGAGGAAACTTTCAAACTGGGATTTTCTGAGGTTTGTTATTAAAATAAAGACCTAGCTGAAGATCTGCTTCAGAACGATTTGACTCTCTGAGCAGGTGCCAATTGCTACTATCCTGCAGTAATATCACTGACATGTTGTAGACTAAGGGTTCATTGGGAGTAATTATTAGACAAAACCTGTTTCAACAACAAAAGAAGAAACAGATTCATAAGATTCATTTCCCAGAAGGACGGCAACATTTTTGTCTCTGGAAAATTTCTGAATGAACAGACTCTTTGTGACTATATTTTCCAAACAAAACCAGATACACAAGGATGGACTTGACATTCAATAATTGGGAGACTATGAATCATTCCTGTGCTTGTTGGTGGCCCAGTCAATGCTTTGACTCAAACAGGTGCTGTTGTTATTGCAGTCTGTGACTTCAGGAAGACTGAGTCTTCTAAACCAGTGGCATCTTACGTACGCCTGAGTGCAGTGATGTTATAATAACTTTAATAATCTTGGCTTTATTCTTTGTGATATTCATTTCCCAAATAATAGAATGGTCCAGGCTGGAAGAGATCTCCAAAGGTCATCCAGTTCAACCCCCACCTGCAGTCAGCATCCTCAACTAGATCAGGTTGCCCAGAGCCCTGTCAAGTCTCACCTTATATATCTCCAGGGAAGGGGCTGCAACCACCTCCCTGGGCAACCTGTTCCAGTGCTCCACCCTCGAACTTGTTCCTAACTTCCAATCTAAATCTGCTCTTCTCTAGTTTGAAGCTGTTGTCCCTCATCCTGTCACTGCAGGCATTTGTAAATGGTCTCTCCCCATCCTTCCTGTAGGGCCCATTCAGGTGCTGGAAAGCTGCTATTAGGTCTCCCCAGAGCCTACTCTTCTCCAGGCTGAACGACCTCAGCTCCCTCACCCTGTCCTTGTAGCAGAGGTGCATTAACCACTTTTAAAACCTCAATTTGTAAGAGCAAAGAAAGTACAACGTTTGTCAGAAAATGTATGCCTAGCTACAAGCACACAAGTCTTGAAACAGTAGCATAAAATACTGAAATGACAACCAGTAAACAAAATGAATGTCTCTCTCCCTGTTTTATGTGATGAACTCGGTGACTTCAGAGGAGGCAAGATCAGACTCTAGCTGCTTACATTTACAGCAAAGGGAATGTCCCCTTCTCATCTTAAGCCCCGAGCTCAAAATGCCATTTAATGATATTTTTAGTCAAGATGAGACTTTTTATTTTATATCTCCATTCTTAAAGTCCTTTCAGTTTCAAGTGGAGATTCGGATGCTGTAGAAGCAGTGACAGATGCTGCTTCTCAGAGGAGCTCAGATTTCATCCCAGTGCAATCTATTTCTCAATGATGTCCTAACCCAGTATTTTGCCACTGGAAAAGCAGAGATAAAGAATGATAGCTACCGATTATCATGTGCAACAAGGTGTTAGGTGAAGGGCCACCAGCTGATCACATACTAGTTTTCAAATAGAAGAAAAGTTACTTTTTAATTTCACCATATACCAAACTGTCATTCAAGGTGTGATGGTTTGGGTGTTACCCACACTCCCCACTCTTATGAAAATCACCCAGACTAGACTCAGCTGAGATGGAAATTGGAGAATGAAGCTTTATATTTACAGCTCAGCACAAGCAGATATTTACAATATATACAGCTAGATACATACATATACAAGTTTAAAAGGTAATACAGAAACACAACAGCCCTCCCAGAAACCAGAGTGCCCAGGAAGGACTCCCAACCACCCTTCCACCTCCCTTCCACCCCTCTACCTTATCCCAGACTTACGTTCGAGGTGAGTTTGGAGGGTCGGCCAGGGGGGTTAGGAAGCAGACAGAGTAGTTACACAGCAGGTTAGAGAGAGAGAGAAGTGCAGATTAAAAAACTGAGCTGAGGCTGTTTAGTTTGCAAAAAAGGAAGCTGAGGGGAGACCTCATTGCTGTCTACAGACTCCTGAAAGGACATTGTAGAGAGGTTGGTGCTGATTTCTCTCATGCATAATTAGCAACACAATACAAGGGAATGGCCTCAAACTGCAGTAGAGTAGGTTTAGATTAGACACTGGGAAAAATTTTTGGGCTGCTCAGGGAGGTGGTTGAGTCACCAACCCTGGGTGTACTAAAAGGTCATTTGGACGTGGTGCATGAGGATATGGTTTAGAGTGAACCTTGTAGTGTAGGGCTGTTGGTTGGACTTGATGATCCTCGGGGTCTTTTCCAACCTGAAGATTTCTGTGATTTTTCTGTGATCTATGTTTGTATTCTTGTTTTTATCAGCAAGAGCTCAGCAAGCCTATGAGTGAAGTAGACATCACCATTGTTTCCTTTTCACAGCCTATAATCTAATTCCTCTCACAAAATATCCCAGCTAGGCTCAAACTAGCACACAAGGGCAGGCCAGTCAAGTGACTGAGATATTCTTCAAATTGTTCTGTGAGTAAAGTGATGACAAAATCAGGGTAACAGGAAGAGTTCTTCTTATGTCTCAGTTCAGTAACAAAGGCATAACTCAATGTCCTGAATATTTTGTGCAATGGTTATCTTCTTATCCTACAACACCTCTTCTCCCAGTCTATTTTTCCAATACTTACCTCAACCATGTTAATTATTTGGGGTAAATGCAGTTTCCTGTGATTTCCAGTAAATATTTTGACAAGTTATTTTGCTGCTCATGCCAAGATTGCTTGCCTTTCTTAGGGCTCCCTTACCTCCTAGACAGGTGCTTTCTCAGCAGATGTCACCTCCCTGATGAGGGAAGAGACACCCTTCTTGATGTGCACCTTTCTGAGAACTGTTGCCTGTTAACCATATTTAAGCTCACTTTCCCCCTTCTACACCTGCATCTTTTTGTTTATTTTTTATATTAAATCCTCTGCTTTGGTTTCTACATGTTTTAAAATATCTGGGGATTTGATACAGCCATAAATAGAAAGGAGTTAAGAACGATCAACCTGTGCACCCTTTGCTTCAAACTCTGCCCGCTGAAGTCAACGGCTAAATTGAATAGTTAATTCTGATCCATCTCATAGCTCTGTAGTAAATCCTTGTGCTAGTTGGAGCCTAGCTAGAACGTTTTGGTGAGAAGAATTAGATCATAGGCTGAGAAATGAAAACAATGGTGAGGTCTACTTCCCTCACAGCCTTGCTGAGATGTGTAGAAAGGAAAAGCAAAACATTAGATAAAGTCACTTTGCTCTGCACTTTGCTTGGGCACTTGGCTCTGAGATGTGCTCTCAGCTCTTTGCCTGCTGGGGAGCTGAGGCTGCTGGCTGAACTCCATCTTGCTTTCTAACCTCACCCTCCCTTTGCTTCTTGGCTGATTCACCTTTGCTTCTTAATCCCCCTGGCCGAACCTCCATTCTTCCTTGGGACTGGGGTAAGGTTGAGACGGGTAGGGGGAAGGTGAGGGGTGGTTGAGAGTCCCTCCTGGGGACTCATTTTTCTGGGAGGGGAGTTGTCTGTATTACTTTTTTACCTTGTATATTTCTGTCTATAACTGTATATGCTGTAAATATCTGCTTGTACATTGTGCCAGCTGTAAATATAAGCTTCATTCAACTTTCCAGAGCCGGCTGAGTCTAGTCTGGGTGATTTCTAAAGTGTGGGGGGGCGGGGGACACCCAAACCATCACAATCCTTTAGGGCAAGCAAGAACATTCCTTCGAATTCCCAGTGACTATTACAGTGATATGAAACTGTAAATTTCTACCATGAATGGATATATTCAAGACAAAATGTCAGAGCAGTGAAGAGAAACAGATGTCTTCTTATCAGAGATAGCCTCAGAAAACATAAAATCAGATTTGCCACAGTACCAACACATGGATGACTCATCGGTAGCCACTTGCAACTCTGAATATTCAATGAAGTACAAAATTATTTTTGTGTAACATCCTTCAAATCCTTCAATTCCCACAGCTCTTTTTTTAATTTAATTGGCTTTTCCAGCCTAAGAAAGATAAGAAACCAACCAAACCCCAGAAAACTATCTTTTTTTCTTTGCTATTAACTACTTTTCTCAAGAAGAAAACAGTCTTGTGAGCTGAGGAAGGTTTCACTTGACTTGAAAATGTACCATTAATACTGTTCAGAGGAAAATAGCGCAGAATAAGTTGAGGAGAAACACAAGCAACTCAACAAAAGTCTTCGAACCATGAAATTGCAGTGGTACAACTCACACTAAGACTTGGCTCATAGTTTTCTGATGTGTATATCTGATTCCACATCTACACAATAACTGTCAGTGAACAAAAATGACGTTAGAAATACCTCTACCTTATTCTCAGAACTCTTCATCTCTTGCTTAATATCTCTCTAATTATACCACACTTTTCATTCTATGATCACAGACCCAGCTTCTGTAAACAGTGCAGGCATAGTATTTCCCATTGTAGCAATTATCTAGAGGGCAATTTAGCTTAAAGAATTCCACACGGCTCACCTAGAGATATAGAAAGGCAATTCTTTAGAAGGCATTTCTCCTTTGAAAAATTTGAGCTGCACAGAAAGTAGGAAACACATGGTAGCCAAGCCATGGAATTTGCATGGAATCACAGAATCACAGAATGTTAGGGGCTGGAAGTGACCTCAAAAGATCATCCAGTCCAACCCTCCTGCCAGAGCAGGATCACCTAGACCAGATCACACAAGAAGTCATACAGGCAGGCTTTGAATATCTCCAGAGAGGAAGACTCCACAACTCCCCTGAGCAGCCTGTTCCAGTGTTCTGTCACTCTCACAAGGAAAAAAATCCTCCTCATGTTTACAGGGAACTTCCTATCCCTCAGCTTCCACTCACTGCCTCTTGTCCTGTCATTGGGCATCACCAAGAAGAGCCTGACTCCATTCTTCTGGCACTCACCCTTTACAAACGTTGATGAGGTCACCTCTCAGTCTCCTGTTCTCCAAGCTACAGACCCCCAGCTCCCTCAGTCTCTTCTCGTAAGAGAGATGTTCCATTCCCTTAATTAATCATCTTTGTGGCTCTGCACTGGACTCTCTCAAGCAGTTCTATGTCCCTCTTGAACTGGGGGGCCCAGAACTGGACACAGTACTCCAGATGCAGCCTCACCAGAGCAGAGTAGAGGAGCAGGAGAACCTCTCTCGACCTACTAACCACACCCCTTTTAATGCACTCCAGAGTGGCAGTGGCTGTCCTGGCCACAAGTGCACATTGATGGCTCATGGTCAACCCCCCATCAACTAGGCTCCCAGATCCTTTTTCCCTTCACTGCTTTCCAACAAGTCAGTCCCCAACCTATACTGATACCTGGGGTTGTTTTTTCCCAGGTGCAAGACTCTACACTTGCTGAATTTCATTAAATCTCTCCCTGCCCAACCCTCCAGCCTGTCCAAGTCTGGCTGAATGGCAGCACAGCCTTCTGATGAATATATTGAAGAAAACTGGTCCCAGTACTGACCCCCAGTGGGACCCCACATTGTGTTGAAACCTATTCATGCTTCAGGCCCTCCTGCCCTGTTTTTTTGGTACAAAACTCATGTGTGTGGGCTAGAGGGAGCCCCAGGTGTTTGATGAGCCACATCTCTGGGGTCTTTCCTGGCAGCTGGTGCCCACTATTTCAGCTATGAGCAGCCCTCCACACCTCAGCTCAGCCTGCTTTCCCTTTAGTTTGCACAAAGAAAGCAACCCCTAACTTTTCATGCCTTTGTGGCAGATGCCATTAAGAAGGTTGTGAGGTGAACTGCTCACAGTTCAACAGCTCCTGTGCTGTAAAGGATTTTTGATTGAAGGTAGTTTCTAATTTAGGAAAAAATTCAACAAGTAAACAGCAAACCAAAGGGTATGAGTTCCAGTGCATGTAAAGAGACATCAAACAAATGACTTACTGGAAACATGACACAAATTATGTAACTGCTGAGGTCAATTGATTGCTAAAATTACTTGTATAGCGGAGGCTGAAGTCAGGACTGTGTCTTCCTTGAAGCCCATGCCAGCTCAGACAGATATTGGGTAAATTATTGAGTGGGGTATGCTGGCCTCTGTCATGCAAAATCTGTTACCATAACCTCTTAATCACTGAGCAGATTCCAGAAGGAATTGTGGACTGCTTCTTCCCATTTTGTAGTGGAACAACACCCTGTGCACCTTTGTAATTTTAGGTCTGCATGTATACTGACTGATGTAAGCAGTGATACCTATCATTTTAGGCAGCATATTAATATGTAGGAGATACTCAGTGGCATCCAGTGCTAGGATTATCTGCAAATACACTGACGTTGCTCATATTGCAGCTATACATTCTGCTAATCCTACTGGAACAAAATGGGAATCAGCTAGATGTATGTCAAATCTGTGTTAACATCAACTGATCTGACACGACAGGAGAGACCTTGGCATGGTTTTCAACTCTGCCTATTTCTTTGCTCCTTTCTCTACTGGGTGACGTCTGTGCAACACTCCAATGCTGTGAGGAGTCAAGATGACTAGTTAAGACTACAGACTGATTAATTTACAGGTAAAGCCACAGTCAGGGGCTAGATGAGAAGAGCTTCAGCTGTTGGTGGGTTCATTCAGCTGTCAGACTCAGAGATGATCTCTGTCCACAGTAACAAAAGTTGGGGCAGATGACTTGAGAATTTTTCACCATTCATAGTTGAACTAGTTCAGAAATTGAGCATCCACAATACAGCTCTTCCCCAAAACACTGGTATGGACACCTAACAATAAACAGAACAAGCAATATCTAAGGCTAATACAAAAATGTTTGCAGTGATACTTTTTTTCCCCCGCTTTAGAGTTCGAGTATACATGTTTCTATGAGCCAAAAACAAGTCTACAAAACGTTCCTAGTATTGTAGCGAGTTGTGATGCTTTTGCTCACAAAGTAGTTACTCAGTTGAGTAATAGTAGTCTGAGCCCAACAAGGATGAGGCAGGGCAAAGTTTGTTTTTTTTTTTATCTTCCGAAAATGTATCTTAAGCATCAGTCCATGAGGGCATAATTCATGCACTTAGAATCATAGAATCAATCAACCAGGTTGGAAGAGACTTGTCTTCAAGTGCTTCTTTTCAGAGTTTTCTTTCTTCTGTGTGCCTGGTGCCATCTCTTATTTGTCCCTGAGGGTAATGAGCTGAATGCAACATAGGTGACCCATGTGGAGCGCTAATCAAATTGAAGAAGTCTGAACAAAAAGGAAGCCTTGAAATAGGAAATTTGAAAATAAATCTGGATGTGCACATATAGCAAATGTAATTCTGCTGCCTTATGTGATAGTGGAAAGGAGGAAGGGATAGTCAGGATACAAAGCCTAGGGCAAAGAACCTAATGATTTAGGTCAGATACCATTTAGTCAGGGGAAGCCTAACAATCTGCGTTGTAGGCCATCTGACTCCAAACCACGGGTCTTGAATTTCCCAAAGACACTTTGTGTTTCAGACATGCAACAGCACTCACTGCCTGAAGAGTCTGAGCTCTTGCAAAACAGCTCTAGGACTTCTCTTTCTACTCTCCTCTCTGTCCTTATTAGAAAGGAGCCATGATAGGACCTAATCCAAACATGGACTGCACACTGTGTTGTTGACTGTGGGTCTTCAATGGTATTGGAAGAGAGTCCTGTTGAATGGGAACAGCTGAGCTGCAAAGTGCCAAGTACAATCCTGGTGCAGTATTTCAAGCTCTAGATAATTTCTGTCCCAAAATCCCAATGTACCTGTCAGCAATGCCAACTTTAATGGTGAGGAAAAAGGAAACAGTGTCATTCCTTCCTACTGCAACACTTTACTCCGGTTTTTATTACCAAAATTTACTGATAAAGCTAAGCCATGAGTAAGTAAAAGTATCTTATAAACATTTGAAAGCTCTCTTTAGAAAGTTTTCCTCCTTTCTTTTAATTTGAGCTTTTTTTTTTTGTGGGGGTTGTTTGTTTGTTTTTAAACAATGTGTCCTATATTTACAATATTTTTAACCGGAGATCTAAACCTGCTTTTTAAGGGACACTTTGTTTAGTCTCAGTATATACCTCTGAAATTAAAAAAAAAGAAAAAGGTGTACAAATAATAAAACTGAAGCACAGAAAGTTTTAGTGACCTATTCAGGCAGAAAAATGCCTGTCAGAACCATGAAGAATATCTTTCCTGATTTCTAGTACTCTATCCTAATCAGAACACCACTCCTCTCTGCATCAAACAAAAAGCAGAAGACAGGCTTGTTTTAGCTGGAAATGTGCTCCTATCCACAGTGGGCAGATACCATTTTTCACTGTGTTAGACTGATCAAACTATATATTACAGAGATGCTGTCTCTTCTTTTCCTTCTGATAGATTTCACAGGAGAGCCCAAAACAAATATATTAAATGCAGAAGGCGTTAGAGCAACATTGTCCTGCTTCTTGTGGGACTATGCTGCAACAATCACACAGACTGGCAGAATCCTTTGTATATCTTAAAAGACAGCAATGAGGAAATCCTTAGCTCTTTGAAGACTTTCATTTTTTTTTAATTGGGGAAAAAAATAAAAGAAAGAGAAAGAGAAAAGGAACATTTTTGAGATAAAACCAGCCACAAATGTGTGACTCATCTACTCACTGTCACATCTGTATTCAAACTCCATACTGTCCTTAAAAGGCTCCCTGAGCAAGGAGAAGTTCATGCATTGCAGCAAGATAGCTGCTAATCAAACTGTCACTACACAGAGAAGCCAGTTTACTAATTCTACAGAACTAACAATATTACTTTTGTGTGAAAAGGAGAAAAAATAGAACACAGGTACAAATAAAGTACAATTAAACCGATTTTAAGTAGAATGACACTTTACTGGAACTGCCTATTTCAGTTGTTCCATTGCTGCAATGAAAACTGGGACAATTCCCTTTATATATAACTGGGAATTTTCTACTGCCTAGGTATTGCTAAATCAATAAGAGAGATGATTTATTCCTGGAGCTGTTAGAGAAATTTCTGAATTGCAATTTTGTTCCATAGAAGAGAAAGCAAAGAGCACTGAATTTCAGGTCTTTCCAATACCCTTGCTGTGACAGGAAACTTCAGGAACTGCACACAGGAGCTTTTTTTTTTTTACTTCAGTCTCTTTTTCTGCAACAAAACCCAAATGTAGAACACACCTCAAATTTCACTAGGCATACTATCATGAGTGCCACAGTTCCTGAGACTTGCACACCCTGCTACACTTTAGAGGGTTTTGCCACTGGGATTCTTCTGTTCATCATGAAGAAAGCCTTCACAGTCCCACTCAACCTCACCATTCTTTGAGCCATACCATCCTCAGACCCACATGATTTACTCATTGCCTGTTGTGGTAGGCCTGCTAGGCCCAAAATAGGCTTATACATGTCCTGCCTTGCCTAGGCATGTTTTTCTGTTCCACCAGAGAGGCAAGCGGGAAAATAAGACAAAAGGACACAAAAGAACCTGTAGCCACTGAGTCTGGCCTGCCCAGGATCCTGTGGTAAACAAGGTACACACACTTAGCTTGTGCCTGCCTTGTGCAAGGCCTGTGCTTTTCCCAAATTAGGGAAAAGTGAGCCTATGGCTTTGCCTAATATGGTATGGTTTGGATAACTACCATCCTGATTGGCTATTCTTGTGTCCAAAGAGCCATCAATCTTGGCCCACACTGATAAAAGGAGATACAGATACGCAGGTAAACAAGGTGCTTTGCTTCCCTGCTCGCTTCCCTGCTCTCTGCTGTGCTCTCTCTGCTTTGCTCCATGGTTGCCTGCTGCAATTGCCAACTGCCTTATTGTTTGCCTGGTAAACTCCACTGCCACAAGTTACCAGGAGCAGACCCTGGACGCCTGCACGCAATCGGCCTGTGTGGTCAACGTGGCATTGTGCTGAGACTGCACAACATCCTACCTCCTCAGATCATCCAGAAGAAGTCAAGAGGCAAGGTCAGAGATTGTCTGCATCCTTTCCCCAGAAAATATCCTGGGAAGAATTAAGTCTCAATGTCTGACAAGACAGAGTTCCCTGCAAGCGTGTGGGCACCGTCTGTAGCTAAGCCCCATGAGAGTAATAATAATTTGTGAGTAAATGCTTAAATGCCTCTCTGTAATTCTCCATTGCCTTCTGCCATCAAGCAGAAAGAACTCCTTGAGTCCATCTACTGGGCAAGCGGCATTTGACTGCGGGAACCTTCTCTTCCAGTTTAATTAATGTTTATATATTTTTCTGGTTATTACTAGAACTAGATACTATCCATAGAATGTTTCCATGACCATGTAAGAACTGAAATACTATTAAAATTAGTGGTCAGGGGTGGTGAGAGTTCTGAATAGCAAAATTAATAAACAATATTAATTTTGGGAAAATATCATCTCGCATCAATTAATTTCCCCTCTGCAACGTTGCCTTTACCAAAAAAGGAACAAGATGGAATTGCATCCATTCATTGTTTAAAATGGCCACTAAGTGATATGCTTCTGGACATGTGAGTAGAGCAAGGCATAATGTGGCATTAAAGTGGTGAGATTTGCCTTCTTTCAGAACATCTTCCTTATGAGGAGAGGCTGAGGGAGTTGGGGCTCTTTAGTTTGGAGAAGAGGAGACTGAGGGGTGACCTCATAAATATTTGTAAAGGGTGAGTGCCAGGAGGATGAAGCCAGGCTCTGCTCGATGATACCCAATGACAGGACAAGGGACAACGAAGAAGTTGAGGCACAGGAAGTTCCATGTAAACACCAGGAGGAATTTTTTCCCTGTGGGTGACAAACCATTGGAATAGGCTGCCCAGGAGAGTTGTGGAGTCTCCCTCTCTGGAGATACTAAAAACCCACCTGGATACATTCCTGTGTGATCTGGTCCAGGTGATGCTGCTGTGGCAAGGGGTTTGGACTGGATGATCTTCTGAGGTCCCTTCCCACCCCTGACATTCTGTGATTCTGTGGGACTGAGACACATCAGCTTTGACTTTCTCAGTAGTTGCACACTGCTGTTATTGTGTTTGGGCTTACAATGCTGCAGGAAAAAAACCCAAAATTGATTTGGTATTGTTTTAATAAGTTTTGCATCTGCAATACTTAACAGATTCTCTTTGCATCAGTCACTCAAAGGGAGCACGGCAGCTAGTGTACAAATTTACATGTGGGTATGTTTGCTGATCTGAGCTGGAAGACTTCTGTGGAGGATCTTGACTTGCACGAATCTGTGATTTCCAAATGAACTTTGCATCAAACAAAAGGACTAGACAGTCAGAATGTCAGATGATACTTATTCCTCTGAAGAGCATGTCACAGTCACTTGGCTATCTGTTGGCCATCTACATGTGGCTGTTCAAGGAACTCTTTTTCAACTATACTGTCAACGCATCCAAAAAATTTGAATGGAGAATATAAAAGAAGCATTTTATACCAAGCTGTCATCATTTTCAAGATAAATACCAAAAAGTGGGTGGAAAAGCAGAGTCCTACAGTTTTATTAAGCATGAATGACATTAAGTGTTGGCATAAACTATGGGGTGAGTCAGTGCTGTTAACTGCGGTGCATTATGTCCGTCTCGTAGTCATATGATAGAGAAGGAATGCTGCTCACAGCACACACAGAAATGACTTGTTTTGGCAGCACCAGCAAATGCACAGCCCCAAGACATTACTGTGTAATAATTTCCCTAGCAAAGGAACACAAAGTATGACTGAAGCGTTCCCTAACCTTAGAAGTTGAATCAATTGGTTAAAGTTGACCTACTTTGGGCTTCCATTTTCAACTTCTTTAACTAATTTTTTTTCTTCTGTGACACTGTTTTGTTTGGTTGATTGGTTTGCGGTGGTTGGTTTTTTTTTCTCCCTCTAGGGAAGATTAGTAGATCAAGAATGAGTTTTTCAAGCATGGAAGGAGAGAAGTGGAAAAGAGTTTTCCTGTGCAGATTACATGTTTTCTTATGGCACATTTATTTACCAGCAAATTATCCTAAAGCTAGCAGGCAACACATTTCCTTTATATATTTTGATGAATCAGAATGTCTATGAGTGAATCCTTAAGTAAAGAAGAAAATAGGATTATCATAATGGTTTGTGTCATCATAGAGTGCCTTAGTCATGGACTAACTAGGCATTACACAGACCCCAAGGTACCAATTTTTTGTTGTTTCTATAGATTTAAAACTTGCTGTGAAGAAGTGGGAAAGTTATTTACTCTTAGGGTAGCCTCATCTGTACACTGAAAAATAGAGTTACTGAAGTGTTTTTCTAACTACCCGAGGCAGCTGCAGGCAGTCTGCTCAGCTACAGCTACAAGGATTTTCACAGAGCTATAAAACTCCCTCTCTGGCTAGGGACAGAAGACAGAGTTGCATTCCTCATCCATATGGGTGGAACCTCTACAATTCTTCAAGGGAATGTCTACACAACACTACTCTTTGGCCTTTGGAAATAGAAGGATTTATGATTTGGGTATGAGGCTCACTCACTAACCTCTTGCCTCCCACACATCCATTCTGGGATTTCATCTGTCATAGGCAGCTAGACAATGACCCTCTAACCAGCTGACCTTGCAGCTGAAGGACACTGTGGTGGTGTATTGCATAGTGACCAAAAAGCAAGTTTCCTGGCAATTTTGGTGTATCAAGAAACCCTTTTAAAGACAATGTTCTTCAGCCATAGCCTCATGCCAATAAATATCTCGTTAAAAAAATAACCATTTTCCCCAAACAACTTACTCAACTGTGGGTGAGTACTTTTCTTTCCCATGCTTTGTCTCTAGTTTGTGGTAATTAGAAGTCACCCCAGAAATTCAGATGCATTTAAGAGTTTAACACATCCTGCTATATTGCAGTGACTTGCTTTTCCCAAACATGCAGGCAGAGGCAGGAAAAAACTACCCAACACCTAGCTACCACTGTAAATGTTGGACAAACATTGCTTGTTTTAGAGGAAGCAGATTATTATATATTATGTATATAATGTTGGCATCTGAGCACAAAAATCTTGCAGAGTGCCAAAACAGTAGAGGGGCTGTCATCTAGTGCAGGCACAGATACACTGAAACTGAGAGGCAGTAGTCTTCTTCTTATTGCAAAGTGAGTTACCTTGGGCAATGCTGGAAGACACAATATGAATATTTCTGTTTGCAGTATACTTCATATGGGCTAGAAGTCTAAGAAGGACTTGGATGCTGGCCATCATTTCAGAAACTGTTCCAGAAGTGGAGCAAAAGCAACATTGAAGGTACTTACCTAGCCAAATGATGGTTTCTCTGCACGCTTACCACTCACTTTGCAATCGCTCACAGGGAGACAAGTATCTTACCGGATGCTATTAACAGCTCAAGGTAGACCAATCACAAGCACAAGTGTATGAACTTTCCCCAAAAGTGAGGTTCTACAAAATAAAGTAAATCTATTCATAGGGAGTTGCAGCAAGCACAGAGAAGTTAGCTCCGTGCTTCAGGTCCAAAAGACATGTTCATTTTGTCATAACTATAGATTATATTGTCACTTGGGACACATACAGAGTGCAGTGCTATATTCAGAGTGCACTGTGCTATATTGTACACAAGTGCTATATTGTATAATAATCCTGTTGTTTCCAAAGGGAAATGCCCTTTTCCTATACACTCTCTTTCTTTTTATTCATTAGAATACATATACATCTAAAACGAAATCAAACTGTGAAAATAATCTCCATGCAGCACTATATGGATGTAGGGGTACAAAATGTAGTACTGTAAAACTCAGTGTCACATTGTAAAACTCAAAAAAGTTTATTTTTAACTCTGAGAGAAAGAAAAAAAATCAGTCACTCTATCTCTGTCTACACCTCTTTCCCATGCCAAATATAAATCTTAACACATTATCGTATAATAATCTCAAAATAGGTATTTTGTGCGGATGCTTTAATGTGGTTGGGTAAAAGAAAACCCTTTCAGGATCTTCTAACCAGTAAGTGTGTTGACCTTACATGTCCTATTTTACACCACCACTAATTTTTCATGTGCAAGACTCACATTTGCAGATAGACTCTACAGAGACTGACAAGTAATACTTTGTTTTAGGCTTTCAGCAACAAGTACTTTCTTTATTACCAACGGACATTTCACAGGGTCACTTCAGAGAATGCAAATGAAATCACAGAGTAAATGTCTTTCATCTTACTTCATGTAGGAGGAAAAGTGCCGTCTTTCTAGAAAATATTCCATTTTGGCATCGTGTGAAAAGAAAGCTTTAATTAATAGCACGTTCAGTTTTCTGATGTTGAGTACTATTCAGGAACAGGGGCATCTGTAGCCAGCTAGAGGCCATTAAACATGCTTTTGCGCTCTGTCGACAGGGTTTTGCTTCAATACAAAAAAAAAAAGCTCCAACAAAAGTCTCTCCAACAGCTACAGAAAAGTGAAAGAGTAGGGGAAGACTAGGAAAGCATGTTAATATAGCAGGTAATTGTGCCAGTTTGAAGCTAGCTAGAATGTTTTGGTGAGAAGAACTAGATTACAGGCTGTGAAAGGGAAACAGTGGTGATGTCTGCTTCCCTCATAGGCTTGCTGAGATGTAGAAAAACAAAAAGCAAAACATAGATAATCACTTCACTCGGGAGTCTCGCTTGGGGCTGCTGCTGAGGAACTGGCTGAACTGCATCTTACTCTCTAACCTCACCCTTCATTTTGGACTAATCCACTTTGCTTCCTAACCGCCTGGCTGAAGCTCCATTCTTCCTTGGGACTGGGGTAAGGTTGAGAGGGGTAGGGGGAAGGTGAAGGGGTGGTTGAGAGCCCCTCCTGGGGACTCAGGTTTCTGGGAGGGGAGCTGTGTTTCTGTATTACCTTTTACCTTGTGTATTTCTGTCTATCACTGTATATGCTGTAAATATCTGCTTGTAAATTGTGCCAGCTGTAAATACAAGCTCCATTCATATTTCCAGAGCTGGCTGAGTCTAGTCTGGGTGATTTCTAAAGTGGGGGGGAGGGGGGGCAGGGAACACCCAAACCACTACACTAATGTACACAGGACAGATGTCTCTGTTCTAATTTAAATCCCCAGAGACTCAAATATATTTGATAGAACCAATAACAATTTTTTAGAGTGCCCTTCCCTCTTCCCCTTTCTTTCCCAAAGAAAGGAATTAGATGTAGAGAGAGGAAAAGGTAAGCACACCCAAATAAATATTCTCACTCTGATTTGGAAGTTAAAAGGAAAATTTAACAAGAAATTAAAAAGGTATCTGCGGTGGGGAAGTTACAAAGGTATAGGGAAGGGAAAACAAATACAAAATGTGTAAATACAAGCAGATTTTTGATGGTAATGGCTTTGTCCACCTCTTGGGTGAAGGCCACGTGGTAAAACAAAGAGAACCAGGAACAGGATGGGGAAGTGGGGAAGCAGGGACGCAGGCAGCACAGAGCAAGGGCAAACAGGAAGCCCCCCCCCCCCCCCCTCGCTTTTATAGACCTTTAGACAGGAAGGGGGACTGGGCTAACCATGAATCACCTGGTGGTGTTCAAACCCACCCCAGGGGAGGGGTCAAGACCACCTAGGGTCGGGGTCAAGGTCACTCCCCCTGAAGGGTTAACCCTGTACAACAGAAAATGAAACCGTGAATCGGTACACGCACGGAGCCGAAGGTTTACGTGGAATGGGTGACTCATTTCTCCTTTTGCTGACTGAAACAACAGATTTGCTCCAAAATAAATGCTGCGGGGTTGTTATATGGGGGATGCAAAGGCAGAAAGCAAATTGAAAAACCAAAAAAACAATCCACTTTGTCTTTTAAGACAGCTGAAATTGTTGATATGCAGTGACATTTCTCTGAACATATAGTATCTGGGGGGGGGGGTTGGAAAGTAAAATGTATACTTCTATATTACAGGTAGTCCGTGCCCACTGACATTTTGAACTGGCCACATTCAAAATGGGGACACTAAATATCCTGTGAACCTGATCTGTAAGGTCCTATTGTTCCTAAATTTGAAGTGAGTCATTTAATCCAGCAGAAGAGTGAGACTATCCTCAGTATCTGCTGCAGGCACTTGTACAGTGGCATAATCCTCAGAAATAAGATCTTGAAGGGAAGGGGGGAAATCTCTACATTGTGCATTCAAGAATGTGATTTCCAGTTTATTGGTGGCGGTTTTGAGGGGTTTTTTGGTTGTTGTTGGGTGTTGGGGTTTTCTTGTGTGTATGGGTTTGGGGGTTATTTTTGTATGATTTTTGTTTGTTTGCTTAAATAAATAGCAGACCTACAAATACCTTCACACTTAAGCTCAATATCCCAGTTTTCCAGGTGTTCCACTGTTTTCCAGTGACATACTTTATGCACCAGCCGCTGAAATACTCCCCTGCAGGTTCGATTGCTCCTGTTAATGCTTATGCATTTGCAGGGTGCAGCGCTGGCACACAGTTGCTAGGGCATCTGAGCAAAGACGCAGCAGCAGCCAGGGAAGCATTCACTGCGTAGCTGCGTTGCTATGCCTGCCAACTAGTGGACAGATCAACAGTGAGTCCCTTAATTAGTAGAATCCATGCTAAGCCTACTTTTCCTGCGTCTTCTTTCTGTGTGTGCCTCAGGTTGATACAAAACTGGTTAAAATTTTCTTGGGGTTTCCTTTGAAGTTGCTGCCTTTTCCTTGCTACGTCTCTTCTGTTGCACTTGATGAGAACTGCAAGGGCTTAATTCTCTTTAATTTAAGTACCTAAAGGTAGATTTAAGAGTCTAACTTGGAATAAGTATATCTATTTTAATGTTTTAATTTCAGATGTATATAGCATAAAGGACACGTTTGTGCAAGACCAGAAATAAGGTTAAGGCCTTTTGATCTTCATAGCAATTGTTAAAAATTAGACCTAAGTGGACCATGTGTAGTAACCAATGTCTTCAGGTGTCCTACAGTAATTCTGTCCATGCCATCCATTCCTCAAAGAATACTGTTTTGAAGGCATTAAGGCAGGTATAGCTCTTCAGTAACACAGGGCTCAGAAATGAGACTTAAATTTGTTCCAGCTGCTTCCAGAAATGCTACCTTATTGAGTGGGCCAGCACTGCTGGGGCTGTTGATGTATGTGTTGTGGACAGTTGGCACAGTGTGCAGAATCACCTTTGGGACTCACGGGGTTTGCTAAATCCACTATGGCACGCAAATGTTGCTGTGGACATCATAAATGGGAACAGAAAAGGTCTCCAAACATACAGAAAATGGCTGTCTCTCTACTCAAGCCTCAAAGCTTCCTTCTTTCTAAGTCCAACCACAGCTTTAAACACACACAAGATCAAAGTAAAAACCTCCATAAAGCTTTTTGTCACTGTGAACATCGAGGTAAGAGCAGGTGATACTGAAGCAGACAGCTTAAGTTTACCATATGTGCCTCATAGAGCAGTCACCACCAATCACCACCAAGACCAGTCACTTATAGAGTGTAAATAATGGCACTGGGAACCATGTGGAGATATAAATTCAACTCATTCAACCAATACAAATAGCTGAGCATGTGTCCTGAAGAACAGCTTAAAAACAAAGAGCTTGCTAATATTGCATGCCACTCCATCATGGGCAGCAGAGACAGGAGCCTGCCTGGCTCCCTGCGGCTCTGACAGTTCAAAGCAGTTGAGAGTAGAAGGCTATTTTGACTTCTCCACAGACAGAGTCACTGCTAGGTCCTGGCACATAGTGCACACCTGAAGCATTGCAGGGAAGGGTGAAAAAAAATGTACTCTAGGAAGCAGAGAGCAAATCCACCCTGGCCAACAGCGATGAAATCCTGATATATCACCACACCTGTTTGGAATAGTTGAAGGATGTGAAGGAGGTGTCTGGGACAGTTTTATGAGCACGCCTGACTCCATGAAAACTGAGAAAGTGGTCAGGTAAGTATGGATGAGGTGACTTCTGTGGAATGTAGGATGCAGAGTGGTCAGATCAGACAGCAACTGGCTGCACTGGAAGCTAGCCTACCTAACAAACACCAGATGATGAATTCTTGAGGATATTACTGCCTCTCATGGTAAATATCTACTGTCTAATTGCCCAAGACCTACAGTAAAAGGTCAGTGGGGGATTTTTTTCAGTTTGGGAGGATACATGGGATGATTGCAAACCATAATGCCTTGCTGGGGGTATTTCATTACCTACCATGGGAGTAGTACCGAGATTCCAGCAATATTAACTTCAGGCTGACCATTAAAGTTGTTTGAAAAATGACCCAACCCACATGATGTACCAAAAAAACACTACTGGAGCAAACCACTAAAATGTCTGTGGTAGATGCCCTGGGATTAATGTCGTGACTGCAACAAAATTACTTCCAACAAACAAAATTAACAAAATTAATTCAGTGAATGCAGGTTCATCCTTTTGGCTTGTCTCATGCCTACTAATTTTTGGGTTTTCTTCTAGGAACACAAGATTGACACCTAAACATAGTATATAACATTATTGCAATTTGGTTGCACTATAAATGGAATTCATAAACTAATACCTGTTTTCCTGGATCCATTCTAGGCAGCACTCCAGTCAAATATGTGATGAATGCCCCCAGCCAAGGAAAGTGTCAGAAGTCTCTTCCTGCAATCACACACTCATTTTTCTTGGACAGCTAACACTTGAAGCTCTTCTTTGAACTCAACAGGAATGTTCTTTAAAAATATCTAATGCAAACCAATTTTATTTTTTTTTTAACACAAGAAAGTTTCATAAAGTCCCAGAAGTAGCCCAGGCTGTATTCAAACGAAATATTTAGTAACATCACAAGAGAACATAAAAGCTGCACAAAGAACAACTGCAAAAATAAGTGACTTAGCACAAAGGCAGTTATCTGCCACAGGAATTAAAGCTAAGCATGCTGTTCCTGATAGCACAGACAACACAGGACTTCCTCATTAAATATTCTTTTAGAGGTTCTGCTGGTGCAGGTGAAGATGGCTTTCTCCAGGAATTTCAAATATTTGCAAAAGCTTGAGAGATAAACACAAAGAATCTGGGGAAGAGCATGACTATGAAAATGCATATAGCTGCGGGGATCCGCTGCTGATCTGCATTTAGAGCAGCTTAAAATTGTTTCCATAGCAGGGAAACACAGTGCCTGTGTACGTTTTGCTTGAAGAAGTAGAAAGTGCTTCTGAATGGTCTCATCTCAATGTGCAGGGGACCTTATATCCACACTCAGGTGTGCTACACTACTGAAGCACACACATGCATTGTTTGGTTTTTCACAGAATTACAGAATGTTAAAGGTTGGAAGTGATCTCCAGAAATCATCAAACCCAACCTCTCTTGACAAAAGCAGGATCACCTAGAGTAGACAGGCATGGATCCAGGAGGGGTTTGAAAGTCTCCAGAGAAGGAGACTCCACAGCCTCTCTGGGCAGCCTATTGCAGTGCTCTGTCACCCTCACTGTAAAGAAGTTTCTTCTCGTGTTAGAATCATGGAATCAGTCAGGGTTGGAAAGGCCCACAAGTATCATCTAGTTCCAACCCCCCTGCCATAGGCAGGGATACCCTACCCTAGGTCAGGCTGGCCAGAGCCTCATTCAGCCTAGTGCNTCTCATCTCAATGTGCAGGGGACCTTATATCCACACTCAGGTGTGCTACACTACTGAAGCACACACATGCATTGTTTGGTTTTTCACAGAATTACAGAATGTTAAAGGTTGGAAGTGATCTCCAGAAATCATCAAACCCAACCTCTCTTGACAAAAGCAGGATCACCTAGAGTAGACAGGCATGGATCCAGGAGGGTTTTGAAAGTCTCCAGAGAAGGAGACTCCACAGCCTCTCTGGGCAGCCTATTGCAGTGCTCTGTCACCCTCACTGTAAAGAAGTTTCTTCTCGTGTTAGAATCATGGAATCAGTCAGGGTTGGAAAGGCCCACAAGTATCATCTAGTTCCAACCCCCCTGCCATAGGCAGGGATACCCTACCCTAGGTCAGGCTGGCCAGAGCCTCATTCAGCCTAGTGCGTTGAGGTGAAACCTTCTATGTTCTGGTTTGTAGCTGTTGCTCCATGTCTTATTACTGCACACCACCACAAAGAGCTCGGCCCCATCCACTTGACACCCACCCTCAGATATTTACAGACATGGACGAGATCCCCTCTCAGTCTTCTCTTGTTGTTTCTCTTTCAGATTTTCTCAGATAGAATTTTACTTCTGATAAACTGCTATTTATGCCAACGTAGGTTGCACGTGCAAATCTTCCATATGTCAAGATGGGAAAAAATGCCACTTACAGTTGCACTTTATGTTTCATTCTCCTGACTAAAGTAATTTTATCAACATAATACAGGCAGCAGGGCAACACTTCATAAGCCAGATGTTTATTGACCTGTGTGACCCTCCAAGTGTTTTTCTCCTGATTATTTGTGGTATGAACATAACAGATAACATCTGAAGTAATGTGGGAAAATGGGTCTATAAACCCAGTCACTTCTGATTTTTCTTTTAGATCATTTTGATTGCACTGGATTTTGTTTCCTGAAGGTAAGAGCTTAAGGTGAAAAGGACCAAGGGGAAAAAAAAACCCAAACTTCATCTGGTTCTCAGAAAGTTCCTAAGCTCCATTGTTGAATACTGTTAGAGGGCAATGAAAAATGAGATGAAATAAGACAAAGATTTTACAAGAAGATTCTACAAGAGAACTTCCACAGCAAAATAGATGCTGTGTATTTCATAATTAACTCTTTAGTATCAAATCTAAAGTGCAGTATATGGAGGTAATAATTAAAAACTTTATATAGTCATTCTGAAGTAGAAAATCTGCAATGCTAATTGGTACAGACCATCTGAAGTTAAAGCTATCCTAGAAGAATCTAAGCCAGACTGAAGGTGAAAGAGACATAAACAAGCAGATAACCAATTGGTACAAAGCATCTGAAGTTAAAGCTATCCTAGAAGAATCTAAGCCAGACTGAAGGTGAAAGACATATAAACAAGCAGTAGCCATTTGTACAATATTATCTCAGACAGTGATTATCTCTGAAAAGATTTTTTTCTTTCTTTCTGGATGGCATCTGAAGCCTTTAAGTTCCCTTATACCACACAAGCCCAGCAGAAAGCACAATGAAGAGAAATTCAATACAGAAAGGGAGATGGATGCTTGGTCTCTGCTTTTTCTAAATGAGCAGCCTTTGGCTAGGAGTTTCCCAGTTGTGAAAAAAAGCAGTTGTTGCAGAAGTAACTTCAGCAGCCATTCCTCTTCCTCTACCCC
The DNA here is from genome assembly GCA_013400475.1 of Tricholaema leucomelas. Classification (NCBI taxonomy): domain Eukaryota; kingdom Metazoa; phylum Chordata; class Aves; order Piciformes; family Lybiidae; genus Tricholaema lacrymosa; species Tricholaema leucomelas. Next base: position 249,659 of record WAAF01003692.1, on the reverse strand, counting down.
CAAATATTTTAATGACTCTTTAATAGGAAATTATTTGCCAGACAGCTGATTTAGTGAAACAATTTGTGCACACCTCTCTCTCTGTTCAATGCCAAGTCACCTGCATGCCATGAACTATCATCAGCCAGTATTTAGGGCAGCCCAGCTGTTTTCATCTTAAAATGGTCAAGATAGTGATTTACCAGACCTGATTCATACAGCCAGGTGAGGAGGAAGCAATCCTGAACAGAAAGATGGTGAGACACAAATGTTTCCTATCATGATAGATATTTATGAATTTCACATGGCATCATTCATCTTTCTCTCAAGAATACAGAAAAAGGCTGTGGACAATTTAATGTTATTTTGAGTGATGGTTGGTTGCAGGACAGAAGTGCCTTATGAAACTACCCTTCCGCTCTTTGTTCCTACTTCTATTTGGAGAAAAGGAACTTCTGCATAATTTTTCATTGCACAAAGTGTGTTATTTAAACAGCTGACTTGTCACTAATTTCGGTTTCTTACCAAAAAAAATCTCAACTGGAAAGCTCTGGGTTTTGTGGCTGCTTAGCAAAAAGAGGCTACTCTACCTAGATACTCATCCCAAAATCGGAATACTTCATCCTTACTGAATCCAATTGCCTTCAAACAGGAATATTTTTTTCATTAATAGAGAACTGGATATTAAGCTGATCTGTTTAGCTTGCCAAAGGTCTCATGGAAAACTTGTAAACTCATGATGAAAAAACTGTTCTGAATTCTATGTTACCTGGGCTACAGAAGAGGCCAACAATTAATCTCAAACTGTACATGAGAAATACCACCAGATTTACACAAGCGGTTCCAAAGTAGGGTTCACTAAAGCTAATACTTTACCTTTCTTTGTAGTCCACAAAGACTATGGTTGAAATCCCATCCTTCATTAAAGACCTTATTAATGATTGTGGTTCCAGTATATATTTTGACTGCTAGTAGGATTTGTTGAGAACTGATTTTTCAGTTCACCACCAAAATGAATTACGAGGTTCATTAAACTGTCAGAGCAGAAACTGTCCACTTTTAATTAGTAGCTCAAGGCCCTCATCCAGAATGTGAGGCTGGGTTCAATGCCATGTGCTTCCAGCAGCATGTGAGAGCTGTTGTGATGTGAGCAGGCAATAAGTAGGTTACACAAAATGAAGCAGGGAAAACAGGCTGCTGGAGGAAAATTCACACTCAAGCAGCCTGAGGAGTGATGCTTTGAAGGACCATGCAAGAGTCCGAAGATCCAGACCAGGGAATTTTTAGCTGTCTATAAAAGGGGAACCAAGTAAGATGAAAGGACAAACACCACTTGCTGGTTTCCTCATCCTTGCATACCAAAAACTTAAAGTTATTAGTCTGGATAGATCGTGCTTAAAATGATGGTAAACTCCATCTCATTTTTAACAGTTGTTTCTTATTTCATCATCAGTTGCTTCAGAGATATTACCAGTGTTTGCCTTTCATAGTTAAATTGGATATAAAGAAGCTATATTTTAAAAGCAACGATTTATCCCAGTTAATTTCCACGGATCACAGTTACTAATGTTTCTGAAATGAAGCATCAGAGAACGTTGCCTGGGGTATGTTATTTATAAACTTCTTTAGTCAATAAAGCTAGGATTGAGCAAGCTTCAAGTGTATAAATAGAAGTAGTAGTTAGAAGTCTTATTTTAGCATTAACATGCTGGATATTAGACTATAAGTAACACATTTATTACATAAACACAGAACACTGCTGTGACTGTGTGTATGTAAGAAATCATGATAGCCTCTCACAGGCTGCAGCACACCCCAGCAGTGCTGCAGCAAAACTGGGTTGTAACAGGGGGCTGAAAATGCCAGATGGACTCCAGAAAACTGGTCTTTAAAAGGATTTAAGTAGCATGTGGGGGAGGGGAAAGGGCTAATGGACAATAACAAACATTGCAGTGCTGCTTGGCATTGGAAAAAGCATTAGCCAGTTCAGGATGCATAACTTTACTTGCCAAAATCCAAATGTAGGGTGCAGTCTGCAAGTAAGAGATGAAGAATAATTGTATTCATCTAGAAAATGCAAAACACTGCTGTGGTTCTTCAAGTGTGTGTGTGTGGGAACCCTTTGCTACAACATCTTTCATGTTTCAGTTTGATGTCAATTGTTTTGAACAACAAAAGGGAAAGGAATCAACATTTAGACTACAACCCGTAACATTAACTGAAATATATGTGTAGGGAAGTACCAAGGATGCCAGACAGGAAGGTTTTGACTAAGTATTGACAAAGTGGCAATGAAAGAAACTGAAAATTAAAAAAAAAAGCACTTTTTGATTTCCTTCAAAACTGCATTACAGTGAGATGGGATTTAGATGTCCATAAGACATCACTGTTCCTCTCATTGGTATTTGGTTTGGAAGAACACAAAACACGACTGATTTGTGATATGCAAAATATATAAACAAGCAATTAAGTATTAATTTGTACAAGCTGGAGTGGTGGTTATAAATAAAGCATTCGTGGATTCCAATCTGTGTGTGCATTCACTACAAGCTTCTTGAACAGAGGAAACAACATTTTGTCCATTCCCACAAATGATCTACCAAGATGTTTGTCTTTATGTAACCTCAAAAGACTAAACTCAGCTCTCAAATGATTCTGTTTTTTTTCAAAAGAGTTACATCTGTTATATAAGGTCTGAAGGTGACAGACATTCTGCTGAACTCCCTTGCATTTTCCTCTTTGCCCTGTGTTGCTTTCTTCATTATAGCAATACTTACATCATAGTTTTAATACAGTTGTCCTCATCTCTTTAGGAAAAAAAGAAAAGAATGATAACAAAATCAGGATTTTAAAAAAATTATTGTATTTTTTTAAGCTGTAACAATGAGACATAATTTAAACAGATGGAAAGGAAGCAAGGTTTTAGGGTGCCTGGTTGCTGTAGCTCTCTTTTTACAGTCTCCTTTAGTGGGGCAATCCTAATGCAGATGAAAGCAAGAAGTTTGCCTCAGGCCATACTTCTGACTTGCCTTTATTTTACTCAGTTTGGGCAGTTTCAGATGGTGTGTATGTACATTTATGGCACACTAGATTGCATACTGCATTTATGGGTCTTACTTTAGTCCATTGCCTATATTTAATCCACACTTACTCACTATCTCCATTATGAACTCTGTCTCACACACTTCAGGTTCACAGGTTGCTGTAAGAAGACCCTTATGTGTTTCATTATGTAGCTTAAACATATACTTTATCCCCTTTCTCTCCTGAACAATGCAAAGAATTCCCAGATTTTTTTGTAAACAAATGCAAGCAATTTGTAAATAGTAGAAATCTCATGCTTTCCCTCCAAGGGGATCTAAAGACAGCAGCAGTTTTGACTCCCTTGCACGTATGAAAAGAAAAAGATAGCTCTTCTCTTTAAGGCGCAGGGCAGTGTGTAAGTACCCTACTCTTCTGGCCCCACCAAAATGAAGTGCCCAGAATGTCTGTTTTAGTGCTCATCTGCAGGGTGGGAATATGTGGAACACTCTTCTGAGTCCATGCTCAATATTGGGCTCTCCATTTGACTGAAATGCTTCCTGTGTGTATGCTGGGTCATTACTCTTTACATCACCAGCAAAACGAGCAATTTGTCTTTTTGTGCATTCAACAAAGGTACTTTCTCTTTCAAACACAATTCTCTTTTTTCCAGAACTATAGAGGTAATTTTTACCTCCTCACACTAAAAGGAGCTATATTTGTGTCTCCATTGCTACAGATTTGTACTTTCATATGCCTATTTTCACATTAATGCATTTAGCTTCATCCGTGTTCCCTCTCTATGCAGTGCATTTTACTTGAAATCAAACCATATATTTCATTGCTATTAATCATGTTTCCCTCTGTAGCTGCATCAAACATGCCAATAGCAATTACATCTGATTCATGGTCAGTTTATATTTCTTTTATAAAATAAGAGTCCTCAACTGTTTCTGTTATGACCCTTAGAGTGAAGACAAGTTAATAATTACCTACTCAACAGGCCAAACATTAACTCAGTGTGAAGATATTATCTCATGTTTAAGTGTATTTTGACTTAACATTTACAGCTGCACCAAGATTTCAACTAGCACTGAAATAAATGCTAAAACCTCATGTTCCTCATTTGTATGCTCTCTGTTTATGTTTATTGTGGCCTTTGAATGTCACATTTTTTTCTTTAATTTACAGATGTTTATTCTCTACAGTTTCTCTCTTGCACTGACCTTCTAAATAGCCATACAAACCCTACATACATAAAATCAGCTGCTTTTCACAGAGCAGAACAAATGGTGGACCTTATAATTATTCAACATGTCAGAATCTTTTAGTAGGAGAATACCATTAACCCTCTGTTCCTTAAATTTGGGTTTTTTAGCAAATTTATGTACACCAGCCCCCCCTTTTAAACTCTATGATTAGGACTACAAGTTATTCAGTGTCTTCAGCATAGCCTCAAAGTCCTTTTAAAGCCTATATTGTCTTCCAGACTATTTCTCTCAAGCACCTTTTATGCCTTCATCTATGCTATTTATGCTATTACTCAATTGTCTTTGTTCATTTATGTAGTAAGGATATCAAGGTTTGTGTCAGGAAAACTGTTCCCATTACATTCATTTACTGATGGAGATCTCCAGAAATCTCATGATGCTCCTCAATCACAGAAGCTCAGAATAGTTGAGGTTGGAAGGGACTTCACCTCACTCAACATTCCCATCTGTCAAAGCAGAGGCAACCAGAACAGGATACACAAAACTGTGTCTAGTTGGCTTTTGAGTATCTTTAAATAACAAAAACTCCAAACCCTCTCTGCAAAACCCCATCCAATATCCAACTACTCTCACAGTAAAAAAAGATTTTCCTATGCTTAAGTGGGGTTGCTGGTATTCCATCTTGTCCCATTGCTTCTGGTCCTTCCACTAAGCACCACTGAGAAGATACTGGCTCCATATTATTTACTCAGCAGGTATTTTTACAAAGTGGTATGACCTCCTTATGCCTTCTCTTCTCCAGGCTAAGCAGTTCCAGTTCTCTCAGCCTCTTCTATGTCAGATGCTCCAGTCCCTTAGTCTTCTTTGTAGCCCTTCACTGCACTTACTCCTCTATGCATCTCTCTTGTACTGGGGAGCCTATTACTACACTCCAGATGTGTTCTCACTGATTGTCAGTGGAAGGGAATGACAGCTCTCTTAATCTGTTGACAATGCTCTTCTTAACCTGCTCTTCTCTGACCTTCTTTGCTGCAGGAGTGCTTTGCCAGCTCATGGTCGATTTGTCCAACAGCATCCCTAGGCCTGCTTTCCAGGCTGTCAGCCCCCATTATCTACTAGTGCATGAGTTACTCTTCCCCAGAAACAGGACTTTGTACTTCCCTTTGCTGAACTTCATGAGTTTTCTTCTGTCCCAGTCCTCCAGCCTTAACAATGTCCCCCTGGTCTATCAGCCACTCCTCTCAGTTTTGTTTCCTATTCCAACTTGTTGAACATGCAGTCTGTTCAGTCATGCAAGTCTTTGATGAAGAACATTGATGAGCAGTACTGACCCAAGCACTAAAGTACACCACAGATTGGCCTTGAGATGGACTTCATTCCACAGATTGCAACACCTTTTGAAACTAGCAGTTCAGCTAGTTTTCAATCCAACTCACTATGCCCACACTTCATCAGCTTGCCTGATGAGAGACAATGTGAAAAGCCTTACTAAAGTCAAGACAAACTCCTCATCCGTTAAGCCAATCACCTCATCAGGGAAGGCTCTCCAGGCAGTTAGTCATGGTTTCTCCTCCATAAATGCCTGCTGACCACTCCCTGTAACCTTCTTGTCCTTCCTGTGTTTGAAAATGCTTTCCAGGATTACTTGATTCATCACCTTCCCAGGGACTGAAGTGAGGCTGACTAACCTGTAGCTCCCTGGATTCTCCAACTTGCCCTTCTTGAAGACAAGCATGATATTTGCTTTATTCCTATTCTAAGGAACCTTTCCAAGATTATTGAGAATGGCCTTGCAATGATATAGCATCAATAAGTCCTTATGTCAAGCCTGTTGAGCAGTCCTTTTTCCAGTCTATCACATGCTGATCCATTTTGTGTTTATTGCATGTTTTCTTCTACTGAGATATCTTTTCAAGTTCCAGCTTGGTTTGTAGATAGTTTTTTGTCCTTCTCTCTTGATTCTTATCTTGGTTATTTTGTTAAAAATGTGAACTATAGGTAAAAAACCTTCAGTATTCAGTATCATGTACTTCAGTTGTTCTTGATACTGCTTAATAAAGATACCCTTAATTCATCACTTTCATTCCCATGCTTGAAGTAAGCATAAAATAATATAAAATTGTTTGCCAAGACTGTTATTTGTGTCAATACTAACTCGACAATGCAGTAGGATATGGGGGATGAGGATATATCAACTTTCTGTTTAATCAGGAACTTCTTAGATATGAGTGGCACTTTGATCAGCTATAAAATAAGCACCACTTTGGTATGATAGCATCACTGCAGTACCTTCTGCCTGGAAGCTTTTATTACAAGTATTCATATGCAGCAGAATGAAGTTTTATTTCAAAAGGTTTCAAAGCCTGAATTTACAGGGACCACAACTAATTTTGCACATCATATTTGCAGGGTGCAGATTTAAAAGTTATATAGTGCATTAGGCAAAAAGAAAGGCTGGATGAAAATTAAACTTAGCTCAATAAAGAGCTCAATGAATGCTAACATTGGTAGAAGCAAACTTTGCAGCAATTGTGCCCTGGCAGAGTACATACAGGTCAGTTTTGCTGCAGCTTTCACCATAAACTAAGTAATCACAAACACTCATAATTCTTCCAGCAGTCAAAGTCTCAAGAGGTCATCATTTTACATTGGGCTCTCCCAGTGACTTCAAGAAATGAATGTATGGTCTGTTCAGTGCAGAGAATTAATGAGCAAAATGTAACAAAATACCAGTTTGAAGTCATAAGGCTTTGACATAGAAGGAGGTACTGTGGGGTAATGAATTGCCATGTGTGAGTTCCTGTGAGTAACCATCCATATACACATTCTTCCTCTCCTGAAAATGCAATATAATCTCAGGCAGACTTCCTCTCATTTAAAGGATAAGCTACCTCATTTTCATTTGAGGTAAGAGTAAAGACAGAGCATTCAACATAACAATTTACTGTCTTCTTATCATTTGATCATATTTCCTACACACCTGTAGAAGTTCAAATGCAAAGGTGCTGTTAGGATTATCCAACCCAGTATCCTGTCCAGAGTGGTGGTTGGGGCCCCATCCCTGGAGATATTCAGAGTGAGGCTCAACAGGGCTCTGGGCAGCCTGATCTAGTTGAAGATGCCCCTGCTTACTGCAGAGAGTATTGGACTTGGTGACTTTTGAAGGTCCCTTCCAATCCAGACCATTGTATGATTCTGTGATTCTATGATCTTGCAGCCAGCAAGTGCTCAGTAATATCTAGAGTGATCTCAACAACTTTTTGACCTAGATTACATATCTAGAATCCAACCTTAAAGCACAGCACTTAAAGACATGTAATTTGAAACACCTCATACCATGTCATTGATTGACAATTAAAACTTTCTGTATTTTCTGAACTGGCCCTCAAAACTCCAGGAGATGAAGAAAAGTAACATTTTCTCATAAGCTATTTCAAGGATTAGTTCACTTAGTTTCTACTTTGAGTGCTTCTGATATTATCTTCTAGGTAATAACAATCTATCCTCTTCTCCTGCTCCCATGTAAGTACTGCAAATGCCATAATCAGGCAGATCAAAAACCTTCTAGCCCCATGAGAGAAGGTCAGAATGGTTGCACAGGGAGACAGCACCAGAAACTAATCAAGTGTAGAGCAATCTTTCACAGGAATATTCTCCATGTTCCCAGCTAGATCCTGCATCAGAATCTTCCTTGGGGCTACTGTATTTAAAATCCTTCTTAAGTTTATCCAGACCTTGTCATTTAACTCCTTCATCATCTCTGCCAAATGTTCAATTATTATTACAGCTGATGAAGAAGTCTCAGCAGCTGTAGAGCTGGCATGTTTACCATGCAACTCAGTAAATTAGTTGTATAGCACTCACATAAAAGGGGAATTAATGGGTACTCACACTCAGTCTGCTCCAGCACTTAGGACTAGGCTAACAGTTACTCCAATGCAAATGGGAGAATGATAAACATCAGTTTCTAAACATGCAGGATTCTAGTACTTTGGATGTTGAGAATAGATGCTCTAATTTACAGACAAGCAAAATCAGAAGAGCAACAGAAAGTAGCTTTTCAACAGCCTAACTGGAAGGAGCAAGTGAGGGCCCCTTTGGGGAGTGGTAACTAAGTAACTAACTAAATAGGTTGCAATTCAAGAAGATGAGAGAGATGGAGAAGTCCCTGGGGTGCTGGGAGACTGATTACTGATGCATACATACGAGAGGAAGAGAAACCCAAAAGCAAGCAAGATGTCAAGGGCATTCCTATGTGAGGAAGACGTGCAGGGTTATTTGGAGAAAAAATTCTGGAAAGCCAGGCAGATTTTGGTTTTTGAACAAAGAATCTGCGTCAGAGTGATTATTTTGACTGCTTCCTAGAAAAGAGGCTGCTGCATGCATTCATGTAAATTACCAGGACTCACTATTGGGCTGTTCTCCATTTCTCTTTCTAATGCAGAGAGGCTCTAAATATTGGCTAACCACTCCTACCATAGGCAATGGATTTCTTCTTCACATGCAAAGCTGAGAAATATGCCTTCCAAGCTTTTGCAGAACTAGGATCACAGTCATATCTGCATATTTTACAGCACAATAAAGTCGATTTTCCTTTTCTTTTTAATTGTGAGATTCCAATGCGTGATATGACTTATGAGATTTATATGAAGATGTAAAACCCTGAAGGTTCACTGTTGGAGTTTTATTAAAAAGTGAATCAGGATTTATTTTTTCCAAGGCACTGTTGAAAAAAAAATCAACACCACAACTATATCTGTAAAATGAGAGAAGACCATGATAATGTGACTAGATATTAAGAGTTTAAATTGTGGTAGTAATTCTGTGCCTTTTAAGAAAGTGCTGTACCACTTGCAGAAAATGCTGCCTCAGTCTGATACCTTTGGGCATTTCACCCAAAATGGTTTACTCTGCCTGAAAAATGATTGAGAATCTGATTAGCCTTTCCCTCAAACACAGTTTTCTTTGGGAACTGACAACTATGCTGTGCCTGAGACAGACATGGAAGACTACTCACCCTTTTTGCAGAGGAAATGAAGATGTCTATTAGCCCAACTTGACTGGGCTCTTTCAGGACCAAATGTAAACAGGAAATCTTGCTTTGTTCTTGTCCTTTCAAGATGAAAATCAACCATTTTCGTGGAGGTAGTGTCTATTTATATTTATAAATGGTTTTGGAAGTGTCAAAAAGCTTTACTTTTAAGAGCCTCCTGCATTAACAGTATTTCTGCTACTGGAAAACAACAGTACCATTTGGAAGCAAGTTGTCCTTTTTTACCCCCTCCATTCTTCTGCTGAGATGCAGTTCCAAAATGACACTCCTCCAACAGTCAGAATCCCAATTCTGAATTCACAGCCTAAATTTAATTATGGTCACTTCACAGGTATTTGTTACTCTGCCATCACTGTCCCTTAGCTGAACAGCTCTTTTCTCCCCCTTGTGTTTTTTTATAACTGCTGTCATATATGCATGTCATAGTGGTTAGCAAGATAGGTGAAACACCAGTACTAAGCTAGAATCCATCAATGTCCGTACTTCTGATCAATATTAGTTTGGGGGGGGAGAGGGGTTAATGGTCATAGAATCACAGAATTACAGAATCATGGAGTCACAGAATTAACCAGGTTGGAAAATACCTTTGAGATCATCGAGTCCAACCTATCACCTAACACCTTCTAATTAACTAAACCATGGCACTAAGTGTCTCATTATGACACAAGCAGCAAAAAATGTCTTGATGCCATATATCAGGGAGGCATCAACAGTGCAAACCAGGACTGGAATATCATAGATGTATAATCTGTAGCAGAGGGAAAAACACCCAGCAAATGAAATTAACAACTTAAAATGCAAGACGCTGTGCTTAACAACCAAGAGCAGAAATGTTTACCCTGAGAACATCATCCCTTTGTACTTGTGGCTAGAAACAAGACTTTGCACATGTTGATCACACATGAACCAAAGAGCAGAGGGAACACAGAACACACTGGGAAAGTCATTGCAGAGATTCTGGATACCTCAGCAGCACTCAAATGCTTCAAATTAAAGGGGAGTCCAGAAAGGAACTGGGGTATAAGGTAACAAAGAGCCCACTTTCTGGGACATTTATTTGTTTAACCTCAAGATGGATTTCATATTGTAATCTCCCATGCAATTGCAGTATTACACTGAAGTATTAAGTACTTTAAATCTACTGAAAATGGAAAGGAAGGATATTGGATAAAGATGCTGTGATTTAATTTTAGTTCTTCTAACCACTACAGTTCTTTTACTTTACTAATTTTCTTCTCCCTCTGTACTTTTGCCAAGTGTGGAAATTAACATGAATCTCCATGTCAATCTTCCCCTGCTGTGCAAGCAATTTCTAAACATCAGGTTGAACTGCATAAGCAAACATATCTTGTGCTCCATTCTGCAGCAGCCAGGCTGCTTCCAAGATGTGAAGTAATTTATGTACAGCCACACTACATTTGAATCAGCACTGTAAATATGAGAACAATTTAAAGGTTTTATTTTAAATCTCCTCCCAGTTGGTCAGAAGAACAACACTCCAACTGCTGTGTTGAGCTGATATTCAGAGATTTCTTTTCTCACAAAAAAAGTCTCAGTGACTGTTGCTAAGCCCTCATATCCAAGACTTTCTTTCAAAACCAGCCTTTAGAATCCTTTTTTGCTTTTGTTGCTTTCACACACCACTGCCTTTCCTCTTAAGCAATCAAGAGAGATTTCCCTCTGTCTTTATGGGGATGAAAGCTAACCACATCTTCTGTTCTATAGGGACAAATGTAGCCAGAAACTCAAATGAAGGATTTTTTTCACATTATTTTATACGTAGGAGACCACATCTGATGGCACTGTCCTCAGCTAAGGGCTTTCCAGTAAAATTAGGATGTGGATATGCTGAAATGAACCCACTGGAGGACTATCACGATGATTAAGAGGCTGAAACACATCATGCTTCAGGAGAAGATGGAGTCCTGTTTGTTCAGCCTATAAAAGAGAAGTCAAATGGGAGCTCTTCTGCTATTATCATAGAGTCATGGAATCAGCCAGGTTGGAAGAGACCTCCAAGATCATCCAGGCCAACCTAGCACCCAGCCCTAGACAATCAACTAAATCATGGCACTAAGTGCCTCATCCAGGCTTTTCATTAACAGCTCCAGGGATGGCAACTCCACCACCTCCCCAGGCAGCCCATTCCAATGCCAATCAATCTCTCTGTGAAGAACTTCCCCCTCACATCCAGTCTATACCTCCCCCCAGCACAACTCTAGACTGTGTCCCCTTGTTCTGTTGCTGGTTGCCTGGGAGAAGAGACCAACCCTCACCTGGCTACAGCCTCCCTTCAGGTAGTTGTAGACAGCAATGAGGTCACCCCCGAGCCTCCTTTTCTCCAAGCTAAACACGCTCAGCTTCTCACAGGACTGTGCTCCAGGCCCCAAGGCAGCCTCATCGCCCTTCTTTGGACACGTTCCAGCGCCTCAACATCTCTCTCCAATTGAGGAGCCCAGAACTGAACACAGCACTCAAGGTGTGGCCTGACCAGTGCTGAGTACAGGGGCAGAATAACCTCCCTTATCCTGCTGGCCATTTGCTCTCCTGGCCACCTGGGCACACTGCTGGCTCATGTTCAGCCTACTATCTACCAGCAGTCCCAGGCCCCTTTCTGCCTGGTGTTGTGGAGGGGGATTCTGCCACCTATACCGATTTGTGTCGAAGGGGAGAAATTAATTGGTGCGAGATAATAGGTATAAAAAATATATTTATTAAATCTAATATTCTGAACTCTCACCACCCCCAACCACTGTATATTAATATAAAATGGATTCTTACACGGTTACGGAAAGACCTTATGGGATTAATAACAGAATATAACTGATTAATAACTATATTACAATAACTATAAACAGAGAGAGGAGGATTTCCCGCGGCTCAATGCCGCTTGGGGGCTATATACTATTTGCCCAGCAGAGTGGGCTGAAATTCTTTCTGCTCTATGGCAGGAGGCTACAGATATTCCAGAAGTACTAAAGCTTTTACTGACAATTCTGATTAATCATCAGTAATCAACAATCACCCTCCGGGGCTACGTCACAGCCTATATAAAGTGTCCAACCTTCAGGGGAGCTTTGCCCGTGGACTTTGAGGCTGGAATCCTCCCAGCTTGAGGGGAAAGGAGAATCTTCCCCACTTCAGGGGAGATGATGCAGTCTTCCCAGCTATCTGGGGAAATGACTATAGTCTCTGACCTTGTTCTCCTGGCGAGGATGCAATCTCTGCCCTTGTCTCCTGGCTCCTTCTGGATGCTTTGGCCAGGGACTGGTCCGGGGACTGTTGGCAGGACCTCAGGTGCAGGAGTAGGATGCCATGCAGTCTTGAGCACGGTTCTCACGCTGGCTGGCAGGCTGATCGCGTGCAGGGTCTGCTTCCTGGTTAACTCACCACAGCTGGCTGGGAGATTCTGTCTCTGTAATAACAGCATAAGCAAGTAGGCCTAAGCAAGAGGCTGGTGAGTCTAAATCTAATAATAAGCAGGTGTGCCTGGATGTGAGCCCGAGCACGGGGCCTGAGCGTGAGTGCACGCTGGTGAAGCGAGTGCAAGCAGGTGAAGCTGCTGCAATGGAGTCAGAGCATAGAAGGTGAAGTCAGAGCAGAGGCTAGGGCTAGCAGGAGCACGTTGTTTACCTGTGTGCCTCTGCTTACGAACTGTGGGCCGAGATTAATAGCCCTTTGGCCACTAGAGTGACCAATCAGGGTTTGTCAGTCAGCCAAGCAGTACCATAATAGGCAAGACCACAAGCCTGGTACCCCCAAGCATGGGGAGAGCATAGGTGGGCCGCACGCTAAGCGCGTGGGCCAATGCAACATGTTTACAACCAGCTTATATAACTTGTTTACAGCCTGGACCTTAGGCAGGCCAGACTTTATGGCACCAAGCCTATTGTGTCCCTATTGTGCTTGTTTACCCATTTAATGTGTTTACCTCTGGTTTAGGCAGGAGAACATGTTTGGGCAAGGTAAGGCAAAAATAAGCCTATTTTCGGGCCTACAGGCCCTCCACAACACCTGGCTGCTCTCCAGCCACTCTGTCTCCAGCCTGTATTGTTGTAGGTGATAGGGACAGTTTCTCCTTGGTACACAGTGGAAAAGAACTATTGTTCTACTTGGCAACAATAGAGATTTTGATTGAATCTCAGAAAAACTGCTTTTGCTGAGAGAGTGGTCAAACGCTGAAATAGGTAGCCCATGCAAGTTGTGGAATCTCTATTTTGAATCTGTTAAAAACTTGACTGGACAAGGCCCTGAAAAACCAGATCTAACTTCAAAGTATGTCTTGCTTTGAGCAGAGTACAGAGAAGATGACCTCCAGAGGTCACTTAACCTAAATTAGTCTGTGGTTCTAACATAATCTGAGTTTGCAATTTTACCTTGCCTTTGTAATCCTTTGGAAACCTCTGAAAGATTTTACTAGTGTTACTCTAAGAGATGAAGAGACTCTTCCCTCCTAGCATCTTGCCTCTTTCCTCATGGGGAAAGGTTGTTGTTTGGTTTTATTTTCAGGCCTAGTCTTGTGTGTCAAAAAAGAAACTTCTCTCATGTCAACCTGCCTCTCCCTGATGTTAGTATTAATCTTCAGCCCTTCCTTACAGATTCTAGGTCACTCTGTAAGATGCTACCTGAGGGTGAGAAGGGATGCCAACTCAGCTCCTCAGAAGAGAAAACAGTATGTTTTTGTCACAAATAAAACATCTTACTGGGCTGTATTGGCAGGTGAGCAGTTAGATGAAAAGGCAAACTGTTAACAGTCTCCTTTAGTTGGTGCTAATAGCTGGAATACTGTGTCCTGCTCTACCAACTCCCTGGTTCAGAAGAGATGTTGAGAAAATGGAGAGTTCAGCAAAGTGGTATGAAGATGGAAAGGAGCCATGAGCATAGCTTCTCACACTTGTGGGGAGAAATCTGTTTGGTTTGGTGAAGGAAAAAATGTAAGGTGAGATAACAGTGGCCTGCAGCTGTTCATACAGAGATGCCAAAAACTTTTCATGGTAGCTACAGATAGTTTTGCAAGGAGCAACAGCAGTGATGTGCAGTGCAAGAAGTTCCAACTGGACATCATGAAAAACATCTTTGTTAAGAGCACTTGGAGTGTGATACTGACTTCATCCTTGGGGGTTTTCAAGACTTGGCTAGACAAAGCCATTGCTGGCCTGATTAACTGAAAAGTCCTTCTTTAATTAGGCTGTTGGATAGGTCCCTCCAACCAACACATTTATAACTTTGCAATTCACAGGCTCCTACACTGCATTGTTATCTCTCTTTCTGTGTTCCCCGGCTATCTCCATTTCACCCCTTTTCCAGAGAGGTAACTCCAGTTCTTTCCAGAAAACAAGTTCTTCTCTTTCTCTCTGTTCTTTGCCTATGCTTTCAAGTGATCCACACCTGCTTTTCATCTCTGCTCCTCCTCTACCTATTCAAGCATCTCTTCTCTATGTCATCTCATTTAATAGGGGTCTACAAATTAGAAGTGTCTACACAGCCTCCTCTCTCTCTTATTTTGCCCTCTATTTTCATATTACTCTTTCACCAATCATCCAGCTGCAGCACCGAGCCTCAGGTATTTTCTTCTATCTGGTAATACTCCATCAGTAAGTAATTTACATCAGGTACCTATTGAAGACTAGAAAATATCCTATAGCTCCTGCATCTAGCCATTTTTATGCCTGCTCCACTTTTTAGTCAGATTTTATGCACTGAAGAAATGGTATTTGTCTGTCTCCTGCCTGTTTTTAATAGACAGTGCATGTGTCATATTGAGTCAACAACACTCTGTGTGGGCATGAAAAGACATAGTAACTTCTGAAGACTATCAAGTTTGTGAAAGATGATTTTGCCTGGCTTTTTTAAGACATGTGGGGTTTAAATTAGGTCTGTGAGTAAGAGATCAATTCAGATCAAATTTCCCTAAATTTAAAAATAAAATTGTACTTCCTTCATCTCAGCCTATAGAAACATTTTTTCAAGGCTTTTTTTTATTTCTTTGCTTTCATAGTCCCTGGACTTCCTCAACATTGGCTACTTCCATTGTTAATTCTCAGCAGTTAACTGTCCATCAGCTGTGATTAAAAGCAGAATGCTTCAGCTGGCTCAGCTGCACGCTGTCTGTGTAACTTAGCTCCCCTGGTGAAGACTGTAAACTACAAACTGCAGCAAACCACAGATCCCACAGACTCTAACCAAGCCAGCTACCACCAGCCACTGTAACCTTGTCTTTGATTTGAAATTAAGTGGGAGAATGAGACAACATCCCACAACTTTTGTTGTTAGCTGAAGTTCCCTAAAGAGACGAGATTTAATGCAACCAGGTAACTAGAACTGATATAGCTGGTCTGAAATGTGACAACATATGAGTAAGTGATGGAAATTTCTAGTGCTGTGAACTCATTGCTATGTTATGTGTTTCATGGTATTTGGTGATTTCCCTTAATATTCCAGTTCCTAGAATCATAAGGCTACTAGAAAACACCGAACTTCACCACAGTGAGGACACTGACTGCTGTCTTCTGCTAGCGATGTACTTTTAGAAAGTGTATTTACTTTGAGTCACTCCCAGTCCTAAAGATCCCTTTGCTCCTGAAACTGGCAAACACAGTATTTGATTAAAGCATAATATGTTTACTGCAATAAAATAAACCACCAAAGATTCATGCATTACATTGCCCCAAAATATATTTATGGACTTCCATTTTTGGAACAGGTAGTTCAACGATAATTCAGATCTAGACAAAACATCTCAAAAGGGAGTCTTCCAACCATCATTCCTAGTTTTCTGTGCTACATAATCCTACGTCCCTTTTCACTAACTTTGTATTAATAGCTTTGCAGTACTTTGGGACAGCACTAGAATATCATGTCACAACATGGAGACTATGTTATTTGTAGAAGCAGGAAGGATTTAAATGAATTGGTGATGCTGAAAGGGAGAGGAAGGGAGAGTTTTAAAAACCCATTTGTTTCAGCTGATGATAGAATAGAGCACAACTGAAGAATGATGAGGTTTATTGCTTGCTCATTTAGCTTTGCTTTCCATTTGTAATGAAAATGCTTGTATTAATTCATATATCCATCCTTTCTGTGTGTTAAAAAGTGCAACCCTACACAAACAATGACACCATCTGATCTCACACTGCAGATCTGTTACGACATGTGATGCCCATCCACAAGAAGGGCTGGAGGGAGGAACCGGAAAACTACAGACCTGTCAGCCTGACCGCAGTGCTGGGCAAGGCCATGGAACAGGTCATCTGGAGTGCCATCACAAAGGACCTACAGGATGGCCAAGGGATCAGGCTCAGCCAGCATGGATTTAGAAAGGGCAGGTCCTGCCTGAACAACCTGATCTCCTTTTATGATCAAGTTACCCACCTGGTGAATGTGGGGCAGGCTGTGGATGTAGTCTATCCGGACTTCAGCAAAGCCTTTGACACCGTCTGCCACAACAAGCTCCTGGCCAACCTGGCAGCTCTTGGCTTGGACAGATTCACTCTGATACGGGTCAAGAACTGGCTGGAAGGCCGGGCCCAGAGAGTGGTGGTGAATGGTGCCACATCCAGTTGGCAGCTGTCACTAGTGGTGTTCCTCAAGGATCAGTGCTGGGCCCAGTCCTGTTCAACATCTTTACTGATGATCTGGATGAGGGGATTGAGTCCAGCATCAGTTAGTTCGCAGATGACACCAAGCTAGGAATAGGTGTTGATCTGTTGGAGGGTAGGAGAGCCCTGAAGAGGGAGGGACCTTGACAGGCTGGATGGGTGGGCAGAGGCCAGTGGAATGAGTGCCAAGTGCAGGGCTCAGCACTTTAGCCACAACAACCCCAGGCAGTGCTACAGGCTGGGGACAGAGTGGCTGGAGAGCAGCCAAGAAGGAAGGGACCTCCTGGGGGTACTGGTAGATAGTAGGTGAAGGTGAGCCAGCAGTGTGCCCAGGTGGCCAAGAGAGCCAATGGCATCCTGGCCTGGATCAGGAACAGTGTGGCCAGTAGGACAAGGGAGGATATTCTTTCATTGTACTCAGCACTGGTCAGGCCACACCTTGAGTGCTGTGTCCAGTTCTGGGCTCCTCAATTCAAGAGAGATGTTGAGATACCAGAAGGTGTCCAGAGAAGGGCGACTAAGATGGTGAAAGGCCCGGAACACAGTCTTGTGAGAAGAGGCTGAGGGAGCTGAGATTGTTTAGCTTGGAGAAAAGGAGGCTCAGGGCAGACCTCATTGCTGTCTACAACTACCTGAAGGGAGGCTGTAGCCAGGTGGGGGCTGGTCTCTTCTCCCAGGCAACCATAAACAGAACAAGGGGACACAGTCTCAAGTTGTGCTGAGGGAGGTATAGGCTGGATGTTAGGAGGAAGTTCTTGCCAGAGAGAGTGATTGGCATTGGAATGGGCTGCCCAGGGAGGTGGTGGAGTCACCGTCCCTGGAGGTGTTCAAGAAAAGACTGGATGAGGCACTTAGTGCCCTGGTCTACTTAATTACCTAGGGCTGGGTGCTAGGTTGGGCTGAATGATCTTGGAGGTCTCTTCCAACCTGATTGATTCCATGATTTTATGATTCTATGACAGTTGAGTACCAAAAGAAGTTTTAAGAATATGCTGTAATAAAAGTTGTCATTTTCTTTCTGTGCTGACTTCATTGTTTTCTTACAAGTTTGATGTGCTAATTTTCTGAGAATCTTAGTCTTTGAAATACATAAACATAGTTTTAGCACACACACACAGAAGTAAAGTAATATCCTACAATATCTTAGCCACAGGATCCCCAATGTGGTCCTCTTAGGGCCTGGCTCCTTCATGATAATGATTTGAAAAAACTTCCTTAAAAGTACAAAGTGACTCATAAAGGTCATCAGTGCTGTGACAGTCACTTTTGTCTAACCTTTTGAGGGCCCAAGGGATTTAAATTAGTTCTGTAGGTAAAGAGCAATTCAGATAAAGATACTTGAATAAATAAATTGAAGAAAAAACCCTCACAACCACATTGAATTTTATTTAATTTCCCAATTCTTAACAGTCTTTTGTTTGCAAATCTTATGTGAGAGAAAGAAGCTGAGGTTTTTACCCTATCAAATATTTTTTCTTCTTGAAGAAGAAAAGCAACTCAGCATAAAGAAAACAATTCAGCTTCAATCTCAATAAAATGGTTGTGAGGGTTTTTTCTCTTCTCCCAGACAACCAGCAACAGAACGAGGGGACACAGCCTTAAGCTGTGCTGGTGGAGGTCTGGCTGGATGTTAGGAGGAAGTTCTTCACAGAGAGAGTGATTTGCCATTGGAATGGGCTGCCCAGGGAGGTGGTGGAGTTGCTGTCCCTGGGGGTGTTCAAGAAAAGCCTGGATGATGCACTTAGTGCCATGGTCTGGTTGACTGGATAGGGCTTGGTGCTAGGTTGGACTGGATGATCTTGGAGGTCTCTTCCAACCTGTTTGATTCTATTCTATTCTATTCTATTCATGTATCAGGCACTTAAAAGTAGATTTCTAAATTTATGACGTTTGTCTGTTCCTTTTTAGCTAATTTAACACAGGCCACAACAAACAAATTTAGTGAACAGCAGGAAGTAGGAATTACAAGATTTAAAACTGCAATAGTTAACAAATTAAGACAATTCAAGTAGGCAATCTCTGTTCACACCAAAGCATTGCCTAGGTTTCTCCATATCAAGTTAATACAGAACAAGATTATAGTTCTGTTCAGTTCCTATAAAATAAGCACAGTTAATTGGACAAGAAAACTAAGCAATGGTTTGCAAAACCTGAGACTTGAAAACCTGCCTGTTTTCTGGGATTCCCTGGCAGCCTAGTGCCATTACATAACCAAATCATGCTTTTTTAGCTGTAAGTATTAATGACAGCTACAGATAACATGCTATTTGGTGCCCCCAATTAAGCCACTCTAGATCATCTTCTAAATAAGTAATGGCATCAAAGAAAACAAATCAGTGCTGGGGAGGGAAGACTCTGCACAGAAGGCTGCTTCTGCATATTAAGAATCACAAAAGGCACTTAAAATTTAGTCATCTACTCCTAAATTTGCCTCAAAGGTCACAGAGTTAATTCTAAAACCTGTAGACATCTTCAAGATACTTTATGTTGCTATGAGTCATTAAAAGGTTAGCTGCACTAACAAGAGAAATACTGCAAGACCAGAAATCCATGACCAGGCTAAAAATTTACGCCTCTCAAGAGTGAAAAGGTTCACAACAAAACAGGTATTTGAGAGATTATTTAGTTTTAAATGTGTCCTCACTAACAATCACCAGTCTTTGCACTGTTGAAGAGTTTGGGGAATACAGAGATGACCTCAAGGCTATGTCTGTATGAGTGAATTAAGCAGTGCTTGAGAGCATTCCCAGACACTGGAATAGGACTGCTCTAAAATTATCAGAGCGGTCCCTGGCATGCTTTTGGCCTGTACCAACTAGCAGTCTCCCAAGCAATTCCCAGGCATAGTCTGGGAGTTAGAACATCCCACAGACCATTACCGCTCAAGGATTTGCATCCAGCCATCCAGGCTGGTTGTGTTTGTTTACTGGTCTCCTTGTGAGTCAGTCCATGCCACATGGCTTCCATGCCTGGGAATATTCTTGGGAATGGATTTATTTGCTAGTGTAGGCATACTCCTATCTCTTTTCCTCTAGTACTGAGAACAAGCAGAAGGCTTCAGGAAAGTAAAGACCAAGTCAGTAAAGTTTCATTCAGTTAGAATCACTTTTGATATCCAAATCCGTAAGGATAGTAAGGGGTCACTTTTTTTTTTCCAGTATCTTTACCAAGCCAACTTCTCCTGTTATTTTAATCTCACACAACAAAGGCAACAAGGCATTTTTCTAGAGTCAGAAACAGCTTGTTTTTTTCTGTGTCTTGGCTAATCCCATAGAGAATGTCAGCCTGGAGTTACATTTACAGGCAGAATACATCAACATTCTAAGTAATCAGAAACACAAACGCTGTCCTGGAAGACAAGAGACCAGAGCATTAACTCTTGCTCCTGTACAGTCTTGTTGTGGGCAAATTGTATTCAGCCCAGACCATAATGTCTAGACTGCTAGGCTAGAGGATTACACATCCTTTCTGCCTTCAACACAATCCATTTAAGCCTGCAATAAGATGATGATGCCCCAAAGCAGATCAGCCAATACTCTAATGGTTAAGGCAGCCTTAAGGAGATGCCGCTTTTAAATCCTTTCATGTGAAGAGAGACAAAATTGAAGGGCCAATGTCTCCCATTTGCAGGATGGGATAGAAGGTACAGTAAAACCAAAGTTTGCTTGCTCCCTTCCTTCTTGCAAGTACTTACTCTCAGATGAAACCCAGATTCTTGATACAGGTATGCAAATCCCAAACTGAGTTTTCAGAGAAACCTATGTATTACCAATACTGCTGGGATAATTTTAAGTGGTTCCTCAGAACATGATGTGTTTCTGGGCTATCCTAACTTTGTCTAGTCCCTAAATTCTGGGTTTGGATTCCACTCTTGAGTCCAAATCTCATAAAGTTTAGCTACGCTGTGCTGAATTTGTGGACACATAATCACCGTAATACTCTTGCTTTCAGATCTCTACTGTATTTATACTGTCTTGTTACTTGAAGTAACAAGAAGTTGAAGTACCCTGGAGACTGCCTGAATGTTGATTATTACTTTGATTCTCAGGTTGAAAATCAGGGTGCCTCTCAAAAAAAAAAAATCTGAGGCAGAAAGCAGGACAAGCTTGAGCTCCAGCTCCTCCAGGCCATATAGACAAAGCTCAAGCCAACTGGCTCTTGAACTCAAACACAGATTTCAAAGTCGGTAGAAATAAAACAGTCTTAATTCCCCATGCACAGTATGGAAAGTAGCAGAACTTTTCTACCTTAAAGGGATGTGAGAGTTAATACATTCACATTTTAGAGTCACTCAGGCAATGCACCATGGGAGCCATACAAAACACACAGCCAAAAAGATGTAACATCTTTGGTGGTGCAGGAGGAGCTGAATGATAGAAGCAGTTAAGGATCACTGATTCTCAAGACAGGCTCACGCTGTCCCGAATCCCGGTGAAACCTTCTGTAGGTACACTAGCTGAGTATAGCTGAAGGGTAAGGTACTTGCAGCTTCGTGGCATAGGAGTAGAGAAGGGCAAGAGCCAGCAAAGCAGGCTGGATGCCAGATGAGTGCCCAGTGCCAGGGGAATTCTCAGCTGGGGAAATCTGGCTGCCTTCCAGCCTTGCTCTTCTGCATATATGTATGTATAGCATAACTTTTAAAGGAATAATTATCTTCCATATGTCTTCTAGTAGAACTAAGACTTTCATCTGAGACATAGTCTAATGCAGAATAAACCTGCAGCTGCCTGATTACCCTCAGCTTTCACATAAACCAGCTTGTTAAAAATCATGTTGACAAAAATTTCTACACCTCTCTTCTCAGAAGAATGAAGACTAAATATGTCAGCAGTGTAATGGTTGGCATAGCTGTTATGGAGAAAAAATATAGGTAGGTACTCCAAAGATCAGCAAGAACAGAAAATATCTTTCTGCATCTAGCACAGAAATGTGTGGGTGAACGTATCGGCTAAAAGCAGAAGGGAAGAGGGAACACCTAAATGGATTCCAAGATAAAAGTGTTCATTTCTCCCACTCTATACCACCCCCCCTTTTCTACTTACCAGGTGTTTCTGATTTAATTCATTTCATTAGCTTCTTACAACTTGTTCAGCCAGCTCTGCAGACAATTGATTTTTATAGCTACATGCCCCAGTGACTGTCTACACTAGATCTTTTTTCCACTGACTACACAGTTCTTCCAATCTCTTCAAAATCATGTTTTATTGTGTTTCAATCTTCTCAGAGTTTAGTTTGTCTTTTCAATCAACATTATCACTTCTTTAGCACATTCTTGTATAAAGCAAATACAACAGATAATATACGACATTAAATATTTACATATACGGCTGCTGCTCTCAGAGGTGTGATTTCAAGCTTTTCATTACGGTGCTGCTGCTAGTGAAAATCGCTGACAAGACAGAAAAGTAGCCTGATTATTATTATAGCTATTTAATATATATTGGACACACGAAACAACAATATTTGGAAAGTACTTTTCAATAATAAAGGAGCTTTTAGGATACACAACTGAGGATTTCATGTGATGGCACTGAAACTTCTCGATCAGATTGTTTTCATTCTTAATTACACAGAGTTCACACTGACACCTGCTGTTAAGATTGCCTAACTCTTCCCCATTACAAAGCCTTTTTCTGTTTCACTTCCAATTTAACTGTGTGGGCTAATCTTTTCTGGGATAAGTATCATCTTCAGATTTAAATCAAAGGGACTAAGACAGAGCCAGCGTTTCAGAAGAAATGTTTTTGTGACTTGAAGAATTACAAAGGATATAACAGCTGCTTCCTTCATGTGGAGTCTCAGCGAATTAATTTTTTAGAAAGTAGTGATCTACATCCTTTGCAACAAGAACTGGAAAACCAACAGGATTTCACTTGCAGAAGTTCCCTAGAATGGCATTTGTACTTGGCCAAGCTAGGAGTTCTGGAAACATGAGACAATGCACACTGACATAAGTGGAAAGGTATTACTATTTTATCTTGACGTAAATGGAAAGGTATTACTATTTTATCTCAACACCTTCAAAGATTCAACTTGCTTTTACCACTGAAAAAAAAAAGAAGTGAAAAAAGACTGGGGAAAGCAAACATGGACAAAGTAGGATGATGTGGACAGATGTGCAGCAATGGGGATATGAAGCAGAAGAGCAGACAAGCTTGGTAAGACATGCAATGTCGGTGAGTACTGAGAAAAGCACAAATATGAAGAAGAAAAAAGAGGGAAATACTGGGAAGGACTATAGAAGACAATAGTTGTTTAAATGATGAAGTATTTAAATCATGACTCCAAAGTCTTGACATTTCTCTGCTCTTTAGCAAATGGTTATGAGGCAAATTGCCACAATTTTCCATCTCTTTCTATTCATGTGTCCACAAAAATTATAACCTTTTTTATTACTTCTTTGGTAATGAAATAATGATGAAGTTCTGTGCCAATGACCTAGACAGTTCAGGCAGATAACTTGCATGGAAGATGAGCATGCAGTTGTTCTAACCTCCCCCAAGGAAAGTCAGCATCGGGTTTCTGTGCAGTGGAGTGCATACCTGGAAACTGAGTCCAGACATATGCTATTACAAAATCATTTGTTCTTCTCATGAAAGTGATATTACTCGATTCATGTTACACAGGGATAAATTAAGGCAACAATTTGGAAACATCCTTTGTAAAAGAAATGCTGTTTTAAATTACTGGCATCCCTAAAACTGTCAGCATTGAGTGCTCGTCTGCTAAAACCTACATATGGAATTGTGGTTTGTTTGTTGGTTGTTGGTTGGTTTTTTTTTAATTAGGATGATTTTACACTTTGTTCTTCTCCTCAACCTCTCTCAAAGAAGCTGGAATCAGGATGTTTGGCTGTTTGCCCCTAGTTTTCTGTATGAGTTTTGAGAACTGAGGGTTGGATTAGATGATCCTTGAAAGCCTCTTCCAACCCAGACCATTCTATGATTCTGTGGTTCCATGAAACTCATCCACCTTTGCTGTCTACAATGTCTATAAACTAGATATGAGTGTATATGATCTTCCAGCAACTTACAGAGCTTTCCACATATACACTGGCAACTACATTTTGGCCCAGGCCAGCAGAGACTGAATATGTAGCAAAGGCTACAGTTAACATCAGTAAAGGAAAATTCTCAATGTCTGTCTCTGATGTAACACAGCTTGACATTTACACCTTCCTCCTCCTACACACCCCCAGTGTTTTGTAGTCATCTGCCACCTAACTAACACTTTGTTAAGCAGAACACCTGGAGTGATTTTAACCTATCCCACAGTAATTCATGTACCAATGGTCCACATTACAGCAGCAGTCACTGATTGGAAACTGAGTGTCTCAGTCCTATTGATTTTTGAGATAGAAAAACGATGAACAATTGGTTTCTTTTCCTTATTTAAATAAGGAAGACTATTAAAATAAAGATTTGTTATGATGCTGACTGATGTATTTTTGAGCTGATGTATGTTTCAAATACTGGCAAAGGCTACACAGGAAAAGGAATTCAAATAGTTGCCCTCCTCATGTGAATTTGAACTTATTATGGGTTTTGTTTCATTCAGAGTCCCAGAAGGTCATCCAAAAGCTTCATGTAGATCTGGAATCTAGAATATATTTAAAAGTATATTTCAGCAATATATTTAAAAGACAGAAAAAAAGAACACCACAGCTTTAAAACAGCAAATGTAGAAGAGTGTTAAAATAAATGTATTTGGTTTTAAAAAAAAATATTCAGTCCAGTACTTTACGTTCAGATGTGGTCATATGTCTTGAAATGCCTCTGTGCACAGAGACACGGGCAGGAATGCTGCTGGGCAGGATTCATCAAGTCTTTGAATACCCTCAAGGACCAATTGGTGCTATTAAAAAGTATTCTACTTAGTCTTTAAGCATCTCTATTTCCCTACTTTTATGGTTTTTACCCTTTGACTTTTCCTTCAAGACTCCTTTTAAAATTATGATTATGATAATGATTATTGGTTGCCCCTAATGATAATTCAATTTCTTACGTAGCTTGCCCTTTGTCATTTAAAACATCTCCTTTCAGTCTAACCAGTTGTAGCTTAAGTAATTTCTTCTGTGGAAGCTATTCTATACCTATTTATCCTTGTTGACCTTGACTAAATCTCCTGTCCCCTGTATTTTTTCAAGGTGTTATGGAAGGACAAGGTCAGAATTGCACAACATGGTACAGATACAGGAAAATCACAGATTTACGTAATGGCAGAGCGACATTCTCTCTTCTACTTTTCATTCTTCTCTTAATGACTCCTAATATTTGACTAACTCTTTTGATCATTGCTGAGTACTGAGTAATATCATAACTTTGAACTCTCATTCCAGTCAGCTCAGAGACCATGGAAGTGCAACAAGGATTTCTTCCCCTTCTATACATCACTATATATCTGAATTTTATTGCTCAGTTACTACGTTTTACTAGCCTGAATACATTAATATAATCAAATTTGATTACCTTATCACTATTGTGCTTTTATAAGTCATTTATAAGCATGTTGAACGGCAAAGGCTCTAGCACAGATCTTGCAGAACCTGATCTGACACCACCTTCCACTGTGAAAACTGAACATTTCTTCCTGTCTTCTAAGCATTTAACCATACCAGAATCTTCACACTCATGACATGGTGCTAGGTTTACCTAAAAGCTTCTAATAAGATGCTTCTCAAAAGCCTTTCGGGAAAAAAACAAGTAAGCTATGGCAACCACATTGCAGTTGTTCAACTAACTGTGGGTAAGAGTCCAGAAAAGCCAGCACAACTTTTCTCCAAAAGATTCTTTTATTAAGATATTTGGTAACACTGTTCCTGCTAGCTAATCTGCATGGTACAGATGTCATGCTTAAAAGCTTTGAAGCTTTCATGGTCCCTTCTCAAAACTTTTTTAAAGAGTTGCCTTCAAATTTTCAGCTATCCTTGGTCCTTACATGCCAAGGTGGCTTGGCACGAGATGTTACCATTGTCAGTTCCTTTTGAACTCTGAAGCTACAGCAGCTGCTGCAGAACAACCCTTCAACTGTGTGGCTCTGAAGGAGCTCCTGGGTGCTGCTCTGAACAAGCTCACTGGCTGCAGACTCTTTTGGGCTCTTCCTAATTAGCTCCTCCGTGATAAAGCCACTGATGGTGATCTCCATGTTATGGTCACCTCCATGTCATGGTCTGACACAGTATTTGCCCAGTTTCTGTAAGTAACTGAGGAGGCTCATGGTTATTCTACTTCCTACTCTGAGTACTTCCTTGATTATCTTAGAACACCGAACCCAGGATTATTGTCTTTTCTGGGCAGTTTGATACAAAGTCAGTGACACACTGGCTTCATACTTCAGACCCTGTGGATTCATAATGTTCCTTAAGGAAGTGGAGAATTACTTTATTAGAGTCTGTTAAATACACACACACACACGCATATATATATAACACTACATTACCACCAAGATCTATTTAATCTTCCACTTTCATGAGCAGATTTTTTGCTCTGGTGTTACAACATGTTGTGAATTATCTTCCTTTAGGCTTCTGATACATGTACTATGCCACTTCATTCACTTAGGGCTGGACTTGCTTCCTATATCTTGGATCGTAGTTCTCAGGCATCTGTTTCTGCCACATTTTCTTGTTTCAGCCTGTTTGGCTCTTCTTCCCTCTGATTGATCTATCTCAATTCTTACAGCATTACCTGTATCACAAGTTCTGTTTCAAACCACATGCTCTTCTGCACCTCCTGGCTTTCTCACCACTTCTTCATTTACAAGCTCATTTATGATAGTCTTGATTTTAAGTGCTAGAAGTCCTATTCCTTTATGAACCTTCTCATATGGCCTCACTGTAACAAGGCAGCGTTCTCAATTTCCAGTAAACCTGATTCTCTGATTTTTGCAGTGAAGATGAGTGTTTGTGTCTGGCACTAGCATTATTGTGCTCACTGAAAAGCATAACAGAAAATGTCCTTTAAAATGGGGTTTGTTCCATGATCTATTTCAAGTATAGTATGGCCTACCAGACAATCATGCCAGCACATCCCAGGATAACAAGCAGTAGAGAGAGGAAAATCAGTGACAGCGGTAGGGAGGGAATTCCTACGTGAGAACAGCCACCAAGTATCTCACAGTCTGCAGCTACATCCCCAAAAGGACTCTGTATAATGCTCCTGCACATGAATGAGCACTGTAAAACCACATAATAATCAATTACATTGCATTGGTTGCTATCACATGAGTTTCAAAAATCACTGTGGACACTCAAGATACTTGTATTGACCTAGACAAAGTCAGGCTTCAGTCTAAACCAGAAATACTTTCATCAGGTTTTTTCTAATAAATGCAATGTATTTCTGCTATTTAAGGCAGTGCAATGGCCTTCTCTGTAAGCACACACTTCTTTTTGTGCTCATACTCACTTTTCACTGTGGGATCATTTGTATTGTGTGTGTGATACTGCATGAAAGACTCCCACCAATAAGTATGAAAAATATATGCTTGGGAAATTATAAAAAATTCTTAGCTACCTGCCTAAACCAAGTATGGATCAGCACTGGTTACAGCAGATAAGATCTCCTCCTTCCCTGAATGAAACAGAAGAGGATAAAGGAGAGAGAGAAGGGAGGAGAGTGGATAGGGGGAAAAAAAGAAAGGATAAACCAGAAAGCCTAAACCTCAGCCTATCATAAAACATCAAGATGAGGCAGCATAAACAGGAAATTAAATGCCAAGTACACAGTAAGGCATCAGAGAACCTAGCAGATTGTAAAGACTCCTATATTAATACAGGATAATAGAGAGCAAAACTGCAACCACAGAAAGGCAGATTAAAATTATAAAATGCATGACCATAAAACCATGAGGAACATATAATTATATATTATATGTATATATGCACAAAGAAAACAAACAGAGAAAGCTTAGAGGTTGTAATTCCAGGTAGTACAAACAATATAGAAACTAATGCCACTAAAATAATTGATAAGACTTTTTTAATTCATGACAAATGATTTAGAAATGATGCAAAAGCAAAGCAGAACCAACACCCTATATCATCTAGAGCAGATAACATGCTATGGCATCCCAGCAGTAAAGCTGCTGGCAGACTTAGCAGGTTGCATTTGAAGGGCTGGAATGTCTTACGGACATGTTATGCACACAAATAGAAAACACAATTCAGGTGGTGGAGTACCTGCACCACAGGTGTACATTACATCAAATAGAAGAAAAATGAGAGAATCAAATGCCATAGAAAAGACAGCTCTAGACACAGAACCCCAGACCGATTAATGTGATAGCAGCAGCTGCCTGTTTAGGAAGCTGCATGAGAAAATGGTGGTATCTGTGTTCAGTTTTAAATGTGGAATGAGTCTTTAGTGCAAGATCCAGCCTAGGAATTCATATTAATCCAATTAGAACTCAAAACAATGACAGCAAATGTAATTTCTGTCATTTTGATGATCAGCTTGAGTGAGTGCCCAGCTGGCAGGAGGTGAAAATCATAAAGGTGTGAGATTTCTAATTCAGTAACATATACTAAAAGAAGCTGCCTGACTCAGTGTCATGCTTATGGGATTAGCAGTCTCGGACTTGAAATACGCTAAGACTTTAATGCAGCTGTATCATCTCAACATACTGTAGCACAACAGTATACTACCTCACTATGCTGAATTTTCTCTTAAAATACTGAAGTGTACATGCAGCCTTACAGTCACAAAGAATATTATTCAAGTGGTAACAGTATTTTCATTTAGCTTTTTGATCTTTCTATCTTTATTAAATGTTTTTCATAATGTAAAAATAGATTTCTACAGAGCATTAGTTTTTAATTAAACTACTGTTTTCCAGTAGAATAGCACCTTCAGAAGCAAGATAGTTGACAGTGCTGAAAATCCAAGTCCTTCAGCCACACAAAAGCAAATAAAGAAAAAATAGGAGGCACTCCTTCTTTGGTAAATGAATAAATCATCCTAGCAAAGCATAAAATGTATATATTGTCTTGGAAATTAACATGACAACATTGAAAATATGCTTCTTTAGTGAAATTCTTCTTACAAAATGTATACCACAGTACTCACGGTGTATAGTTTTAACAATTGAATACACAAGCTAAATATATACCACGTCTATTCCAGCTCTTGCTATTATAGTAATAAGAGAGAAGATCACTGCTTTTATTGGCATTTCCACATTACTGCAGGTTCAAGTTATGTCCTATGAGCACAAAGCACAGAACAGGCATAAGTCAGTTCTAAGTGTACTTACAGTTTCATGCCTAGAGTAGGCAAACATATAGATATCAAAACACTTTTCCATACCAAAACATTTGGGTACAGATGTCAAAACATTTTTCTATGAAGGCCTGGCTATACTGTGTGTGTAGGATAGTGCAATAGCCTTTATTTCTCTCACCTCTAGCTAAACATACTTTGGTGTATCAGTATTGCTCAGAAAATTGCCATGCTCTTTCTTAAAATGCCTAAAGTCAAAACACAATACAAAAATACAATCATTAGGAGTACATTTATTTCCAGTTCACAAGCATTCAAACATGCAAAAGCTAAACTAGATGACTGGATAGGGCTGGGTGATAGATTGGACTGGGTGATGTTGGAGGTCTCTTCCAATCTGGTTGATTCTATGGTGATTCTATGATGATGATCCTAACCCATGAGAATTCAGAAGGTGCTCTCCTTATTTAAATGTCATGATTTTAAGCAACCTGTGGAAAGATTTGCCAGCATGGAGCACTACACAACCACAACTCTGACTCAGGGAAAGTACACTGTTGGCTCACAAAATACAGACAGAGAGCTGTTACACGACCAGATTTTTAAAATATATTAAAAAGAAAAGGAGCATATTGTAATGTTTTTGGGGGCTTGTTTTATTTGTTTGCTTGGTTTTATAGGGAAAAAAATACAAAAGGATAAATGTGAAGTCTTATTGGAGAGAGTAATGGGCTCATCCTGATTTAAAATTCATGCCAGTGTCAAAAGTTTCAATTGCTGCTTTCACTGGTGAGTGCAGCAAATAATTTTGTGCCCCCTTAAAATAAAAGAAAACAAAAGTTGAATCATTACCCAGCAGATAAAAACAGTCTATTCTCACCAACCAAACCCAAATTGATGTTACACAACTGGCATGGGAATTTTAGTGCAAACAGTTCAAGTGTGGCAAAGCCACAATCAACTGAAAATAGTATCTTACAACAGCAAGGATCTGACAACTGTAACAATAAATAGTACCCGGCTTTGTAAGTACCTTTACTGGAATGGTTCACTAGATTTCATCAGTTTGCTTTAAAATTTAGTAACAGATCTATCAAAACCTAGAATTCAATTTGTTCTGTGGCCTTGTGTTAACCTCACTCTCTCTGTCGCTATATTCATCATCTGTAGATAAAAAACAAAAGTAGCTTTTAATGTTGCATGTTTTAAGGGCTGGCACCGCAGCAGATTTTCTTCCCAGAAATTAGTGATACCAGACGCAATTCATGACAGAAAGAGTTAAAGGCTAACCATCCCAGCACCCTCTGTGTTACTTTACAGATTCCATCCGGGGAACAGACACATGTTTCCTGTGCATGCACAGCAGAGCCCAGCACTCTGCTAGGCTCTCACCCAAGAAGGTGCTGGGTTGCAATGCTAAGGCACACCCCAAAACTGACAAGTTTCCTGTGTAGCACCTCTAGAGTAATGCCAAAGACTTTAGAGAAAGATTATTTTATTCTTTACAAAATACCACAACTTTCAAATCTTTGGAAATATCAGCATCTCTGCAAATGTAGGCAATGTTCACTTAGGAGCAGAGCAGCTGTTTTACCTATGTTTGCAGTGCCTTTCTTGCAGGTGAAAAATACTATGAAAATAACATAGACAAAGAAGGGAAATAACAGTGATTAAATAGCTTCGATAGATTGAAAATGGCTGTAAAGTTAGAGATGGTATTTTAAGCATGTGATTTACTGGATTTCCTTATTAATAAAGTTATTTTCATCTGCTCTCCAACTCTTGTTTCATATACTGTTCATTAAGTAGTGTTTGTGTCATGATACTACAAAAAACTCAGGAGGATCTGAAGAAAATTGTGATGTCTTTTATGCAGAGCTAGTTTTGTACAGAATAAGAGAGTGACACAGAAGTGTTAGAAAGACTGATAGGCGACCACAAACATACCACATAAATTTGGAACAGATGATGCAGATTTCTGCAGTACAAAACGAACCATGATTGTATACACTGCTGCTGAACACTGGAAGGCAATAATGTTGTTAAACTAAAATAGAAATTAGTTACTTCTTGTATTTGACTTGAAAAATTAGGTACAATTTTCACTAAGTACAGACAGAAGCTGCCCGAATATAAGGTCCTACACACACCCCCATAAAGTGTACATCTGTTCATTTTAAAACTGAGAGAAAAATCAAGAATCAAAGTTCTTAATTATAAAGCAGAAGACTAAAACCAAAAATAATCCTGATGACAACAAAGTTTAAACAAAATCAGGACAAGGTTTCAAAACAATGAGCTTGTGCAATGTTTTTCAAGTTACCGAATCAGCTGGGAATCCCTAGGGCTTCACTAAAAACACGGGAACAGCTTGTCACCTTGCATCTCATGTGGGTTTTAGTTCATTGCTGAAACGACCGGCAACCTTAACTTCCAGCACAGAACCAGAATATAACCACCAGAGGCCACTGCTGTTCTTTGCCTTTTCCCTGCCCTAGCCGGACTACGGTGAGTGGTCAGGAGCCCAAAGAGAGGTTCACAGCAGCGACAGTCGTCTTTCCGTATCCATGCTCTAATACTGCACTTCTGCAGAGCAAACTAAATACAGTACACTTTTTAACTGACAGAGAGAATAATACATTTTCTGAAAGTTGCTTACCCAACCTTAGCCTTCAGGAAGAAATGAAGTCTCGCATTCCAAACCCTTGATTTCATTCTTTGCATTAAATTTGGCAGCTAAAGGCAAATTTTTAGATCTAATTAGTTATGTGAAAGGCATTTAACTTAGAACTGATGAAAAAAAAAAGCCCCATTTGCAACAGAATGAGGTAATTAACAAAGTGTTAATTAACATTCAGTGAAAAGTATTATTTTGCTACTATAGGTCACAGGTGTCAGTACCCAGCCTGTCCTATTCGTCCGGCAGTACTTGACTCCTGCAAAAAAAAGAAACATTGCACCCAGTTTTAAAAAGGGTAGACAGGAGGAACCTGACAACGAACTGACCTGTCAGCCTCATTTCTGTGCCTGGGAATATCATGGAACAGCTACTAACCTACAAGCTATGCTAAGGCACACAAAGAATTCAGAGTTGAGACAACCATACAGGCTTTAACAAGGGCAAGTCTTGCCTGGACCAACCTAGTGGCCTTCTACAATAGAATGACTGCAGCAGTGAATAAGATGTATGCATATTATCTATCCAGAATTCTGTAAAGCCTTTGACAAGGCCTCCAATAACATCCTCCTCTTTGAAATGGAGAGATACAAATTAAGGAATTGGTTGGTTATACCCAGAGGATAGTGTTCAACAGCTTGATGTCCAGGTGAAGTGGTGCCTTTCAGGAGTCCACACTGGGACCAGTTTAATTTCTGCAGTGGCATCAACTGCCAAGTTTGCAGACTACACTAAGCCAAGCGGTGTGGTCTTTATGCCAGAGATGTCATCTAGAGGGACCTGGACAAGCTTGACAAGCGGGCCCACATGAACCTCATGAGGTTTAACAAGGCCAAGTGCAAGGTCCTACATCTGAGCAAGGGCAATGTGATACAGGCTGTGGGGTGAAAAGGACTGACAGCACCCCTGCAGGGAAGCATTTGGTACACGAAAGGCTGGATATAACCCAGCAATGTAAACCTGCGGCCAAGGCGACCAAATGTTTCCTGGGCTGCATCAAAAGAAATGTGGCCAGCAGGTCAAAGGAGGCAACTCTGCCCTTCTACTCCACTCTGGTACTCCACCTCACCTGGAGTATTGTGTCCAGTTCCAGCATACTCAGCACAATAAAGGATCCTGTTGGATCCACAGGATCAGCACTAAAATTATCAGAGGGGCTGGAGCACCTTTCCTGTAAAGAAAGGCTGAGAGCTGGAATTTTTCAGCCTGGAGACCTTATTATGACCTTTCAATACTTAAAGGGATCCACAAAAAAGACTAGAACAAATCTATTTTCAGGATCAGACATAAGAATGATTTTTCACTGAACATGTGAGGAAATACTGGAACAAGTTGCTCAGAGAAGTGGTAGAAGCCCCTCCCCTGTAACCTTTCAAGGTCATGCTAGATGGGCCTGAGTAACCTGATCTAGCTAAAGACCTCCCTGTTCATTGCACTGGGGGATGTTGCAATAGAAACCCTTACAAGTCCCTTCCAGTCCAAAACATTGTACGATTCTATTTCTTTGATCAGTGATCTGAAGTTACCTCCTTAGTACTACTTTCAGAGACCACAGAAAGCGACATTAAAGTAATAAATATAGTGAGTACAGCGTCATTTAGTTTAACTAAATCTACATGGTATTAAAATGCGTTTTTATACAGGCTACTGAAACACTATATGGTTTCAAACGAAGAAACCAGACAGGTTCTGGACACAAGGGACAGAGTCAAAAAGGAATATCCTGGAGCGCAGGAAGAACTCGAGCATTTTAACAACTGAGTAACTAAACAGCACTAACATGGTTCTGAGGAAAGTGGAGTTTGGATCAATCTTTGGGTCAGAGACTAAGTAGGCTAGAAAAAAAGGTTTTATCATCATAGCATTCTCGTAACACCTCCCTTTGTACTGAAATGCATTAATTTTTAAAAGACATTTAAAAGGTGCAGAAAGTTTAACTCAGAGATAGCTTTATACTCTCAAATAGGTTAAACTATTGAGATAGTGAAAAAAGATTAACTCATCCCATCAAAAGCCAAGTGGTTTGTATTAGAAACTTTATTTAGCAAGAAAGAGGTGCACAGTAGTTCCATTTTTGAGGCTGAAGCACTACGAATTCACAGTGGAAGTGGAACACAGCAATGTCTTCAGAGTGAATGAAAGCCATGTAGCACTGCAATGAGCTACCAACAAAAATACCTCAATCTTTATTGATACCATTCCAGAGGGCGCACTTCCACTGCACGCAAGTTACAGGAAACAAAATTAACTATGACATCCCTAAATTACTAACAAACTAGCCGTTATTTTCCTGACTCCCTTAGGATCTCCTCACACAGTATGCGATTCGTGTAGCAAAACTCATGCTAAGTGTCACAGACTGACCGGTGTCCCCCGCCATTCCTGAAAGGAACGGGAGCAAGAGGCAAACGCAGCTTTCAGGGGCCGGGCTGAGCCCTCTGCTCGCCGTACACAGGTTATGCGCCTTCCATGCTAAAAATAAAACCCACGCAGGGCGCAGGAAAGGAACGACTGCCGCCAGGCAACAGCGCCGCCGCCACTGCAGCTCTGACTGAGGCCAACGTAAGGCCGCCCTGCCTGTTCCTATGCTGACTTACTCCCCCTGCCTCGGCCATCCGCTGTGCCGGCCCCCCAGCCTGGAGGGACCAGACGAGACCTTAACCAGGGCCCAGGCCCGCTCCGTCGGGATTCAAAAGGGGCCAGCACACCGCACTCGCCGGCACTCGAGCTGGGCCCATATGCCCCCATACCCGGATGTCCCCACCTCAGGCCCGCAGGCACATTCGTCCCGCCTGCAACCTCAGCGCATGCGTACCCAAACCTCCCCGCCACCGCCCCTCCGCCACCCTTTTCACGCCGCCGTGTCCCCTACCCCCCCCTCAGCTCGCGTTGGCGAGGCACTCTCAGTGCGCCTGCGCCGCCCGGCCTTGCTGTGAGTTCGCCCCTTCTTCTCTCGCTCTTCTTTCTCGCCCCCCAACCCCTTGGTGAGCCTGTACGCGTTTACGCCAAACTCCTGCCCGCTTGTCGGACTGCCACAGCACCTAGTCCCTGACGGCCCGTATATAGGGCCGGGTTCGCTCCCTCGTCCCCGCCCCTTTGTCCCCCTTTCACCAACCGCCGCTTCCTCCGCCGTTGCCAACTCTGTGTGTGTGCGTGTGTGTGCGCTAGGNGGGTGGGGGAGGGAGGGGGCAGCCATGCCGAGGGGGCGGCCTCCCAAACCCAGTAGGGAGACTAGCAAGGCCGGCACCGAGGCAGGTAAACAGCGCGGCCGGGCGAGCGCGATACGCGCCCGGGGGTGGATTTGCGGGATCTGCGAGAAGGCAAAAAGCCTCCGCGGGCTCCGCATATAGTCCCCGGATATGGGGGAGGAAGGCCGGGTCTATTGTGTGAGTGTATAGGCAAGAGGGCGGAGGGGAGGGAGCCTGGCCCGGCCCGCGGAATGATACCGAGCGGGCAGCTCCCGCCGCCCCACACGGTGCAGCGTAGGAGAACCTGCCTGGACGGCGAGGTCCTGCAGGTTCTCGGGCAGCGGCCGCTTTAATGGCTCCTCGCATCCGCAGAGGGTGTGGGGCGAGCTCGTCGCAGCGCGGCCGTGGCTTTTGCTTGCTGGGGCAGAAAGGTTTCTCGGCCCAGACCAGCGGCCTTGTCTTCCTCCTTCCTGGCGTGCCTCGGGCTGTGGTAGCAGTACTGCGAACACGCCGGGCTGGCTGCAGCTGCTGAGGGCCAGAGGAAGAGCCCAGGCGGGCCTGCAGCAGCAGGACAAGATAGGAAAGCGCCCGACTCCCTCCGCCGCTCTTATTCCCCTTGCCTACCCTCCCCCCGGGTCAAAATAATGAAGGCTTCGAGTAAAGGGTGATAAACGATTGAAAAAAAAAATAAACTCTTCAGTTTTTCTGATTACTAGAGGGAGATTTTTTTTTTTTAACGCTTTAAAAAAAATCCTCGTAGCTTTCTCTGTGAATATATGTTAAAAAAAAAAAAAGTGGTTTTGTTTCCCAAACGAGTTTTAGTTCATATGACATAGTTTTATTTTTAAAAAAAACATTTACCCTTATTTTAGTGTCGAGAATATTGAAGGACAGGATTGATTTTATGTGTTTAGGGTTTTCTGACAGTTTGTAGCTTGTGAGTTTTATGACTCTTTTGTGTAGTTCGTTCCTATTAAAGGTTTGTTAGGAGTATCTGAGTAAGGCCCGCAGCCTGCAAAAAATACTGTTTCAAATGGACCTGAAACCCTCTTCAAGGACTTTAGTTTCAGCAGAGGCATGTAGCGGTAGATATTTAGATCTTCCTAAGGAAATTAAAATGCCATGGTTATTTCTGTCGTGAAAAATGAACTAATTAATATTTTCAGTATATATTTAAAATGTCTGGTTTGCAGATGAGCTCTGGCTCTTCAAGAGAAGCGTGTAGGTGAGTGTTCTGTGGGATGTGTTCTGTAGAACTGAAATCTGCTGGCAGTTAAAAAAGATTGTGCTGTTACTTGAGTGTTGGGAAGTTGGCTAAAATCGTTTCCCCAGCATGGGAACCCTAAAGGACCTCAGATTCCTACCAGATTTTTTTTTTTGAGCCATTGATTTCAGCATTTGCACACTAAGTACTATATAAAGAAGGATCCAAAAAGCTTTGGCTGTTACCAGTTTTGAAAGCTGAGAGGTTTTTTAACAAGATTATTTTAACTAAAACATCTGTTTAACTGTCTAGTAGGTCATGCAAGGATATATCATGTAAATGTAAGCGCCTGCAATAGTGGTACAATCAATGAATGAGAAAAAGATAAGAACTGAAACAGGCTATCCAGAGTAAGTGCCTAGTAGCTCTCTCCCTCTTGCTTGTAGCTTGACCTTGATATTGGACTCTTTCTATGGTAAGAAGTAAGGGTGACATGACTCGTGATGAGCTTGATCATATTTTGTGCATTCCTTGTATTTAATTTCCTTAAAACAATTTGCTAATTCATTAAAAGATCATGAGCAAGGAAGCTCTGGCTGAGCAGGGCAGCTTGAATCTGGGAAATTTATGTTCTTGGAACATTTGGCTGTTTGTCCTGTTCAGATTTAGTATATCTGAATTTGACAACTGGTTGTGAATTCCATGGGCTTCATTTCTAGCAGGAGACATTTTATTTAGAAAATAGCTGTTTACAAAAAATAGATGTGGTTTTTGGTTAGGAAATTGTATGGGTTCAGGTACTGTACTTTTTTAGTGTGGCCCTTGGAATTTCTACAACCCTGGTACACTAATGTCTTTCATGGAAAAAGAGTATTGCTCTTTGTAGTTGTACAGTCTGTATGATTATGGTAATACAGATTTGGAAGAAAATAAAGGTTGTTTTGTTATGCAACTTCTTGTGAACTACTGAAACATGTTCTTTGTTCTAGGAAAATGAAATAAAACTCCTGAACAATAGTCAAAACACTATCTGGATCTCAGTGCCTGCTGTTCCAAGATAACTTTTTTTTTTCGCATTGATGATGTTTTACCAAAACTGTCTTGAGATTTTATATATACATATGTGTGTGTGTGTGTGTATATATATATATATATAAAGTCTAATTGAACTATTCAGATTGACCTCTGTGATGGGCACAAACTAAAACGCAGAAGGGTCTGTCAGAGCATATGGAAACACGTCTTTGCTGTGAGGGTGACTGAGCACTGGCACTGATTACATGAGGAATTTGTGGAGTCTCCTTCCGTAGTGAAACTCAAGAGCCACCTATATGTGACTCCGGGAACTGGCTGTAGGTAGCCCGATTTGAGTACAGGGGTTAGGCATGATGAGCTCCAGAAGCCCCTTCAACCTTAACCATTCTGTGATTCTCTTCTGAGGTGAATGAAATACAGGGTGTGAGTCTCAAGAGGCTTAAAAAGACTAATCTTTGATGATTTGAGGGTTTGCTGTTCCTTGATTCTTGTTCTGGCTGCTTAGAAATGGTTCTATAGCAGATCCTTTTGCAGAGGCATGATGAGTCTTTGGCTCTTACATCCTGAAAATTTCAGAATAAGACCTTGAATATATATGAAGCAAGAAGAATGCATTAGAAAAGAAAAAAAGAGCCACTTCATGCAG
The DNA here is from genome assembly GCA_013400475.1 of Tricholaema leucomelas. Taxonomy (NCBI): domain Eukaryota; kingdom Metazoa; phylum Chordata; class Aves; order Piciformes; family Lybiidae; genus Tricholaema lacrymosa; species Tricholaema leucomelas. The sequence continues at coordinate 211,829 of WAAF01003692.1, read as the reverse complement.
ATCTTTTTAAACAAACAAAAGGACAGGCAGTTCTTAACACATAATTTTGTGTTAACACACTAATAACGTGTTTGCACAGGTTTTTGTGACATAGCCTCTGACTTACGAAGGAAGTTAAAAAAAAAGAATGATTAACATATGTGGCCTCAGAGTTGCCAGTGTGGCTGCTGTGATTCTAACCGGCATTACAGAGTTTGACCTGTCAGAGTTTTAGGCCATGTGAATTTTCCGTAGGCTGTGGTGTGCAGTTGCCAACGTTCATTTGAGAACCAGTGACTGAGGGGCAGTTCTGTTTACACTGTTCCCCTAGGAGTCTCTCTAAGACACTCAAGAGTGATTTCCACTACTGTTGTGCAGCTAAAGTAGCACAAAGGAAATATGCAGGGGAACATTTACTGTGCTCTGTTTATATTGGTATGTATTTTCTCATGCTTCTTTCTGAATGTATTCATTTTACTGATTGAAGCTTGGACATCTGACCAATACTTTGTTAGTATTAATCACTCACATTTAACCTTTTTTTTTAACTAGCTGACTGCATAAAATAGACTTTGTTCTCTTTAAGATACTAGCACAATGGAAAATGTGCTTTTAAAATATTTTTGGAGCTTGGGAGAAGTGCCTGAAAATTGAAAAAGCCTTGAAATGAAAAGTGTTTTGGAAGGTGCAATGTGATTTTGCTTTGAGAAGAGTTTTTAGAACCGTGGTAGATCTTTCATTGTAAGGATGTTATTTTGAAAAATCTTATGCAACTCTTTGATTAGAATTTAGGAATGAAGCGTTACTGTTAAGCTGAAATTGAAATAAATAGCAGGCTTTTATTGTTCAGTTAGGTAGCAAATGAAAAAACAATCTTTGAATAAATGTTTCTAAACATCTGAGGACTGGTCAGGAGCAGGGGGTCAGGCTCTTCTCACTTACTCCCTGTAATAGGACAAGGAGCAGTGGATGTAAGTTGCAGCAGGTTCCACCTCAACATAAGGGGGAGCTTCTTTACTGTAAGGGACACAGAGCACTGGAACAGGCTCCCCCGGGAGGTTGTGGGGTCTCCTTCTATGGAGACTTTCAAGGCCTGTCTGGATGTGTTCCTCTGTGATCTGTGCAGAATTGTGTAGTCCTGCTCTGGCAGAGGGGTTGGACTGGATGATCTCTTTGGGTCCCTTCCAACCCCTAACATCCTGTGATCCTGTGAAAACATACTTATTATAGACCCAATATTTTACGTGCTTACAGCTGTTTTATTAACTACTGTAATGGATAAGGTTTTTTTCTGTTCTGTGAAAACTTAATGTGAAAAGTTGAGATTTTGTCACTAATTCTTTCTGCTCATTTGTGAGTGTTCCCATTTTGTCCCAATAAATTTCTAATGTGTATCATGAGTTGGTAGTCACTACTTCGCTACTTCTATTACTTCAGGTGTATGAGAAGGACTTTGAGGACTGTATGGCTGTTCTTCCACCCTAAGTCGTGTTTTCTCCTGAATTTTTTTCCCCATAGAGAGGATCCTTTCTGTTTGTACAGTGCTGCTTGTCACTGTTTGAATAACAGCAACATAAAATGACCAATTTTGACCTGAACAACTCTGATTAGTTTCAAATGGCAGAAGAGAACTTTTTTGAACAGCAAAGTGAAGTATTCACGTGGTGCACTGAAGCAGTTCTTATTACTAAATGAGTGTATGTCCTGTGATTAGAGGCTACTTTTACACAAATTTAAACTGAATTCCTTTATGAATGATGTTTGAATTGACGATTTTGTGCCTCCTTCAGAGGGCCTGGATTTTAACAGAATTTACATATAAAGAGTAGTAAATACTAAATACACAAAGTTAAGAAACACAGTTTCTTAACTCAGTCCTCTTGCATGTGTTGAGAAGTGGGTGTATTAAATCATGGGAAAGTCCGTTCTGAGGCTTTACATTCCAATTGTTTATTATTCATTAAAAATGTAACTTGAATTCACCAGTTAAATTTTTCCTGAATTCATACTATGTAGATTATTTTAGAAGTTATGCACTATGATTTCATGTGGTGACCTCTGACTGACCAAAGAAGGACAACTCAACATGTTACCATAGAAAATATGATCTTTATGCTTCAATAGTGATACTTTTGTTTCATCATCTCACTGTTCTGCAACAACAAAATTCAAATTTGAGGGGTATGTTTGGTCTTGTGACAAGATGGACTTAGATTGCACTGGTGTACTTGAATTCCACATTGGTTCATCACAGTATTTTAAATGTTCATCACAGTACTTAAAATGTGTCTATGCCTTTTCCCCAGTAATCTATTCAGTTAAATAACATACGTTTAAGTTCTGCCTGTGTGATAACGCCAGCCCTTCTTTTGTCCCTTCTCCATAGCTTTCTGCTAATTGTTGGTCCTCCTTATGTTATCCTCTATTGCAGTTGTGCTCATACCTTCATACCTTGTTCATTCTTATGCATTAAGTGCTTCTAGATGTAATTAAATTTCTATTTGAGACTTTTCATGTCTTTTTGAGTTTTTCTGCTATAGTTGGATTGTGGCACTCTCAGGGAGAGGGGAGATAATCTAGTTTAACTGTGTAGAAAGCTGGGCACAAGTAAGAGTCAGAGTCTCAAGCATGAGAAATCATGTGAAAGCTGAAAAATTCTAGCTCAGTATAGTCACATATAGCTGTCAGGAAGCATAATTCCTATTTGGGAATATTTAGCAATAAATACAACAGTACTAGCCTGAATAGCAGATAAGGCTATCAGAGTTGGTTAAGGAATGCCAATTTTCAGTTATCTGTGTAGATCGGGATGATGTGGAAGGTACATCTGTTTGGTGAGTGGCCAGCAAGTAAGCATCTTCTGGCCAATTTCTCACTTCCTTCTGCAGTAGGATGTGAGCGAGAATTGAAATAGTGAAAGAAAAAAAGCTTGTGCATGAGATGAAAACAGCTTAATAAATGGAGGAAAAAAGTTTAAAAACAAAAAACAGATGAAGAAACTCAACCAACCAAAACCCCTAACCAAGTAGTGCAAGGGGATTCACCACCTCTCACAAACAGAGTGATGCTCAGTTGGTATCTGAGCAAAGACTACTGTAGAAAGACTATTCCCTGTTTGTATTACTGAGCATGATGTTGTATGGCATGGAATATCCCTGTGGTTAATTTGTGTCAGCTGTCCTCTCCAACATCTCTCCCACCCTCAGGCTAGTCATTGTGATGGCAGAGTGAAAAACAGAGAAGGCCCTCACACTGTGCAAGAACTGTTCAGCAATAGCTAACAATATTGGTGTGTTATCAGCATTGTTCTAATCTCAAATGCAGTCACATGGCATCATACAGGCTGTTGTATGTACATTAACTCCATCCTAACCAGACACAGTGCAATCTGTTTAGTATTTAACCATCTATGATGGAACACAGGAATTCTGTGTTAGGCTTTCTGTGCTGCCTGCAGTGCATCAGTGTGGCTGTCCGTTTTCCTGGAGCCACCTGTGGTGGTGCAAGGAGTGTAGATACTTTGTGTTGGCAAATGCTGAGCAATTGACACCTGAATACACAGCAGTGTACTGCTGCAAGCTAAGTGTCTGGACTACTACTACTTTAATAAATTTCATACTTAGTGTTGACCAAAGCATAATAAAACTACCTTGTGTCATAAGAGTTCATCTTGATTGATTTCTGCATTTTCATCTGATACGTGGACTGAGTTGAGTCTCCTGCTCTTCCCATTAGAAGGCAGGAAGAACTCTTTGCTGGTTTTGTTTGTGAGTTCTGATCTAGTTTTAAAATAACCTGGTTCTTTTATGATTGCAGAATGAACCAAAATGTTTTAATGATTATCTTTTTTTGTGTTCTGTCTTCAAGAGTAGTATGAGGAAACATCAACGGTGCCATCCCTGTTTTGTTCTCTTGTCTTTCTACTTTCTTTGCACTCATAACTTGGTAAATAGGTTTTGATAGGGTCAGACCCTTTTGCCCATAGACTTGCCAGCTGCCATTTAACTTCAGTGACAAGATTTCATCCATGAATTCCAGAAGCTTGAGTGTTGTATTCAGTGTCCTCTCAGTTGGATGCATGTAGGCTATTAGAGATCTAATAAGGCTGTGCTGCATTTACAGCTGAATGCGTCCATCTGCACCTTGCAGAGAGGACTGCAAGCTGCCACGAGGCACAGTGCTGCTTACATAAGGAAAGGAAATGGTTGGGAGCACTCTAATTCTGTCTTCCTTCTTCCACACTGAGTTGTCATCAGTGGCTTACAGCAGGGAGCACCTGCTTGCTGACTCAACTGTGAGGTCAAGTTTTCATCAAGACTCTATCAACTCTGCAGCTCAGCTGACCTGAAGCTTGATTAATTTGAAAATAACTTAGAGCTTGTAACATTAAGAGTATTTAAATAAATCCTACCTTTAACTGGAAAGTGTATTATTGACAGGGACCTCACAAATCCAATTCAGGTATTTTGGGGCATTTTGGACAAATTGTAAAAATACAAACAAGATGTCTTGACAGTGCACAGTGAGCTAGGTGCTCCCTGTTTAGTTTAATTGTATTGATACTTGGCTGTCTTTCTCAAGCTGTGATGGAATAGAGTTGATTTATGTTGCAACTAGACAGCCATGCAAATTGGGGAAAAAGTACTGAGTAGCTTTTGCACTGTTTCCATGCAGTTAATACAAATAAATGGCTGTGCTTTGAACTTTGCAGCTGTTCAGTGAGGTTTATCATTTATTATAGTGTGCAGACCTGAAAGAACCATTTATTTTTCAGGGGATTTGCTACTCTGATACTAATTTAGTGTTTTGTCTGTGTGCGTTTGTTTATAGACGTCAGTATCATCTCTCTAGTATGAGCGTATTAGTTTTTTCATGTTATTTTTTTTTAACTTTAGATGGGTTAATGCCTTCTCTAATTAAAAAACTGTAGCTTTAAACTTTGCTGTTGACTGTTGTTCGCATTTTGTTAGTTGATTAACAGACCACACACTGGTATTTTCATCTGGACAGAATATATTTGTCAGTAAACAGATTGCTTAATCTTTGTATCTAATACGTTCTTCTGGGAGCACAGGCATCACTTCAGCTTTTTGCAATAGATTTGCTAATCTGATAAATAATGAATTATGGCCATCAAACACTATGTCACGTCACTATCTTTATTTTGCTTTGGTACACAGGTGAATGTTTAGACTTGCCTATAAATGAACAAACTTCTCAGAGCATTTAAAAGTACAGAATCTTGTAAAGTGCATTTTAAGTAGAAGATTCTGCAGTGACAGGATCACCACTGCCCACTCCTTGAATTAGCATAATATATGTGGTTTTGGGTATTCCAAAATACTGGCCTTGGGGAATTTTGCAGTGTTTGGCTCGTTTCATGATCCATGCTGATGCATCTGAAATAATTTTTATTTTAATGTGCTATAAAGAAAGATGGCTGCAAAAGTGTGCTTTATTGCCAGTTTCTCTGAAATACTGTAACATAGATTACCTTGACTTTTTTACAGTATAGAGGTATCAGTGTAAACAATGTGTTTGTCTCATTATTAATCCTTCTGACAAAAAACTCTGACAAACTGTTACATAATTTTTACATTGAAATGATGACAGGCAGGAGTCATACTTAAGAGTCTGTGACACTTGCCTGAAAAGTTAAAATGTAGCTCACTTGCGTATTACTTTTTCAGTTGATGATATATCTTCTGGTTTTATTTTGTGCATGTGTCTATTTTCTCAGTTCTAAACACAACAGTTGTGTCCTTACTGTTACCCAATTGCTTGATTTCAGTAGAGATAGTATTCTGAATACTCTCTTTGTTGCTAATTGAAGAGTAGAGTAGTAGGAAGTAACTTCCAGCATCTTTAATGAAAGGGAGCTGTGCGACTCTCAGAATCACCTGGCATTTGGTTGGTAATAGAGGACAAAATTGTACTTTAGTGAGAATATAAGTGAAAAAAGATTATCAGTCTTATCTTTTCCCTTAAGCTAGTTTAGACATAGCATGAATACATGTGCATTTAGATTTTAATCTGTGTTAAATCTCAATCCTGCTCTTTGAGTCAAAGTGAAACTGACATAGCAGAGTTGTTTTAAATCCAAACTGGACTGATTTTCAATTCATACCAGCTGTGACTACTTAAAACAATCTTCAGCCTGATCTTCCAGTAGTTCAGCCTTTGAAGATTCCTGGAATCTAACATAAATTGATTTGCTGTGCCTTATCCGTAAAGGCCTTTAGGCAAGCTTCTGCAGTAAGAGTCCTGCTGTTGAACTGCCTTCATCAGGCTGGACTGAACAGTTCAGTTGCTGGTCCAGTTTTGACTTCCAAACATCTATCTGTTGCTCTTTAACAATATGAAAGATAGGACCAAAAAGTTTTGCAAAGAGTTATAAAGATTGCCTTGGAAAGCACAACACTTAAGATGTTGCAAATATATGCAACGATTTTTCTAAGTGTGTACCATCTTGTTGTTCTTCCTTGGGGTCTGGAGGTTGCTCAGGACTTAAAATTGCCCATGAGCTAGTCTTGATAAACTCCTCACACATCGGTACAGGGTGTGATGTGCTCAGCTCCTCATTTACCAAAGTTTAAATGGTCTTTATGTTCTTCCCTATGTTTTAAGATTATGCTTTTGTCAGCCCTTTTTGTTTTCTTCTTTTAGAAGAAAAGCTAACATACCTTACTCCTGTATATCTTTGCATCAAGTGGCATGGTTTCATATATTTATAGTTACCAAATTCTGCTGAAATATCACAAGGATATTTATTTTTGTCATTAACATATAGTTAATTTAGACACCTTTTTGAATTCTGGAAAAATAGTCTGTAGATTACTCAGTATTGATACATATGCAGGTTGAAACCTGAAGGTGCACAATGTCATGGGACCTGGTAAGATACATCCACAGGTCCTCAAGGAACTGGCAAGTGAAATTTCTAAGCCACTAACCATCATGTTTAAGAAGTCATGGCAGTCTGGTGAGGTTCCCAATGACTACAGGCCAGTTAATCTCACCTCTATGCGCAGCAAAATCATGGAGTGGGTTGTCGTGGAAACTGTACTAGGATAGGACATGTTGAAAATAAGGAGGTGTTTTGGAAACAGCTAACACTGAGGGCAAATTGTACCTGAAAAATTCAGTGGCCTTCTATGACTGGGTTACAGCATTAACGGGCAAGAGCAATTGGTGTCATGTACTTGGACTTGAGTGAAGCATATGGGACATTGTCAAATGACTTCTTTGTCTCCAAATTGGAGAGACATAGATTTTTTGGATGAAGCACTTGGTAGATAAGAAATAGGCTAGATGGTCACATTGAAAAGTTGTGGTCAAGGACTCAAAGTCCAAGTGGAAACCAGTGATGAGTAGCATTCCTTAGGGGATGATGATGGCATAAAATGCACCCTCAGTGAGTTTGCCAATGTCACCAAGATGCGTGATGCAGTTGTCATGCAGGAGGGAAGGGATGCCATCCATAGGGACCTTGACAGGCTGGAGAGGTGGACTTGTGTAAACCTCATAAAGTTCAACAAGGCCAAATGCAAGGTTGAGTATTGGGGTTGAGGCAATCCCAACCACAAATACAGGTTGAGTAGAGAATAAATTTAGAGCAGCCCTATGGAGAAGTGTTTGAGGGTGTGAGTTGACTAGAATCTTAATATGACCTGCCAGTGTGTGCTTGCAGCCCAAAAAGCCAACCATATCCTGGGCTGCACCAAAAACTGTGACCAGCGGCTAGAGGGAGGTGGTTCTGCAACTCTACTTTGCACTTGTGAGACTTTACCTGGAATACTGCATTCAGCTCGAGGGTCTGCAGCATAAGAGAAACATGTTGAACCTGTTGAAGCAGGTCCAGAAGAAGATCATGAGGATCATCTGAGGACAGTAACACCAGTGCTATTGAGGACAGAGACAGATCGATAGAGTTAGAATTACTCAGCCTGGAGAAGAGAGGGCTCCAGGGAGAACTTAAAACAGTTTTCCAGTACCCAAAGATGGATTATGGGAATAATGGAGAAGGACTTTTTACAAGGGTCTGTAGTAACAGGTCAAGTGGTGATGGCTTTAAACTGAAAGCAGGTAAATTTAAATAAGATTTAAGGAAGAAGTTCTTTACTGTGACAGTTGTGAGGCACTGGAGCACATTGCATGGGGAATCTGTGGATGTGCCCCATTCCTGAAAGTGTTGGAAGGGACTTTGATCAGTCTCATCTAGTGGAAAGTGTTCCTGCCTATGGCAGGGGGCTTGGAGGTAGATGATCTTTAAGGACTGTTTCAGCTCAGTTCATTCTGTGGTTTTATAATTTTATGAAGTATTGGCATAGATTGCCCCCATTCTCCCTTTTTTTTTTTCTTTCTTGTTATGCCAGTATTTATAGGAAATAATTTTGTGCCCTTTATTCTGCTTGGGTACATTTATCACAAGGATGTTTAAAGTACAATACCTTGTGAGTAAAGCTGTGCTTTTCAGCTGTTGAAGAACTGTGACCATTTCAAGAATAAGAAGTACACCTGTTACTGATAGGGTTTCATATACTGTGAATTTACAGGTGATAATTTAAAGGATGCATAATAATAATTGAAAGATTTATACATGTTAAATATTTGTGGTTCTTAAGGAAAACATTTCTCTCTAACAAAGGTGCATAAGAAAACTTTGCAAAGCAAAAATGTACTGGGCAGTTTAGTCCAGAAGTGGGAAGTTTAAGTCTCTACAACATTTTTTATTTTTAATTTTTTTTTTAAGCTGTGATGTTTCACCCAGGATGTGCTGGAATGTTTCCTAGAGCTTCCTCAACTACAAGCTTTTATGTCTAGGAGGATTTTTGCAGGAAATACAGACAGTCAGGACATAGGATGATGGTTTTATTTTTCCCCACTTGCCTTGTAAAAGGTGCCAGCAACAGAACAGGCAACCAGCAACAGAGAAAGGGGACACAGTCTAGAGTTGTGCAGGGGGAGGTATAGGCTGGATGTTAGGAGGAAGTTCTTCACAGAGAGAGTGATTTGCCATTGGAATGGGCTGCCCAGGGGGGACGTGGAGTTACTGTCCCTGGAGGTGTTCAAGAAAAGACTGGATAAGGCACTTAGTGCTGTGGTCTAGTTAGTTGGATAGGGCTGGGTGCTAGGTTGGACTGGATGATCTTGGAGGTCTCTTCCAACCTGGTTGATTCTATGATTCTATGAATGAGGCAGAGCTTTGACATAGGTGCAGTACTGAGCAGAAATACTATATGAAGTGTAATCTTTAGTGTCTTCTGAGGAAATGTAAACAGGATACTGTAAACTTATAGTTGTTTTGTTGCACCCTATGTCTTAATTCTTCTATGCATGGCAAGAAGTGTGACATTCTTAAAGGGAAACTCAGGCTTTGCTTCCCAGAAATCACAGAAATATTCAGGTTGGAATATTCCAAACTGCTAAGTCCAGGCGATAACCCTATTCCACAAGGTTCACCCTAAGCTGTATCCCCAAGCATCAAATCCAAACGACTTTAAAACAATCCAGGATTGATGACTCAACCATCTCCCTGGGCAGCCCATTCCAATGCTTGTCTGAAAGTAAAATCAATGTTAACTTTTGCATGCTGCTGCATTCCATTGTGGTAATGCTTGAAACTGGATTGTATGTTTTTTTTCTCTTTACTGTCCTTGTTCTGCAGTTGGTTTTTAGTAACATCAAAATGATACTGCCGTGAGTGCTTTTTGCATATTTTAACCTCTGCCGCTAATTGCTTTTCTTTGCTTGTGGTTTGTTGGTAGTTTGCTTTTTTTGTTTTCTATAAGGTAAATTCCTTAGTACTAGAGTATCTTCTCAAGTGAAAAATGTATTTAACTTACTTGGATTTAAGATAATAAGGAAAGTATGTATAGGGCTGAATTTAGCCATTTGAGCAAGAGGATACAGAAGCTTGAGACTTGTATATCAGAAGTTGTGTGACTGTAGGAGTTTAAAACAAGAAAACTGTGTGGGTGTAGGCTAGGCCAACCAAAAAGAAAGAATCTTTTCTCCACTGATTGTGTATGCAGCTTGACTTGCAGCTTATTGTACCTTTCAGCTATTTGAAAGATAGATGTTGGGTTTACGACTGGAAAGATAACTAATAAAAGTTTTGCATTGTCAGAAGTAGAAGAAAAAAATGCCTATTTTTTCTGAAAAAAAAAATCACCCAAACAATGAGAGAGAAAGGATCAGGGGAAGCAGAAAACTCATCAGAACTGCTGAGTATGTCAGAGTAAAAACTTCTTGTTAGAAATACGTGATGTAATGATATCACAAGTAATCCCTGATAGTATTGTACTCATACCTAGGGCATTTGGCAACATTTTGTTACTAACTTCACGAGGGGTTTTGAAGCACAGAAGGAATTTATTTCAAATTACTAGGAAAAAGTGATTATTTATCTCTTTAGATATTGTCAATTAGAGGGGTGGATATACTCCTTTCATCCTTGAGCAGCAGTTAGAGGTATGAATGTATTTCTTTCATCCTCAAGCAGTTGAGTCTAGCTGAGAGGCATCCTTGCCCATGGCAGGGAGATTAGAGGATATGATCTCTAAGGTCTTTCCCAACCTAAGGCATTCTATGATCCTGTGTCAACAGCAGCAGTAATGTTTGAGCCTGAGCTCTTGAAGATCTAATGAAGTTAGGATTTCATATAAGTCAAAATACTAGAGGAGTTTGAATAGTTTCTGCCTCAATTCTGTGTTTGCTTTTTTTTGTTTGCTGGTTTTTTTAAACAATAAATTAGAAATAAATGAAATATAACTTCATAAAAATGTTTTGCTGCTTGTTTTGTAGATGATGTTCTGACACTGGATACAGAGAACAATAACTTTCACTATCAAGTACCTGACTTCCATAAGTGTGAGATCTGTTTGCTGTCTTTTCCAAAAGAGACCCAGTTCCAGCGCCATATGAGGGATCATGAGCAAAATGACAAGGTATGAATTTTAGTAGCTGTAAACTTAGAAACTTAGACAGCAGCAGCCTCTGTTGATAGTTTATATACTGTTAAGTAAAGCTAACACAAGATGATATCTTCAGGGTTTTTTTAATCGCCTCACTGATAATTACTAGTTATAACCCCAGAGTTTTCTGAAGATTTTCCTTGATGTTTCCTTGTGTTTTTGGGACAGGACCTTAACTTTGATACCATTTAGTTGGACTGCTGTTTCCAGCTAAGCAATTTTTAATTTTAGTCATTTTTTTCCTCATTTCTAAAGCATTCAGGTAGATGAGAAGATGTGTAGATTTCTTTTAATCTAATTTGCTGACTGGTTCTACACATTGGCAATAAGAAGAAAAATAATGCTTAAATTGATTAACTAGTCTCTTGATAACTGGTTTCAACAGTGTCTTAACAACCTGTATATGTGTTAGTCAGGGGATTAATGTCATCACTTTAGTTGCTTACAAATCAAAATTGGAAGAGAATAAGAAAAATGCAGATATGTGATTAAGACTTGAGTGACTTTTTAAATGAAGCTTTGGCTACTGGTTTACTCTTTAGTCTGAAACATTTAATTTCTGTTCCTTGCTTTTTGACTTCACAAAACTAAAATTACTTTACATGTTGTGGAAAAATAATTTTACTACTCTTTGAGGTAGCTGTAGACAAAGATGAAATTTTACAAAATGTAGGACTTTAGAGTGTCAATTCATAACTACAAAAAACATTGTAAAGATGTTGGAATTTGGTACTGTTAAAACCATACTATTGCATACTTGTGTAAAGTGAAGTCATTCTTAAAGAATGAAAACTGATTGTGTAGATATCAACTGAAGAGCAGATAATCAGCATAAACTAAGCTCTTTGTTTTGCTGGGTCAATTCTTAATTTTGCTTTAAGGAGAGTTCACTATACCAGTTATAGTAGAAATTCTTTTTTCATTCTCTTGCTAATTAACTTCTGCTAACTTTGCTCTCCTTTGGATAGTCTCAGTTTTGAGTCTCTGCTTTCATTATCTCTCCTGTTTGCTTTCCCCATATGTTCTTGAAATGCTGTGTTATCATTTTCAGTAGTGAAATTAAAATAATTACATTAGTACTGTTAGAGCTCATTATCACAGGTTGGTACTTGAATTGCTCTTTTTGAATTTTAAACATTTTTATATGTATGGTTATGTGTCATCTAGGGTATATATAACTTAAGGGAAGGTTGAATTTTGTGTTTACTTTTGATTATTAACAAACAGCCTCACCGATGTGACCAGTGTCCGATGTCATTTAATGTTGAATTCAACTTGACACTTCATAAATGCACTCACAATGGTGAAGATCCTACGTGCCCTGTGTGCAACAAGAAATTCTCCAGAGCAGCCAGTCTGAAAGCTCATATAATGCTACATGAGAAAGAAGAGGTAATTCAATAAACTTGGTAATTTAAATTTTGAAAAGATGTGTCATAAGGATTGTACTTAATCCCTTACATGCTTTAGATTGAAGGAATGAATAAATGATCTAGTTCACCAGAAATATAAAACTTCTGATAGGGATTCTGTTTTAATAGTAGTAGCAGCAATTAATGGACTGGTTACAAGCAAGTGTTTTCATCTGTCTTTAACTGATTAGTTATAAATACTGCTGTTTTGAAGCAATTTCTGTGATTTCATGTTCCTAAGTGATAAGCCCACATGGAATAGCCTGGCTGATAATTTTTTATGGCAGATGTTGTGGTGAGGCACTCTTACCATCTACTTGCTGCATTATTAAACTGTTCCCCTACCTAGATGTTCCTATCCTTTTTCTTATGAATGGTTATTTCACGTGGGAGGACTTCTTGTTCCTTTGACAATTTCTTTTTCCTTTTTCATAAGGCATTGGTTAAATTCTTATCAAGCTGCTAATGTATATCAGTATTTTATACACTTTATAGTCATAATTGTACTGCCCAAACTACCAAGTTTTCAGTCATGTAATTACCTTTTCCTCCTGCAAAGGCATTTTTAAATTTGCAGTTAATTTTGAGGAATTGGATCTGACTTAAATATGCCTTTCTGTTGTAAGACTTTTGATCATAAAGACAGCAATTGTATGTTTCTCCATACCAAATGCAGGCAGCTTACAGCAGTTTTAACCAGTTGTTTTGAGATAGTAGGCCTATCTGCATTCTTCCCTAAACCAAGCAGGGAATGTCATCTCTGGAGAATGTATTTCTTCCTAAAAGATGAACTGATGAATTGTGTGTGCAATTGAATTAAAATGAGATGATTTGAGTACAACTTTGTTGCATGTTAATGTATCTATAATGATACATAACTTAATGGATATTCATTGTGGCAACTTTATTTATCAATTGCCAAAAAAACAAAGTAAGGAAGCATTTGGAAAGATGCCCAAGAGTGATTTTTTTTCCTTTTTTAGTATTAATTTCTGTTTTTCGTGCACTTTAGCAGCTCTAATTTTGATACTTGGTGTCAGAGTAGGTTGTGTGATGCCTTCCAATTAAGAAATTTGATCTGAAGTTTAAAGGTTAAATGCATAAGAATTTGAGCACCTTTCAATTACTAATGCACATATACTTATAATGCCCTATTAGTCTGATAAAACTAAAGATTAATGTAACAATTCACATAGAATTGCAAGACTGATTTTCTCAGTTAAGCAGGGGGCCTGTAGGACAGCTGGAATTTGAACTTGATGCAGAGGGTCTTGACATTGGCAATAGCTCTCATTCAGGAGTTTTTCATAACGTGCAGGATCGGAAGTTATCAATGGAGTACATTTTCCCTCCTGTTTGCTGTTCTTTTGCTGTTAGAAAGATTGAAAGTCTGAAACAGATCTATAATTGGGTAGCATAATGGAGCAGTGGAGAGGCTTGCTGGAGTTACCATAACTGGAGTTACCATTGTTTTGTGGTGCATTAGCCAGGTTTATCTGCAGGTTAGTGCAGAAGGGCAATAAAAAGAAGCTAGTGTGATTTACTTCTTGAGATCTCCAGTTAGATTTGGGAGAGACTGTCTGTGCTGAAATACCAATTTTTGTGATTGACTGATCCTGTGAAAGGTTCCTTAAGAAGTTTTGTGGGCTACTGAAATTGAGCATGCAGGAGACTTAACTTTTCTCTTCATGTTCTGTGATTTGTGGCTGATAAACTGGTGGGGAAACGTTTAAAATTCCCGGTTTTCAGGTAGCTTTCTTTTAGAAAGTCGAGAAGGACAAACATTGTGTTAATGTGTGGAAAGTATTCTTGATTTTGTCCATTTTCTCAGTGGAAATCAGGAGTGGTATCTACTGCTAGCTTTTACCCTACGTGACAGAAGTACTAGAATCAGAATCATTTAGGTTGGAAAAGATCCCTGGGATCATCAAGTCCAACCATTAACCCTACTCTACAAAGTTCACTTCATAACCATATCTCCAAGCACCACATCTAAATGACCTTTAGACACATCCAAGGATATCATTTAAAGGCATCCTGGGCAGCCTGTTCCAACATCTGACTCTCTGAAATTTTTTCTCCTGAAGACCAGTCTAAACCTACCTTGTTTTAGTTTGAGGCCGTTTCCTCTTGTTCCATCACTAATTACCTGTAAGAAGAGACCAGCACCAACTCCTCCACAGCATCCTTTAAGTAGTTGTAGAGAGTGATGAGGTTGCTTCTTAGCCTCCTATTCTTCAAACTAACCAGCCCCAGCTCACTCAGTCACTCCTCATGAGATTTATTCTCCAGGCCTTTTACCAGCTTTGTTGCCCTCCTCTGCACTCACTTCAGCACCTTTATCTCTCTTGTATTGAGATGCCCAAAACTGGATGTAATGCTTGAGGTGTGGCCTCACCAGTGCTGAGTACAGGGAGACAATCACCTCCCTACTCCTATTTGACACAGTATTTCTAATACAAGCCAAGGTACCACTAGCTTTCTTTGCAGCCTGGGCACATTGCAGACTTGTATTTGTCTGCTTGTCAGTTAGAACCCCCAGGTCCCTTTCTGCCATACAGTTTTCCAGCCCACACTTCCCCAGGCCTGTAGCATTGCTTGGGGTTGTTGTGACTCAAGTACAGGACCTGACACTTGGCCTTGTTGAACCTCATCCCATTAATGTTGACCCATCGATCCAATCTATCCAAATCTGTCTGTAGAGCCTCCCTACCCTTGTGCAAATAAACACTCCAACCTAATGTGGTGTTGTCTGCAAACTTACTGATGATACATTCTATGTCCTTATCAAGACCATCTATAAGGATATTAAACAGAAGTGGTCCCAACACTGAGCCCTGAGGAACACCACTTGTGTCCGGCCACTAGCTGGATTTAACTCCATTGACTCCCACCCTTTGGGCCCTTTCATCCAGCCAGTGATTTATCTGGCAGAGCTGTGCTCCAAGCCCTCAGCAGCCAGTTTGTCCATGAGAATTCTGTGGGGAACAGTGTCAAAAGATTTTTGGAAGACTAGGCTTTCCCTCATCTGATAGTCAGGTCATCTTGTCATAGAAGGACATCAGGTTTATCAGAGAGGACCTGCCCTTCCTGAACCCATGTTCACTGGGCCTGTTCCCCAGCTTGTCTTCAATATGGCGTATAATGACGCTTGAGATGATCTGCTTCGTGACCTTCCCTGATACCAAGGTCAGACTGATAGGTTTATAGTTTCCCAGATCCTCCTTTCTGCCCTCCTTGTAAATGGGTATTACATTTGCTACCCTCCAGTCTATGAAATATGAAGTAACAATTTATAGTTTGCTGCAGAAAACCTGCTAAGATGTCTTCTTTCCTATTGAGCATGAAGGTTTTCTTGGGCTTCAGGATAAAATTAGTATGTTAGAAAAGCTAAAACTGGTATTTGATGGATATGAAATGAAAATTCTGTTATTAAACCTCTGTGGCTTCTGTTTGGTTGGGGATTTTTTAATAAAATTATGTTCACTTTATTAAATTTATCCTGTGTTATAATTTCGAAGCAACGGTCTTTGAAAAAGAGCAAATGAAAATCTATTTTAAAACTCATTGATAGTAAACAGATGAGAATGGTGAGTTCCAGAGTATTCCTTCAGATTTTTCATCTGATAAGATAAAGATAGGTAATGCAAATGGAATTAGATGAGTAAAGCTTTACCATTCTTTCTGAGTTTGGGAATTTAAAGTGTCACCTAGCAATGTATGGAGAGCTCATTTTTTAGTGTAAGACTAGGGTTTTAACCATAATGAGGTTAACCATGTGCAATTACTTGCTCTGTGTATGGTGTGAGATTTTTGGTTTGTTTGAAGGGCAAAAGAAAAAAGCTGGTACTGCCTGTTCCACAGAGAGGCTGTTGAACTGGGTTTTTGTGTTTTACCATATCCTTAGCCTTTTGCAGCAACTCCTACAATAAGGAATAAAAATATGTAGCCTTTTGGTTTCTGTATTCCAATTGATTAAAACATTCTTGTCAATCTTTATTTAAATGAACATCCCCCCCCCGCCAATTGATCATTCAAGGAGGGAAAATAAGGGAGGGAGGTTAAAAAACATTTCCATCTGCAGTGATAATTGCCATTAAGTTAAAAAAACCTGAGTCAAAAGCTGTGTGAAATTTCTTAGGTGCATCAGTAAGGAACATTTAACAGATGTAGTGCTAAAGAGATGGTGAATATTTTCAGCCATATAGTATTAACATTCTGTTTAGATTTTTGTAAAATAGACTGAGAAATAAAATTAATGGTTTTGAAAAGCAAAAGGAAGTCAGTGAAAATGCAGAGCTTTTATTTCAACTTTAGTTCTTCCTCTGAATTTCAAAGACACGACAGTGCTTTTGCATTAGACTTTACAAATGTAATTTCCACTGTAAATGACGTGGAATACTAATACAGCTAGGAAGGGATGTGAAATTCACTGCTGTGAAATTAGTGGGTTGAAGTAACATCTGTCAAAAACATTGTGTTCCTGTTTATTTGTCATCTTTTCTATGAAGATAGCTGAAGTCAGTAGTAACTCTGGTGGAATTATTGTTAAAAAATAAGAGACAACCTGTATAATTTTAACCAATAAAAATGTAAAATCTTTGAACCTACAATTTCAGATGGTTTTGGTTAGAAAGCACCATTTTTAACAAATGTTTATGTAGACCATAACATAATGGCACTAAGTTTCTGTGTGTACCTTGAACTAGGTAGGTAGGTGATGATGGCACTGAACTGCTTGTTTCTTCTACCATGTAAACTTTTTCAGAATTCAGTTTCAGTGGAGTTTCTTAATATAAATATTACCATAAACTTGCAGTGATTATTGTTCATGATTTATGTTATGGGATTCAAACTCTTTTTGTTTGTATACTTTTACTGCTGCTTGCTTTCAGCCGTTGATGCCCATAGAAGGATATGTTCATCTACTTGAGCAAAGCTTGTGCATGTGTACCACTGCTTGAGAATCTTGAGAAAAGTCAGTCTCTTATTTCTTTCAGAATCTCATCTGTTCAGAGTGTGGAGATGAATTTACTTTACAGAGTCAGCTGTCGATACACATGGAAGAACATCGTCAAGAACTGGCAGGCAGTAGGATCCACAGCTGCAAGTCATGCAAAAAGGAATTTGAAACTTCCTCACTGCTAAAGGAGCATATGAAATCTCATTATAAAATAAGGTGACGATCATGGGTTTGTAACAAGATGAGCAGATGTAACTTTTATTGTGATAGCCAGGAAAAATGAGAGTAGCATCTCCAGTTAGCAGAGTACCATGATCTCTGCACATCATTTCTCTTCTTTGGTGTGCTCTTATGAAGTGGCATTTTGTTTTTTAAAACTTTGCTAAAGTAGGTGGATATTTTTGGAGCCTTTGTTTTTCCCCCCCCTGTTTTCATATTCAGGCACTCCTATGAAGCATAGCTCCTTCTGCTAGCTATTTGTCAACACATGTTAAGTTTTTGATACAGAGTGCATTTACAAGTGCTTATGTGCGATTTTAAAGGTTAATGGCAGTACATTAAAGAAAATATATATTAAATTTACATAGCAGTCACTATAATTGCAAAAATCCTAGTATTTACCTTCTGCAAAGAAGTTTTTCTTTGTGTTTTAATAATCTTTTGCAAGTACATCTCAGTAGCAACTACCAAGAGTTTCTTGTAAATCTGAAAAAGCACAAAATGAAGGGAAACAATAGTTGCGATAAATGCTGTTCTTGCTTTTGGTTTGCATTGGAGTAGACCTTAAAAGATCATCTAGTTCAAATCCTCCTGAAATAGCAGGGACACCTACTAGACCGGATTGCTCAAGGGCCTATCCAGTCTGGCTTTGAACTTCTCCAGAGCTGGAGCTCCCACAGCTCTAGGCAACATGTTGCAGTGGCTCACCACAGTGGTGAAGAAGCTCCTCCTAATGCGTAATCTCAATGTGGCTTCTCCCATGAGGCCATTGGACAAGATAAATTAATCTAATATGATGACTGTGATTTTGAGAGACTATTCTATATTTTTTTGTATCATCAAACAGTTTAACTGTCACAGTGGATACTATACTTTGTCTTCAGATTTACACTGTATCTTAAAAACCGATGGGGTAAAATCAGCTTCTTCAAAACAATGTTTAATATTGGAATTAAGGGGATTTTCATATTTAAAGTATTTTTTTTTCCTTTTTATGTGGCAGGTTATCAAATACCAGATCTTATAACAGAAATATTGACAGAAGTGGGTTTACCTATTCCTGTCCTCACTGTGGAAAGACGTTCCAGAAGCCAAGTCAATTAACACGACATGTTAGGATACACACAGGTAAGTGTGTGGCAGTCATTATGTTAGTTTGTATTTGCTTTAGAAAAATAAATTAGTCTGTGAAAGACTAAATACTTTTCTCCTGCTTGGGACTTGAAATAGCCAGAAACATCTGGCTTGCTAGGTAATGTTACTTCCTTGTTCAACCAGAGTTACGCATTCTACCACTGCAATTCTTTGCTTAGATCCTTGTTCAACCACAGTTACTCATTCTATCACTGCAATTCTTTGCTTAGAGCGGCTTATACTTTTAAAATGTTTTTTAACTGTTTCTAATGGTACATAGCTGAAACCTTTTAAGTATGTAACAAATTTAATTTGTTACAGAATAGCAGTTTTGGTACATAAATTTTGGGTGGGCCTTAAAATTATAGTCCAAGTACTCTGACTTTAGAATATCTTCCCTGGAGTATATAAAATCTACAATCTCAAAAAGAGAAGTAATACATAAAAATAAATCATGCTACTAACATAGTGGCCTTGGGTTTGGTTTTTTTAGATTTATATATTTAAAGTTACTGCCATATTTATGTATTTACTGTATTTACATGTATTTACTGTATTTACTGTAGCTGCCTTTTTGAGGATATACAAAGTGAATTCGAGAGGTGATGAGGCTAGATTGTAATTTTGATACCTGAAGAGGTGATGACTCCAGTTTTACAGAATGAAGAACAGATGGGCTTTGCAAAATTACTGTAATAAATATGTCCATTTGTTCAACCATTGATCAAAATAACTGAGAAATGCTAAGTGTAAAATAATCCAAAAGTTTCATTGTACAGAGAACTGTAAGAGTAGTCCTCAACTTTTAACCAGACATACATAATATAGCTTAACATTTAAAAAGAAGGGTTTTTTAAGAGAACCTTCAGTGAAGGTACTCCAGTGATTTGCAATATATATATTTTCATCCTGTAAGTTGTTGTTTGTCTAGTTTTTAGCTAATTAAAGTAGTAGATTATGTAAGTGTGCAGCGTTGTTTGGCTTAGAGTGGTCAGTGATGTGGCAGGTTGCCATGTACCCAAGTGACTTTAGAAAGGGAGCAATAAAAATTCCATTGCGTAGCTGTCTTCGGAGTCTTTCTAAGCTTTCCAAGTTAGTTGTAAAACAATGACACAAGAGGTCACCCTTGTACCTGCTTGAAAAGTTGCCTCAAAGTAATATCCAAAAAAAGTAATTGAAAATTAACTTGATAATTTAAGAGTTTGGTTTTTTTTTGTCTGTGTAACATGTTATTTAAGCTTACCGTAATCAGAGTTAGAGAAGCAATGTTATAGTTGATTGAGAACAGTTTTCTAAAGTTTCAAAAAGTTCAAGAGCATTTATAGTTCTTTCAAAAAGACATTTGTCTATTTGGAAGCCAGAGACAGAAGATGCAATCCAGGTCTGCATGTGAGGGTAGGTAATTTTAAGTTCCAAGTAGCTAGTGAATACTCTGATGTATGAAGTACATGAAGTACATTATCACTTTAAATGTGCAGATAGTCTGTCTGGCATTCCAGTGCTTGAGGTAGTGTAAAATATGTAGGAAAGAACTCTGCTGTAAAGAATTTATAACACTTAAGTCTTTAATTGTCAAAAGAGGCTATCTGTCCTGTATGCACAGTATTACACTGGCGTCTTAATTGCAAAACTTTTTTTTTGCTCATAGCTATTAATTTCAAGCACACCCTTTGGGGTAAAGAAAAGTCTCAGAGATTGTAATTTCCATATTAATAACTAAATAATTAACCTCTGTCCACCCCTCCCAAATCTGTATTTTATTAAGTTATATTTGAGAAATACAGAAGTTCCAGTATTCCCACATTAGAACTAAGATTTTTGTGTTTATAAAGAAATTTACTTAACCTGAAATATCACTTCTGTGCGTCCACCAGCAGGCATTAGTGGAAGCCTTTTGCCTATCGAAGCCCACTATGAATTGGGTCACTGAGTAAATGTTCTGTATTTTAATCTATATTAAAAATATACAATTAAAACATGCAGACCTTAAGCATCTTCTAAAACTGTAAGCAGGAGAAAAGAAAGTACACATTCCTGCAGAGCGGATGCTGATCTGTAATTCAGAAAATAGAGGCTTTTATTTCAATGTTAATTTAATTAAGAATTAATAATTTAAAAGTAGATGTAACTACAGTTATTTCATTAGAAGTGGTATAAAAATATTAATTAAAACTATTGTGCCTAGTATTTAGTATATGCAAGTACTTTCTGGTGTAGTAGAATAGACATAATGCACAGCATGTTCATAGCATTCTGCATAACGTGTTGGGAGTGTGTTTTTGTTGTGGTAATGTGGAAAGGCAAAGTGTTAAATGCTTTCAAGGTCCTGGAGTTACTGCCTTAGATAAACTTTTTCATTAAAAGAAAAAGACTAATAGAGTTCATAATGATGATTTTGGGTAATTGGTTAAGACATGTGGTTGTAAGAAAGTGAGTGCTCTATGTATCTGTGTGTTTAAAACATGCAATATGTTTATGCAGTTCTCTTATATTTTGTCACTTAAAATTTCTGGTGAGTTTTTCCACACTTAATGTACAAATAGCTCCAAGTACACACAGCACTGAGAACACAAAACTCAGGAAATAGTGAAAGAGCATTCTTATAACAGTGTTGTTTACTGTTCTTTTAATGTTCTGTAGTAATATGAACATTCATGATACAGAAATTTATTTTCTGAGCAGGGCTTATTATTGTATTTTCAGTAGGTAGGTGTATATAATAAGGAAAATGGCTTTTAATGTTTATTTGGAACAGGAACTTTCTGCAGTGTTGCTGTCAAGACTTTTTGCTTTTAGATTAAATAAAGGGTTATAGTGTTGACTATTAGTTATTTGGAGTTTGTCTAATGAAGGGCAATGGAGCACAAGCCTTGTGAGAGGTGTCTGAGAAAAGGATGTTCAAGGTAGACCTTATTGCTTGATCCAAATCCCTGAAAGGAGGCTGCAGTGATGTGGGGTTGTTCTCCTCTTCCAAGTAACAAGTGATATGACAAGAGGAAATTTGCTCGAGTTGTGCCAGGGGAGATTTAGATTGGATATTAGGAAATTCTTTTTCAGTGAAAAGGTTGTGAAACATTGGAACAGACTGCACTAGGGAGTGGTGTAGTCACCATGCCTGAAGGCATGTAAAAGATACATCGATGTGGTGTTTAGTAGTCATTTGGCAGTGTTGGGTTAACAGTTGGACTCAATGATCTTCAAGGGTTTTTTTCCAGCCTGAATGATTCTATGATGTACTGTCCATTCCACCTTCTTCTTCCTTGTTTGTTTCCATGCAGATATAAACATTTTACAGGTTTTGGTGTAAAAGAATGGCATATGTTGTTTTGGCATTTCTTTTCCTTTCCATTTTCTTTTTCCCCAGTGGTTTTGGTTAGGGGTTTCTGAGATCTTCCAGACCACAAGTTGAGTGGAACCTGTTCCAAATAACTGTTTCATACAGATTTCCTGGCAGTGCTGGGTTAATGGTTGGAATTGATGATCTGAGAGGTCTCTTCCAACCAAAATGATTCTGTGATTTTACACATTTCAACTGGTAATCAACTAGATCACAGAGGATTTTGATACACTTTTTCGTCAGATGCTGAGATTGGTGGTCACAGTAAACAATGTCTTTGTCAAAACACCTAGTATGTATGTTTAGGTGTATGTATCTACAGATATTTATATGCAGTATTTTGTTTTAGCTCTATCAATTTTTCATTTAGATACAAGAAGCTGAAAATGCTTATTCAAAGCCCCTTACCCCACATCCTCCTGCTTTTTCCTTTCAGGTGAAAGACCTTTCAAATGCAGTGAATGTGGAAAAGCCTTTAACCAGAAGGGGGCATTGCAGACCCATATGATCAAGCACACCGGTGAAAAACCCCATGCTTGTGCCTTTTGTCCTGCAGCCTTTTCTCAGAAAGGCAATCTTCAGTCACACATACAGAGAGTTCATTCAGAGGTAAATACAATTATTCATAAAGTGGTTGGTGCTAATGTGCTGCTTATTTCAGTATTTGAATTGTCCTATTTGCTATTCCTGTGCTTTCTGGTGCTTTCCGTAGCCAGTATAGATTTTCTGCGGTAGTATAGATTCCAGTTTGTTGGTTTTACCTGCAGGCTCTCCTGAAATAGCTCAATCTGAATAAATGTATACTTCAGATAAGTAGGAAAACCTTCATTTATCGTTGTCTTTATAGTACATTGATAGATTATTAGTGGGTTTAGGTGTATAAAGACGTGCCTATGTCAGCCTTGGGAAAGCAAGGGCTAGAAGCAGATGAAAGTAAGCCAAAAGCAGCAAAGCAGAAAATGGTGAAAAATTTCAAGGCCAAACAGCAAATCGCTAACTCCATCATAGAGCATGCTTGTGATTTGTCTTTGAACTATGTATCTTATTTCAGAGGCTTTTCAGTTACAGAGGGGAGAAAATTACAGAATAAGATAAAAACATTGTTGTGTCAGACCTCTTAGGCTGATTCTTTTTCGTTGTCTTTGTGACAGACAATTTTTAAGATTCAAAAAGTACTGCTATGATAATGCAATGTAACCTTCTAAGTAACGTTGTCTATGCAACTTTGTTCAGTAATTTCCTTGCTGACTTTAGTGATTTGTGGTTGGAAATACCCATAAAAGGAGACCTATTTTAGATTTGGCAGATGTGAAGACATAAAGGCAGCTTTTTTCTGCTTTTTTTTTTGGTGTGAAGAATATCATCTCTGCTCTCACTCCCCTAACACTCAGATTTCATTACTGATTTTCTGGTTTTGTGTTGCAGTAATAATATTTATTGAATTTTTAATTAAGGATTATTTTAGGGTGTTTATTATTTCTAGGATCTGTCTTAGAGTTTTGTATTGTGCTTATTTATGTTAAAATCATATGCTTACGTTTCCTATACTTGTGTTGCTAAGTCTTCCTTACTATTCACAGCTCCTTATATGGGATAGCATTTACAACATAAAAAGTGCACCAGCACTAACTTCACAATTTGCATTTTTTTAATATTACAAGATTTTTGGAGATCAAGCAGTAAAAAAACCCCACGTTTTTCTATGTTACTGTGCTTCGTTTCAAGGGAGGGGGAAAAGTAAGTTGTGGGATAAGGACTTAAAAAAATGCTCTTTTGATCATGACTTCTGTTGTTTCATGATCCTGAGCCTACATTTTAGTTCCTCTTTTGGATAATTTGTTGATTTTTTTTTTTCCACTATTTTTATTTCTTGCTGTGTTTTCTTCAAGACAGAATGCAAAACTCTATTAATTCTTCATTTTATCTCAAGACAGTCACAGAGTAACATTACAGGTGATAATGAAACAGGTTTATTCTCATTCCATATATTACTGGTTAGTTGTACCAGTATTTAATAGTCAATAGCTCTCTACAAAAGTCTTGTAACCAGCTTAAGCTAATGTCAGAAAATACAAAGTTCCATGCTGCATTGCAAGCACTGCAGCAGCCTTTCTTCTGAAGACTTTCCTGTTCCCTATATATTAAAAGCATTGCAGTGGATCTTACTGCTCTATGATAAATTGAGGATTTAAAATCTGCAAGTATAGTTTCTTTAATTGCCTCAACCCCTTGGCCTGCAAGTTCCAAACAAGTTGCTGCTGCTGACATTCTCATCCTATATGTTCAAATTAAGATCAAACTATAAAACTCTCCAACCCTTCACCATATAATTTTTTTTCCCTGTTGTTTGGGTTGGGTTTTTTTTTTCCATGCAGTCCCTATGACATTTGGGTCACTCTGTATTGTCTTCATTCTACTTTGACTTGAAAAATGGATTTTATTTTTTCTTGAAATTTATAAAAGATGCTTTTACAAAGGTGACAGAAGAGAGCCAAAATACCAAGATAAATTATCTGCGTTTTTTTTCTCTTCGGTGTCAAACTTCTGTTTGTGTTATGTACAGTGGTGCATCTTCAGGCAAATCGTAATTGATGAAGATGCATTTCTCAGTTTTGTTTTGAAGTGTGTAACTGTAGCAGATTTTAAGGTGGAAAAAGTCTGAAGCTTCATGTACCAGATTTCTCAGGTACTTCCCAAAGTTAAGAAGTGGTAATAGGAGATAACAATCATGCATATAGATTACAGTTGACTTGATATCCAAGAGATACCAGACTGATTCCGTAATTGAATATCAGTAACTTGGGAAAAGAAGCAGTTTTGGTTCTCATAATCCCATAGTGTGTTATGTAGATAAGTAATGAAGAAGATAGTATAAGGTAGGTACAAGGAAAATGTCCTTACATTTTTTTTCTTGTATTGAAGGTGAAGAACGGCCCTACATACAACTGTACAGAATGTAGCTGTGTCTTCAAAAGCTTGGGTAGTTTAAATACACATATCAGCAAGATGCACATGGGTGGTCCACAGAACTCTGTGAGTGCTTCGACAGATGTATCTCATGTTACACCGGTAAGGATTGCTCATTATATTGTGAAAATGCCTTTCAGAGTGTAATTAGATCTATATCTTAATTCCAGTAATTCTCAAGATAGTTTTCTTCTAACCTGTATTTTGCCTTTTATAAGTCTTCTGCCATTTCTGGAATTGATTTGCATGACTAAATATTGGCAGAATGTAAATTAGCCAAGTGTGTGCCAAAAAAAGGAGCAATTTGCTTGAAAATACAATTAAATTCTACAGCAAAGTAAGATATAATCCTGGTGCTTGCAGATTGTTTGGGAAGGCAAGGTATCCTCCCCAGATAACTTAAACATTTTCACAAATTGTTTCTATTAAGTCTAGTTCATATAAACACATAGTGGATCCTTTTGTGTAGTTCTGATAAATGGTTTTAACTATTAGCTTCCTATTTTGAAGATCATAAAGGAAAAAACCTTGGATTTATTGGAAGCACTCAGTTTTCTTTTGTTACCATGATATGTGAAAATGCTTCTGGTTTCTTATGACTGTTTTTGAGCTAGTGTATGTTTACTATCCTAGCGATTTTTGTTTTGCTTTTAATGGAACTACCTTTTCTACCTTTATTCCATTGTTTTGCATAAATTTCAGCTTCTATACTTGATCATGCAGCTGTATCTTGTAAACAAGTGTCTAGTAGATTTTTTTTTTGCATTTCATAAAAGATTTTTTTGTGTGGCCAATGTTGTTTTCCTCTTCAGGTTATTGAAAAAAAAAAAAGGGCTATTGTGTCCTATTAGCTTACAAGTACATAATAACCTTTGCACCTTGTTACATGTTTTTACATTCACAAGCCTAACCTTGAAAGCAGTATAGAATGTTATTCCTTTTTTTCTATTTCATGTTTGCCTTCCCTAGCCAGCTGTTTTTCTTGGGTTTTTTGGTTTGCTTGAGTATTTTGCATTTGCATTGTGTATTGGTATTACAGCAATGTGTTATTACTACCTTTGCTTCATGCATACTTCTCTGCTTGCATAAAATGTGGGAAAACTAAAGAATATCTCCATGCAGTGGTATGAGCAAAACAGGAGGTAAAAAAATTCTTTCTAAATGAAGATTCCAAGAAGTTTAGCTAGGAGGAACAAAACTGACATGTCAGTTACATATTAAGAGAGTATTACTTTTGTATTTGAAACTGCAAATACATAATAAGTGATGTTTTTAATTGATACATAAACATGCTGCATTCTCAGATTAGCACTAGCATTCTTAGATTAGAAATTGCTTTTTCTTTCTTCTCACAAATTGAAGAGCTGCTGCCACAGCAAATCTCCTGTTTAATTCTGCTGTGAAGTTTGCAATTAGTCTGTCATCCCTTGTTACATACCTGGAGATGAACAATGATTGTCTTTAATAAATAGACATTCCAGATGCTGAAGGCTCCTGAAGTGTTGTGCTAGCAAAGAATGTATTCTTGTGTGATACATGAGTACCTCTTGTAAAACACACTTACTGTAAGGCAGTTACTTGCCTGTTGCTGCATCACTGCATGTAGCTAAGGTATTGGTCTCTGTAACTTGGGTTTATTAGCTTTATATAATGTGATTCTGTGTGCTTTTATATCTCTCTCATAGTGTTGATTTTTCTGTCCCTAGTCTATGTGCTGTGGAAGGACAAACTGTGCTGCTTTTCTACATGGTGTTTGCTGTGGTTCGCTGCATTTTGTACAAAGGCTTCAATTACTTCCATTAAATTACTTCTGTTTCTTTGTAGGACACTATTACCCAGCCTTTAGCAACATCCCCTGCTAATCTTTTGCAACCTGTTGATAACAAATGGAAGAATGTAAGTGTAGAGTTCTTTGTCATATTTTTGAGTCAAGACTAAAGCAGGGAGCAAGTTACAGAATTTTGTAAACTTTCATTTAACTGGTGAAAAATCCTATGCCATGGTCCTGATAAGTTGTTCAGCTAATATTTAAAGGCAAGCTCCTTGATCTGTGTGCATGGTTATTTAGGAATGGAACAGGTCTTGAATGGATTATACTCCCTAATTTGTTATACACTTGTGATTTTTGCATGCATTTCTAATCATTAGCTCTTCAAATTGGAGGCAAATGGTCTCCTGTATAAAAAGACCACAGGTAAGAGAGGTTTCTTAGAAATATTGTATCTTCCTGCCACTCTGGCTTCACTTCACAGGGATAGCATGGTTGTGGTAGAGAGGGAAGGAGCTGTGTTTGTGCTGGTTGAGTTGGTTGGAATTAAGGCAGTAGTGGAATCCCGGGGCTCAGGAAGAACCTGTGGAGCTGGGGGAGGAAGGTGCAAGGCTGGCTCTGGAACCCTACAAGAAGCAGTCCCTCTTTATAGAAAAGCAGGTCTTAATGTGACAGTCACAGTGAGAGCATTAGTGTGTTTTGTTGCAGCCATGTAGCATGTTGTGTCAGCTGTAGGTTGCAGCATGGTACCTTGGTGACAAGACTCATTTGACTAACTTCAGACACTGATTGTCTTCTAGAATCCGCAAAGCCAAAGACAATGAAGTGTGGCAGTACTGCTTTAAAGTTGCCATAACTAGTCTGTCCGCTTTCATCTCTCCTTTACTGTGAATTCAGTGGTTGTTGTTGTAGTCGTTTTTTTTTCTTTCTATTCAATTGAAATTTTTTTCCTTGGTGAAAAATAGTGTCAGAAATGATGCTTGGATTTTAGAGGGCTGCTGTGTTTGTGTGTGATTATGCAGGTCTGAAAAGATAATCATTAGTTTGGATACATGTGTTTGTAAATATACTGGATTAAACATAACATATTCTCTAAATAATGAAGTTTTATGAAATTATAATCTGCATATAGTAGTACCCAATTTATGTTCTAGAAAGGGTGGGAGAAACCTGCCTAGAACATTGTCTGTAGTCTGTCAATTAATACCGGTGTCTTTAAAAAAAAAAAGTTCATGTATTGATAATCTTCCCCCTTCATTTCTCATATCACCTTCCACGACATCCCAATAAATGAATTTATTTTGTGTAGAGTGCTTTATATTCAAACACACTCCAGCAAATCAAGTTCCAGAGAGGAACTGCTGACCTGCCTTTTTCTCAAGAGTCAGGAGGATGTTTTATCTTTTCTGATTCAATTCGAATATTGGAATTAGTCTCCTGTGTCAGGGTTTCATATAATGCTCTCTGTACTTGACACAGTGGGGGGTTTTCCTGTTGATAGATGCCAGTTAAAAGCAATGGATCTTGTTGCCCTGTCATGCCAAAATTGCCTACATTCTTGCCTATCAAGTGAGAGAACTGATCTGGTTCCATCCTTAGTCATAACATCTTCAAACCTGTTCTCCAGAGAAAGATATAATAATTGCTGAGCCAACACGAAGTGAAGTTTAAGTGTGAGCCTTTGCAGAGTCCATTTCATCTTATGTGTGGTGTACATAGGAAACCAAGCAAGAAGAAGGAATACACAGAATGACCTCAAAACTAGTGCAGACAGGCCTCAACACTAGAGGTGATTCAGCAGCAAGTTTCTTGTATGTTTTCAGATATTCTTTGTGCAATGTGCTATTTGCTTGTTCCTGTGCCTTCAACCTCCTTATGTGCAGCTGCTGGTCATTTATTGAACTAGGATGTACACTCAGATTCCTTCATGGGATTGCACCATGTATTACACGTGGTTACCGAACAAGAGGGAATTGCCTCAAGCTGCACCGTAGGTGGTTTAGGCTGGACATTAGGAAAAACACTGAAAGTGTTGTCAGGCTTTGGCTGTCCAGGAAGGTGGTTGAGTCACAATTCCTGGATGTATTTAGAAGCCTTGTAAATGTGATGGTTGGGGATATGGCTTAGCGTTGGGCTTTGTAGAATTAATAGTTGGACTCGATCTTGAAGGTCTTTGCTAACCTAAATGATTCTATGAATGTGTAGGTACCTTTTGTTAATATTTGCTCTTTTGATAATTAGAGCCAGTTGCAACATTAATGATTCATTTTCCTTCTTGTTGGAGGTCATAAGAAGCAGGGATATATTTTTGTATTTTAAAACAGGATGACAAAGTTAATATTAAAAAAACAAACAAACACTTTGTGAGAGAACTTGTAAAAGAGGTGTTCAGAGAACTGCCACTGTAGCTGTGTTTCTGATGGAAATGAAGTCTTGACCCTACACTACTTAATATTTTATCAGTAACCTTGAAGAAAAATCATCACTGATTAAGATGGTACAAAAATTGATGTCATTTATGAAGTGGACAAATCACTAATACAGAGTGATCTGGATTTCTTAGCTGGTTGCACCAACCAATATGTATTCTTATGTGGCTAAGAAATCAGCTGTAGAAGGTCAGGAAAAGCAGGTCATATTCACAGCACAGGAGTCTTCAAGGATATTTAATTCCCTTTATAAATAGGGGTGGAAGGGGTAACGTTGTCTATCAGCTAAAAGTTACGTTTTCGTTGTCTGGAATATTATTTTGGGGCTTTTTGGGGAAGAAAGTTGACATAGAAATTAAAGGCTCATATGCCCTCTGTATTTTGTTAGTTGCCTGTTTATAGTGTTTACTATTCATGAACTGCACTCAAAGATACAGGAAGAATCAGAGCCATCAGAATTCTTAAAGTGTGATTTTAATGTGCGCTATTACAGAAGAGGTGCAGGGTGTCTTGCCTGTTTTGCCAAGCAGATAAAATATTTGAGAAATACTTGATCTATTTTGAAGAAAAGGGAGAAAATCTGTAATTCTTTATTAAAGAGAAGTTTTGAAGGTTGAAGCTAGACACAGCTCTACAACTCTAGCTCTACAACTGCCTGAAAGGAGGTTATAGCAAGGTGGGCCTTGATATGTTCTCCCAAGTAGCAAGTGACAGGGTAAGACAGAAACAGCCTCAAGTTGTGCCAGGGGAGGTTTAGGTTGGAGGTTAGGAAAAATTTATTCACTGAAAGGTTTGTCAAGCGTTGGAGCAGGCTGCTCAGGAAAGCATTAGATCATTTCTGGAGAAACTTAAAAGACATGTAGACATGGTGCTCAGGGACAGGGTTTAGTAGCAGATGTGATAGTGTTAGGTTATTGGTTGGACTTACTATAGAATCATAGAATCAGCCAGATTGGAAGAGACCTCCAAGATCATCCAGTCCAACCTAGCACCCAGCCCTATCCAGTCAACTAGACCATGGCACTAAGTGCCTCATCCAG
>WAAF01003692.1:96515-181587 GCA_013400475.1 Tricholaema leucomelas | reverse complement strand
CTCAACATCTCTCTTGAATTGAGGAGCCCAGAACTGGACACAGTACTCAAGGTTTGGCCTGACCAGTGTTGAGTACAGGGGCAGAATAACCTCCCTCGCCCTACTGGCCACACTGTTCCTGATCCAGGCCAGGATGCCATTGGCTCTCTTGGCCACCTGGGCACACTGCTGGCACATCTTCAGCTACTATCTACCAGTACCCCCAGGAGGTCCCTTCCTTCTTGGCTGCTCTCCAGCCATTCTGTCCCCAGCCTGTTGTTGTGGTCAAAGTGATGATCTTAAAGGTCATTTCCAGTCTAAACAGATCTCTAATTTACAATTCTATTCTAAATTCACATTTTGAAGTAGTGTGGATAATTTAGTGTTGGAGCAACTTGTTGAATTTGGATAGCAACATGAGAAGTTACCATGATAAATTTCTTGGTTTAAAGAACTCCTCCGATTTCTGTTGTGTACTTAACTTGAAGGAGTAATTCACTCAGAGCACTCATGTGGTCTGAATTACACAGCAGATCAGACAGACAAAAGGTGATCACAAGGTCCACTATTTTAATTAAAAAAAAAAAAAAGTAGAATTATGAAGTAGGAGTAAAATATTTCATTGTCTGTGCCATTTTTAAAATTGAGTATTGATGTAAGACCTCTACACAGCTACCTCTGAAACTTTTGTAAGGAACAAGATACCTTAATTGTAATGGTAACAACCTCCTTGAGACTGTACACATTGGCTAAATGGAGATAGTACTGCAATTTGCATCTCAAAAAATATGTTAAGTAGTTGTATCATTAACAATTTTTTTTTTGCTGTCTTACTAAAGCCTTTGAGAATTTTACAGATGTTTTAGTGTAGGCTTCCCCCTCTGCTGAAGAACTTCCCTACGTTATGATGCTAGAAATTGATTGATGTCCATAAAGAGTTGTTACACTGCAGCAAAACACTGCTTCAGTTTCTGTTTATTGCAGTGAAAATGGCATATGGCATGTTCTATTTTATAAAATTCTTACTGAAATGTTTATTGCACTTTTACTAAATGGGAATCTGAAGAGAATGAGCCTTTTAGTCTGGTCTTTCCACTGGCAGGGTGAAAATAAAGACAAAATAATTGTTATATCAGCAAAATAGCAAGTGCTGATTTTGCATGCATGCAAGAGAAATAAGAGAAGGGGTTTGCTTCATATTATGTGATGGGATGGCAGTAAGAATACTTCTTCAGATTCGTGGCATATTACAACTCAAGTTAATTTTTCATAGTATATTTCTTTGTAACCATCCTCAAATATGGTGACAGTCTCATTTTAACTGTGCAGTGTAATGTGTCAGGGGAGTTGTGAGAAGGGAGGAAATAGGATGTGAAACCTAGGACTCTTCTTTGTTGAAAATGATCTGAAAGAAGATAGTGTTTTATAGATATGTATTTGCATGTGTGCATGCCTACAAGTGATTGATTTTAGAAAACAGAAGTGAATGTTACAGGCAAATATCCAGTATGGTCTAAGAAACAGAATTGTGGGGATAGCCATTATATAAATGCATATTTCTTTTTTCTGCAGTAAAATAAATGATTGAAAGCAGCTATTTCAGTAATGATGTACTTAGGGAATCTATTTGTTACAATAAGGTGAAGCTTATAGGGGAAATGGAACAGGAGGAGTTTTCTTCTTTAGAATAAAAAATAAAATACCAAGGCTTTTTAACACTTTTTAATTCATATTTGTTACTAGGGTAGCCAAAGATACAATTATCAAATCAAAGACTAAGAAATTTGATTTTTATACTCAAAGGTATTTTTAGCACTTTGGCACCATCTCCACATGTATTTAAAAAGTTTAAAGAGATTCTCCTAAATTGAAGAGGTTTAGAAGACTGAAAGTTGAAGGGAAAAAAGTTAGTCTGATCATTCTGAAAAGTTTTGAGGTAACAATGCAAATGATTTCAGAAGGTTATTTTTTCCAAAGGACTTGCTTTAGTTAAATGCAAACTTCTAGAAAACAACTGTGTCAGTGCTGTTTAGTGTAGCGTTAATTTTCATGTTGCTTCTACATGTGGAATTCAGTAATTAATCCCTGTGTGTTGTAAACTGAGTGAAGGTTCAATAGTTATGATAAAATTAATTCAAGCTGTTAGCTTGCAGTTATGCAGCTTGGGAAGAGTCCCAGAAGAGGGATTTACATAAGCAATTCTTCAATGCAGTGAACGAACCTTGAGTGACAGCTCTGTACAATCGTCATGTCTTAGACAACTGAACATCCTTGTAGTGGACAGTTAACAGGCATTTCAGTTAAGGAAGGTGAAGAGATCAGTTCATTTATACTTTTCATCTTTATTCACAAATGTGCTTCTGTGTATTCCAGGCCACACATTTTCGATCTCCACTTCTTCAACAGACAGAAAACCAAGTGTCTTCAGCTACTGCTCATCAGGGTCAGCAGGCTGTAACTGATGTCATCCAGCAGCTCCTTGAGTTATCAGAACCAGGTCCTGTAGAAAATAACCAGCCTCAACAACCTGGTCAACAACTCAACTTTGCAGTGGGGATCAATAGAGATATTTTGCAGGTAAAAGGTGGTGTGAGATCAGCTTCACGTGTCAGTGGCTTCATTCTCACTTCCATTTTAATTTGTTCTTGGTATGTTCCATGGTAGCATTCCTTATGCATTTGTCAGTCCAGAAAGAATTTTTAAAGATCTACTGAATGAGTATGGTGTGTACCAAGATTCCTTTTTGTATTATTTTGCAAAAGATAAGATTATAAATATTGATTGCATGACATAGAGGAAATCTGTAAGTGTACACAACCATGCATGGACATTTTATTGATCCTTTTGGCTTTTTGTATTCCTGTTGCTTAGAAGCAGCTTGTGACACATCCTTAAGTTATGCTGTGCTTAAAAACAACGTTTAAGAGGGAAAAATATTTTTATTTGATTTAAAAATGAGACTGGATACGGAACCTTGATCCTATTCTAATTAATAAGGACTGTTTGAATAGATGTAGACAGTAGTTCAACTGTCCTTGTTCTTTAGCCTCTATTTAGCCTCTAGCTATTGTTCTTTAGCCTCTATTTAGCCTCTAGCTATTTTTTTCATTTTTATTCTTAAGTATCATCTTAAGACTGTTCAAACCTGAACATTATCATGTAGCTTTGTGCCAGTTCGCCGTGTTACCTGTGCAGAGTTCTCTAACGCTGAGAACGTGATGTGTTGTTATACTAAATTATAACACAAAATGTAACTATTGTTGTGATAGCCATTATTAGGAAAAAAAAGAATCTACCCTTGAGGCTGACTCTTGAGTTATTGTATAGGCATCACAAGGCAGATTATTGTAAAAAATAAAAATAAAATGTAGCTTTCTTCCAAGCGATCAAATATCTACACACTCCTTGCTAAATGTGTGTTTGAGATCTTTGATCCAGAGCCTTTTCAGACACAATAATATCCATAAGTCCAGTCTCTTCCAGATGTACATAAACGCACAGCTGTGGCCTCAGTCTGATGGTTATCAGTGGTTTCTTAAGCTTTTGTGCTTTTTTGAGCCTTTGGTTTAACATTCTTCCTTTTTGCTTCTGTCATCTATGGCTTTTCCACAAGCTGATGGGCTTCAAATGTGATCTTTCATGGGAAACTATTCTCACATGTAGGCATAAGAGATCATAGAATCAGTTAGGGTTGTAAGGGACCACAAGGATCATCTAGTTCCAACCTCCCTGCCATGGGCAGGGACACCCTGCCCTAAATCAGGCTGGCCAGAGCCCCATCCAGCCTGGCTTTAAACACCTCCAGGGATGGGGCCTCAACCACCTCCCTGGGCAACCCGTTCCAGAGTCTCACCACTCCCATGCTGAACAGCTTCCTCCTCATGTCCAGTCTGAACCTACCCATCTCCAGCTTTGCCACACTCCCCATAGTTCTGTCACTCCCTGATATCCTGAAAAGTCCCTCCCCAGCTTCTTTGTAGGCCCCCTTCAGATACTGAAAGGCCACAACAAGGTCACCTTAGAGCCTCCTCTTCTCCAGACAGAACAGCCCCAACTCCTTCAGTCTGTCCTCGTAGGAGAGGTGCTCCAGCCATCTGATCAACCCAGTGGCCCTTCTGTGGACACACTCCAGCATGTCCACATCCTTCTTGTAATGGGGGCTCCTGAACTGGATACAGTATTCCAGATGGGGTCTCACCAGAGCGGAGTAGAGGGGGAGATCACCTCCCTCAACCTGCTGGCCTATATATTCCTGGCAAAATCTTGATTCTGTAGAAACAATTTTCACTTTTGTGAAAGGCAGTGGTTGGCACATGTATCGATGCAGGAAATCCAGTTTAGGATCTCCCAGGCAATCAGAAGTCATTGTTGTGTGAAAATTTCTTTCCAAGATTGACATCCAGCTGAAAATCTAGGAGGATAAAACATGTAATTCCTTTAATTATATTGGTATTATATCTTCTAAGTAATTGCTTGAGAAAAGTTTGAACAACTGTGGAATGTTTCTTTCTTGATCTAGAAGTGTTTTTTTTTCTCTTTTAGCAAGCTTTAGAGAACAGTGGATTGTCTTCAATCCCCATCTCTGCACATTCTACTGACTGCAGCCAAGCTAAGACTCCTGGGGCACAGGATCAAACCTCAGATGTGCAGACTCTCTCAAATCATCAGGCTGATTCTAATAATCCAGAACAAGATAAGGAGCAAGAGAGTGCAGACAAACTGGATAAAAAAGAGAAGAAAATTCTTAAGAAAAAGTCACCATTTTTACCTGGTAATGTTAAGCCTACTTTCTGACTTTTGTGCTGTAAGGAATACAGTATTTGTGAGTATGTTGATGGCTTTTTAAAAGGATTCTCAAAACATATTTTGGAACTTTTAATTGAAACACTGTAAATGTATAAATAATAGCAATATTTTAAATTTTCATTATTCTGATATAAAAATGTGCCAGACTGGCCCTATACGAAATTACATTACTAAATCTTGTGAATTTAGATCAGTGAAGTTTTCAGAGGAAGGCAAAGAAAAGAAAGAATATAAATATTTCCCTCTGGTTTTCTCTTTTATCTTTCTCAGAGGAGAATTGGAATTTCATGATGGTGTGTTCTAAAGCAGGA
The DNA here is from genome assembly GCA_013400475.1 of Tricholaema leucomelas. Taxonomy (NCBI): domain Eukaryota; kingdom Metazoa; phylum Chordata; class Aves; order Piciformes; family Lybiidae; genus Tricholaema lacrymosa; species Tricholaema leucomelas. The sequence goes on along the minus strand of WAAF01003692.1, from coordinate 176,491 downwards.
GGTTCTCGCAAGCTCTGTGCTTCCCTTTTGCGAGTGAGGCCTTATAGAGTCCAAAATGCAATACAGCTGCCTCGTGCAGGTCTTTGTTGATCTGGGCCATGTAGGGAAGGATGAAGGTTGGCATTGGGGTTGTCAGCTGTGTTTGGAATTGCAGTACTGATTTGATACTGTCAGCATAAATGTTATGGTAATAATACCAGCTGTTTCTTTTCTGTGCCCATTAACAGTAACAATTCTCTAACTTTGCAAATAAAAATGAGAGGTTGCTGCTGTGCAGTCATAGAATAGAATCATGGAATCAACCAGGTTGTAAGAAACCTCCAAGATCATCCAGTCCAACCTAGCACCCAGCCCTATCCAGTCAACTAGACCATGGCACTAAGTGCCTCATCCAGGCTTTTCCTGAACACCTCCAGGGATGGTGACTCCACCACCTCCCTGGGCAGCCCATTCCAACGGCAAATCACTCTCTCTGTGAAGAACTTCCTCCTAACATCCAGCCTATACTTCCTCCAGCACAACTTGAGACTGTCCCCCCTTGTTCTATTGCTGGTTGCCAAACACAGTCACCTTCATTTTTTGGTAAAATAGTATCATCCCAATGTATTGACGTGGTTTACTAAAAGAAAACACTACCTGAACCGATTTAAACAAGTGAATGACTGATATTGAACAACATATATGAACAAAACACTCTGATATGGTTTAGAAGCTTCTTTTATCATTTTGGTTGAGAAAGGCATGCTGTTGATTTATGGGAGAGGTTGGAATTGTTGGATAATAGAACAACTTTGGTAAAAAAGTAGTAGAATAGAATCAATCAGGTTGGAAGAGACCTCCAAGATCATCCAGTCCAACCTAGCACCCAGCCCTATCCAGTCAACTAGACCATGGCACTAAGTGCCTCATCCAGTCTTCTCCTGAACACCTCCAAGGATGGTGACTCCACCACCTCCCTGGGTCTTAAATTCTAAATCTCAAAAGAATTTTCGATTTTTTTTTTTGTTCCTTAGAAGAATGATAAGGTATAATTTAAGTTTGAATCTGGAGAAGAGAGGGTCATATAAAGTATCTCCTCCAGTTAGACATCTAAATGTTTAGTAAAGTATTTCATGATTGTGGTTGAGGAATTATATTCGTTGTTGTATAATTTTGTGTTAGGTTATGGTATTTATAAGTTAACTGGCATATTATATTGCTTTACAACCACATTCTGTATTTCTAAGAAGCATACAAAGTGGATTCTTTTATTCTGTGAAGTTAAACATTCTTTTAGCTGGTTTTCTGTTTTTTCAAGTTGCTTTGGTTTTTTAAAATATTGTCTTTCTTTTCAGTAGCATAAAAATGTTTGAATTTCAGCAGAAATCTCTTGGATTTTATTTGTTTGTCCTGTCAGCCCATCACTGTGAAGCAGAATATATGTGATAGAGAAGTTAATTGCCTACAGTGGCATTTATTTAGCAGTTTTTTGTGTTCTCATTACTTTGTTAAATGCTGTCAGGGTAGTGGGGGTTTTGAAGAGCTGTTAAAATGTTTCAGTGCATTAATTTTACTGTTCCTTTTTTTTTTTTAGGGTCTATACGTGAAGAAAACGGAATAAGGTGGCATGTTTGTCCATACTGCTCTAAAGAATTCAAAAAGCCAAGTGATCTAGTGCGCCACATCCGCATTCATACCCATGAGAAGCCGTTCAAGTGTCCTCAGTGTTTCCGCGCCTTTGCTGTTAAAAGTACTCTCACAGCACACATAAAAACGCATACTGGCATTAAAGCTTTCAAGTGCCAATTTTGTATGAAATGCTTTTCCACCTCAGGGAGTTTAAAAGTTCACATTCGTCTACATACAGGTAAGACCTTAAAGTTGCTTTTCTATCTTCTGTGATGTAGGTGAGCCCTTAAATGAAAAAAGACAACGTGAAGCACTGAAATTGTAGAGACATCTGTCATGTCATTGATATCTGTCAGAGAATGAACTACTTTTAGTGCCTTAAATGATGAGCTCAGTTTTTTTGTCATGACTGCCTAGTATTTCATGGCTGTGGAACTTTGTTTGGACTATTTACCAAAGCCTCAGACATTTGATTTTCTGAGGAGTCAACTATTCTTCCTTTTTTATGTCACTATTTTGAGTATATTTTAATCTGCTTTTATGAAGAGTAATACTCTTAGAACTTGAGTTGTCATTTTACTTCTCCCCGACTGCATTTCATGTTTAATCCGTGTCTTCTCCCACTATTTGGCCAGTTTCCACTTTATCTTCATTAATAAGGTGTTTGCTTGGTGTTCTCACCCACTTACTCGTTCTAAGTGTCTCACACTACATACCCTAGAACTCCTCTGTTCATATGGTACTCATTTGCATCATATGATGTCTCAAATATCTGTTTTTCTGTGGCTGAATTTCTGTCCTCTGCATACAGAAACATTATTTTCCACTCTTGCTGGACTACCTGGTTGTTTTTTTTCATTTCTTTCTTTGCTTTCACAGGTAAATAAGCTATTCAGCAAAATAAGCTCTTGTAAATGTGCTGCTCTTTCGTTCCTGTTTGTGTTCACATACTGCAAAAGTGTCACTCATGGGCTGTATGCATTTGGTGTTCAATATGCTTTGTAATGAGACATCATCAAATTTCAGTGTTCACATACTGCAAAAGTGTCACTCATGGGCTGTATGCATTTGGTGTTCAATATGCTTTGTAATGAGACATCATCAAATTTCAGTGTTCACATACTGCAAAAGTGTCACTCATGGGCTGTATGCATTTGGTGTTCAATATGCTTTGTAATGAGACATCAAATTTCAGTGTTGAAATAATCTATAGAAAGTTTTTCACTTTGTTTTATAAACTTGTAAAGCAGTACTTCTTTCTGTTAATTAAAGCAAGATTGAACTTAAAGAATTGAGACTCATTTGAAGTGGCAAAAGCACTAGGTGGCTTGAAAAATTGGTAGTAAAGTGTTTATGGAACTACAGCATGTAGTTGGCCATCGTTCAGCACATATGTTTTTCCTGCTTGCTTTTTCCTCTGTCTAGCAGTTTTGGCTTACTGGGTCAGGGTAGGGGTTCATCTATTCATGTATGCTGTCTCTGATGGCAGTGTATGGAAAAGAGGAAGCCTACAGTAACATTGTTTAGCAACATACATCTAGCTTCTGCTTATCTTTGGGCTGAGACCTTTGTGAAGCCAGCTCCATATCTGTCTTAGGCAGCACTTTCTGGGTTTATTTGGTTCCAAAGAACTTAACTGAGTGGGTTTTTTTGTTTGTTTGTTTTTTAATCCATGTGAACTTCTGGCAGCTTGCTCTAGTAATGAATTCAGATGTTGAACTACATATTGAGCAAGAGACTTTCTGTTGCTTTAAATGTTCTGCTCAACAGTTTCAAATTATGCTAGAGTTATGTATTGTGAAAAAAGATTCATTGTTATTTTCTGTGCATTTTTTTCTGCCTCTGATTTTTATGGAGCTTTCTTCATAATGCCTGGCCATGCTTTCTGTCCTGAGTCCAAGATTTCCCCTCAAACAAAAGCTGAAAGTTGATCAGCTGTGACTGTCTCAGTAACTGACCAAGTTGTCCAGTATCCTTTGCAGGAAAAGACTTGTGCCAGATTTTGCATTGCAGAAGTCTTTCTCTAGTAATTTCTGCTGGCATGCTTTTCTGACTGCCCTCAAACAGCGCTGACATTTTCAGAGATCTATTGAGAATTTCTCTAAACTTTGTCTGTTTTATCCTATTATCTGTCCTTTGTCTGCATTTCTAAATTCTTCTTTTCAGAGTTGTTTACCTAACAGTTTGTTTTGGAAGGACATTTGACCTGCTGTTTGCAATTCTTAAGGTAGCTAAAATTGCTGTCACTTTTGCATTATCCTGTTTCCTGAAAACAAGCTTGCTTGAAGTGGTGTATTAAACCCATTAGTAGTTCATCAGTTTCATGTTTAATTTTGTTTTGGATGTTATTGGTCTGTTTTGAAAACACTCTGATACAAAACAGAAAATAAAATGGAGAAAAAAAAATCTATAGTCCAGAGGTACAGTTTTGAAGTGGTGGAAATAAAATCACAAACTAAATTTTTTTTCCCCAATGTTTTGCAGGTGTTAGGCCTTTTGCTTGTCCTCACTGTGACAAAATGTTTAGAACATCAGGTCACCGGAAAACTCACATTGCTTCACATTTCAAACATACAGAGCTAAGAAAGCTGCGGCATCAACGTAAACCTGCCAAAGTTCGAGTGGGAAAGACGAGTGTTCCAGTACCAGATATTCCTTTGCAAGAGCCCATACTCATAACTGATTTAGGTAAAGAGTGAATAAATCCATCCTCTTCTGAAACTTGGTTTTCACAGGAAAATAGAGGTTGCAATTTCATTTGGTTTTCACAGGAAAATAGAGGTTGCAATTTCATTTAGCAAACACATTCAGAGCCTACTCAGATGCATTTATAAATACATTATAGTGTAGATCTAGGGTATGTTGGTTAAACATCATTTTGCTATAGTGAAGGTTGGAAGAGCAGAATATTTCAGTGAATTTGTAACTGTCAGGTCTTTTTAAAGTTAATGCTTGTTTTGGACATATGTCAGGCTTAATGATATAAACTTATGGATGGAAAGTTACTACTTTTCAGAGTGATAGCATATACAGTATAATGTCTATAATGTTAAATAGATGGATGCATAATTTTAACTGTGTCCAGTTCTGGGCCCCTCAATTCAAGAGAGGTGTTGAGGTGCTGGAACATGTCCAGAGAAGGGCAGCGAAGCTGGTGAAAGGCCTGGAACATAAACCCTATGAGGAGAGGCTGAGGGAGCTGGGAGTTTGCAGCTTGGAGAAGAGGAGGCTCAGGGATGACCTCGTTGCTGTTTACAACTACCTGAAGGGAGGCTATGGCCAGGTGGGAGTTGGTCTGTTCTCCCAGGCAACCAGCAATAGAACAAAGGGACACAGTCTCAAGTTATGCTGAGGGAAGTATAGGCTGGATGTTAGGAGGAAGTTGTTCACAGAGAGAGTGATTGGCATTGGAATGGGCTGCACAGGGAGGTGGTGGAGTCACCATCCCGGGAGGTGTTCAAGAAAGGACAGGATGAGGCATTTAGTGCCATGGTCTAGTTGACTGGATAGGGCTGGGTGATAGGTTGGACTGGATGATCTTGGAGGTCTCTTCCAACCTGATTGATTCTATGATTCTATGATTTAAGTGCCGAAAACACACTTATTTTCTTTATGTTCTTGCATACTAAATGCATAGTCACTTTTGGGTTGTTTCTGTTTGTTTGGAGGTTGTTTTAGTTTGTTGATTTTTTTTTTTTTTTTTAATACTAGCTTATCAGATTACTGCAACTTTGGAATAGTTTAGCCAATTTTTCCTTTTTTCTCTGTATGTTTATGTGCAGGTCTGATCCAGCCCATCCCAAGGAATAGCCAGGTCTTCCAAAACTATTTTAACAATAATTTTGTGAATGATGCAGACAGACCTTACAAATGTTTTTATTGCCATCGAGCCTATAAAAAGTCTTGTCATCTTAAACAACACATCAGGTAAAATAATTACAAAGAAGGGAATGTAGGGAATGATGAATATATGGAAAAGCATAAAATATATATAGTGTTCACTGAAAATACCTTTTTTTAACTGTGTCTGAAGTAGGGAAGCTGTGATAGTTGATTTTTCTGGTGAAGCTGGTGGAGGCTTTGGACTAATGCATGGCTGTGTGCAGTCCTAGCAGTACAGTTGCTTGTGTTTAGTGTACAGTTTAGCTTATTAGCACTTAGACTCTTTTGATTAACTATGTATAGAGAATGGTAAGCAATGCATGTGAATTTCTGTTGTAGTTTTTTAACTGCAACTGCAGATCCTCTGCTTTGTATATAACTCCCTATTTTTTGAGAAGGAAAACAGCTTTCATTCTGTGTGCTGATTTGTGTACTAGACCTAAAACAATTTAGGCTTATTTGTAATCGACTAAACTTTCTTGGAGATCATTTTGTTGCGTGAAGTTCGGTTCAAGTTCCATATAGTGGGTGTTTATTACCACCACAAGATCATGGAGTCACAGGAAGGCTTAGATTGGAGAGGAACCAGCGAGGTAACTAATCCAATTTAAATAGAAATGATACCTTCAAAGCTACATTAGTTTGCAAATTTACAGGCAGTGGGCTTTGACTGTTTGTTGAGTTATCAAACATTGCCCACTGATTTATAAACTGTGAATAACTCGAGGAGAAAACATGAAAAGAACCACCAAAGATGATTGTTAGGATCCAAGGAAGAATGCAGTCTGTTTGTTTCTGCAGTTTAAGCTCTGTACTACTTTCTCACTTCTTCCAAATCGTGGTGAGTTCAAACTGTCTTGAAACAGTTCTTGGTTTCTACATATTGTTTTAGAGGGAGGTGGGAAAACCTTGCAATAGCACATCTTTTTTCTTTTGCAATACCTAGATTTCTTGCTGTCTTTTGTAAATACAGTCAAGCTGGATTGATTTCAATCCAGATAACTTTGCCTTACTCAGCAGGTATTTAGGGTGGACACAGTTCTGATCCCCAAAGTTTCATTATGAAATGTAGTACTAGTATATCATATTACTAGAACCATATATTTTCCCCCAAACTTTTGTGGACATTGTTTTAGTTGAATTGAGGAAAACACATGTGAATGATGATATACTAGTCTGAAGAATTAGTAAATTATCTGGCATGAAAAAATTCAACCTAAATCTTTTAACTGAGGCAAAGTATAATCAGTAGAGGAAATGGGACCATAGAATGCAGTTAAAACCTTCAGACAGTATTACTTCTAAGCTTGCCAGTGATGACATGCTGGTGGGTTGCAATTTCTTACAACTTTAATTTCTGAAATTTTGTAACTGAAGCTTCTTCCATCCGTACAGAGTCACCTAATTTGGTTTATTTTGCTCATTTTAAAACTTAATCTTTTAATAACTTTGTAAATCCGACTGCTGAATCTACTGTAACTTCTGCTTTCTTTTACAAAAGGTCACATACTGGTGAAAAGCCGTTTAAGTGCTCTCAATGTGGAAGGGGTTTTGTGTCAGCTGGAGTCCTGAAAGCACATATTAGAACACACACTGGATTGAAAGCTTTCAAGTGTCTTATATGCAACGGGGCCTTCACTACTGGTGGTAGCCTCAGGCGACATATGGGAATCCATAATGACCTTCGACCGTATATGTGTCCATATTGTCAGAAAACATTCAAAACATCCCTAAACTGTAAAAAACACATGAAGACTCATAGGTATGTTTACAGTTTTTATGTAGATGCTTCAGTTTACGCTTTATCAGGCTGGTTGGACTAAATAATCTCCACGGGTCCATTTCCGCCCTCATCATTTTGTGCTTCTGTATTTCAGTGGATCTGTCTTAAAGATACTTGGAAAGGTTTTGCTCTGTAGCAAACGATGATAATTGAGTAATGATGTGTATGGGGAGCAAGCACTTTAGTAGCTCTGAAGATAAATTATGTTGTATAATAAAAAGAACAATCTGCTTACATAGATAGTTAGGATGCCCTTAAAAAGACTGTTACTTTTCTTTGCAGATACGAACTTGCACAGCAACTTCAGCAGCATCAACAGTCTGCTTCAATAGATGATTCTACAGTAGATCAGCAGAGCATTCATGTTTCTACACAGATGCAAGTTGAAATTGAAAGTGATGAACTACAGCAGTCAGAAGCTGTTGCAACAGATCAGCAGGCAATTCTAGAGTTAGACCAGCAGCCAGTAGTAGGCACAGAAGAGACAACACTAGATCAACAGCTGGCTAATCAGCCTTTAGAGCAAGATGAAGGTGAGTATTTGAAATACAGTAACATTCTTAATATGGTAAGTTCAGAAACCTCAATTACTTTTTTCTTCACAAATTTCAATGATTTGAGTTCTGGGACAATGCAAGTAAACAACTAGAAAAATACATGGAGTAAAAGTTAACTGCTTAAATTATATTGTACAATTTCATTCACTGATACTTATCTTCACTGTTAAAAATATAAAAAGATTAATGTTTGTACCACGTAGTTGTATCAAACAAAACTGCTAAACAAGTAACCAGAAAAATAATACTGTGTTGTAGTGGTTTGGGTGTTCCCTGCCCCCCCACACTTTGGAAATCACCCAGACTAGACTCAGCTGGCTCTGGAAATTTGAATGAAGCTTATACTTACAGCTTAGCTCAATATACAAGCAGATATTTACAGTATATACAGTTATATACAGAAATATACAAGGTAAAAGGTAATACAGAATCACAGCACCCCTCCCACAAACCTGAGTCTCCAGGAGGGGCTCCCAGCCGCCCTTCCACCTTCTCCCACCCCTCTCAACCTTACCCCAGTCCCAAGGAGGAATGGAGGTTTGGTCAGGAGGTTAGGAAGCAAAGTGGCTTAATCAGAGAGATGGCAGAGAGGCTAGAGAGACATGAATCTCAGAGCTCCCAAGCAGAAGTAGTGCCTTATCTATGTTTGGATTCTTGTTCTTATACATCTCAGCAAGCCTGTAAGTGAAGTAGACATCATCCTGTTTCCCTTTCACAGCCTGTGATCTAATCCTTCTCACCAAAACGTTCTAGCAAGCTTCAAACTAGCACAAGTGTGCAAAAGCTTTACCACATCACCTCTACTATTAATATGAAACACTGCTAAAGAGTCTGCTTAGGAAGTAATACCTGTGTTTTGAGATGGGACTAAACAAAACATTTCATGTACCTGTTCTGTTAATAATGATGGAACAATGTATTTTGGTTTTGTGTGTTTTCATGGTATAATTAGTTAGCAGGTGCTACAAAGGAATATAAACAAAGTCTACAATAAACAAAGATTTACATACCTGTTCAGTCAGTATTTTAAAGTTTATTTTTAAACCAGTAAAAACTCAATTATTATAAAACATAAGGTTTTGTGAACAGTTGAATTGGCCATTGTTTTGTATCTTCTGTTGATTTTTTTCCCCTCTTTCTTTTTTCTTCCCCTACTTCTTTTATCTTTTTTTCCTCCCTCTTTTTCTTACCCCGTTTCAGATCGATTTGTGACATCCCAGCATGCTTTACAGGAAAATATCACTCAGTTTGAACAACAAGCTATTACACAGCAGTCATTTGATCAACAGGGGTTATCACAAGGTTAGTAATAAGTAAAGATTTTGGTTTTAAGTGATTTTTACAAACTGAGCAGCCATGTGCCAAATAACTGTAACATGAAGAACTTGCAAAACCCTTTTCTTTAATTACTATTTTGAAACTCTATTTAGTAGAATATTTTGCATACTTAAGTAGATTTTACTTTTATGAGACAATGCTTAGTCTTTAAAGCAAGATGTTTATAGTCAGGCATTTCATCTTTTTTCCTCATTTGTGTTTGAAGTTGCTGTGGCAGTAAACAGTTTGCACACCTTTTCCCCCTAATTATACATGCTTATACCCTGAAAGAAACGTGGCCTAAAATTTCACTGAGTAGCAGCTGAGTTTTGTTGTGGGAAAAGACAGTGCAAAATACAATCACATAGAAATTGTACTTTAACCACAGCAGTTTCCTTTTGTGTTTTATAAAGGTAGGTAACTAACCAACTAAGAGATTGCAAAGAGTTGGAAAATTAATTATTCCCTGAGAAATTTTTATGCTGTGCATTAGAATGAAGAAACAACTGTTACTTCACTTTTCACTGCTGGATTTCTTGAGTTATTGCTTGATATAAAACTGCTAGTTTTGCTCTGGGTTTGGGCAGAGGGAACTGAGATGTGTCCAAAGTCTTTTTTTGTTTTGGTTGGGAAGGATGCCTCAGTGGATGACCAGCTGATCTCTTCCTCCTTCATTCTGATTCCAGCAAATAACTACACATATTTGTATAGTTGGGGGTCAGTAACTGATAATCCATCTACTTAAACTTCTCAATTCTCAGTTTCATTCCCTGTTTAATTGTGTAATATCTTGTGTAAAAGCATAATTGACCCATGTTGAAACGGTAGAGAAATAGTATAATTCTGTTGCTCATTACAGTTCTCTAGGTTGTGCTGCTTTGTATCTAACCGAAAAAAAAGTCGTCTCTGCCTGAAACAGTTCCTGTTACAGCCCTGTGGATTGTTTTCTTTGGTTACCTTTTACAGTTTTCCAAATGAATGAAAAGACACTACAAAAAAAAAAAGTGCAACCTTTCACTCTGTGTTGCTTTCAAGAGTGGTGGTGGGGTTTGTTTGGAGGTTTATGGCTCCTTTGAATTTGAAAACCCAATGCATAAATGTTATTTTATCATACTTAGAATTCAGTTTCTATGTATGTGTGTCTCCATTAAATAAATACCTCATACTGAGCAATTTCTTGGAGAGAGGGAGAGACTCTTACACATCTCACAAAACAACTTTTTCATCATCAGAAGTTTAGACTCATCGTCGGTGCATTATAAGATTGGTACAGAAATCAGAACGTTTGTGATGTGGACTATTTTTAAGTCTCGTTTGTTTTAAGATGTTTCCTATTCTACTTGGAATCTCATCCACAGATTCCCAACTCTTTGAAGTTTCCTTGAAGATCCTGGAGCCCTTCAAATTTTTTGAATTTCAGGTAGGTAAGCATTTGCGCGGATGCATGCGTTAAATTGGTCGACCCTCTCCCTATGTCTGCATCTGTGCTTCATGCTCCTAATTTCTTTTTCTGTTAAGCTAGGCAGAACATTCAAGCTTAAACCACTATGTCTTGATGTTTATAGGCTGTATTGCTAAAATATTTTGGCTCAGTGTTTTCTTAAAAAAACAACGTAGGAATTAAAAAACCCAAACTCTTTAGGGAAGTTTTTCGGTTTCTCTTTTTTGCAAGGCAAAAAGAATCTTTGCGTTTCAGACAGATGAGGCAGATCTCTAGGTCTGCACAGACCTGCCAAAGTTTTGTTTGTCCTTTCACGTTTGTTTGTAATACTTTTACAGAATTTCTGGTTTAGTCAGATTTTCTTCTTGGTGTGTTCAGACTTGTAAAGAAGTGCAGATCTTAAGAAGCTGCTGCTGTGTGATGATCTATTATTTACTTGAGCTTGATCTGAAGACTGAGGAAAAGGACTTCAATGTTCTTTGTAGTTTGCATATTCATTTCACAGTATCACAGTATCACCAAGGTTGGAAGAGACCTCTTAGATCATCAAGTCCAACCCGTTGCCACAGAGCTCAAGGCTAGACCTTGGCACCAAGTGCCACGTCCAATCCTGCCTTGAACAGGTCCAGGGACAGTGACTCCACCACCTCCCTGGGCAGCCCATTCCAGTAGCCAATGACTCTCTCAGTGAAGAACTTTTTCCTCACCTCAAGCCTAAATTTAATGAGGTCAGAACAACCAAGTGGATCTTTTATGAAAAAATGTCTTTGGGCTATTGATTATCATGTCACCAAATGTGTTTTCATATAGATTATCACATATTCTTCCTTTCAAAGTCTCCCTGTCAGCATGGTTGACTGTCAATAATTCAATTAGTGGTGACAGAGTGATCTTGAAAAACTACAAGAAGTCTAAATACTATTATTCCATATCCTGTGCAAACATGTCTTTGCCCACCGTACTGCTAGTTTGCTTTCTGAAGAGGTTCATCTGCAGTCTCAGGACTTGGAATTCCAAATCTTCCACTAATTATTTACAATTATTCCATTCAATACTTTTCAGCTCATTCCAAAAGTTGCCTAGGAAGCAAATCTGAAGAATATGTTAGTCACTGCCCCCCCATCGAGATGCACTTGTGCATGAGGATAAGTTTGTAATGTTAGAATTCCAATGATCTGTCAGTAACGGTGTCAAGTTTTGTTTAAACTAAAACATTTTATTTGCTGTGCACTACCATACTGTTGTTTTCACCTTCTCATGTGCAGGGCATATCTTTCTGCCAGCAAACTGATTTTCACAGGGTTTTTTTGGGTGGTTTTTTATGTCTCTTTCATGTAGATGAGAATAGATAGGGTGATGTCTTAAAGCCAAAAAACCCAAGCAATGCTAATGATTCTGTACTGAAATAACACAAAGTCCGTTTCCAAGTTTAGTTGACTTTGTTGTAGGAAGCTACCATTATTATGCAGAGCTTAAGATACTCTTTGCTCTTTGAAGATTAAGCAAAAGATTCTGAAAGCAGTTATGAAAACTAGACAAGTATAAAGGCTCTGAACTTCATATCTCCCTCTCTCAAGCTGAATGGGAATTTTTGGGGTTTGATTTTTCTCTTTTTGAAAGTTTGAGTGGAAATTGACTTTCTTACTAGTTATTGAGCAAATTGGAGATACATCACATATATTCCTGTTACAACATTGAATCCTGTTTGTTTCAGAACTACTTCCTGAGGTAGTATTTCTTTCTTCAGTAGGTCCCAAAATAGTTTCAAATGCAGAACTTTTCTTTCTGAGCATTTTGTTTTGTAACCCTGAGAAATTTCTCAAGATGTCAATAGCTGCTTTTTCATCAATACCTTGAAATTTGACAGGTCATGGTATAGTAAATTCTTTTTTCCTTCCTAGCTACTAAAAATTACTTGCTGATTTTAGGGGAAAAAATTACATAGCTGTTTCTTTGTACATCCAATAGTTGCGTCAATTTTCTTTTTAATATAGAATCATAGAATCATAGAATCATAGAATGGTTTAGGTTGGAAGGGACCTCAAGGATCATTCAGCTCCAACCCCCTGCCACAGGCAGGGACACCTCCCACTAGAGCAGCTCGCCCAAGGCCTCATCCAGCCTGACCTTAAACACCTCCAGGGAGGAAGCATCCACAACCTCCCTGGGCAATCTATTCCAGTGTCTTACCACCCTCACTGTAAAGAACTTCCTCCTAACATCCAGTCTAAATTTCCCCTCTTCCAGCTTAAACCCATTCCCCCTCGTCCTAACATTACTAGACCGTGTAAATAGTCCCTCCCCAGCTTTCCTGTAGGCTCCCTTCAAATACTGGAAGGCCACTATAAGGTCTCCTCGAAGCCTTCTCCTCTCCAGGCTGAAGAGCCCCAACTCTCTCAGCCTGTCCTCATAGCAGAGGTGCTCCAGCCCTCTGATCATCTTCGTGGCTCTCCTTTGGACCCGCTCCAGCAGTTCCATGTCCTTCTTGTATTGGGGGCTCCAGAACTGCACACAGTACTCCAGGTGGGGTCTGACGAGAGCAGAGTAAAGGGGGAGAATCACCTCCCTTGCCCTGCTGGCCACACTTCTCTTGATGCAGCCCAGCACTCGGTTGGCTGTCTGGGCTGCATGTGCACACTGCCGGCTCATGTTGAGCTTCTCGTCGACCCAGACCCCCAGGTCCTTCTCCTCAGGGCTGCTCTCCAGCCATTCATCACCCAGCCTGTATCTGTGCCTGGGATTGCACCGACCCAGGTGCAGGACCTTACACTTGGCCTTGTTAAACGTCATGAGGTTGGCCTGGGCCCACCTCTCCAGCCTGTCCAGGTCCCTCTGGATGGCATCCCTGCCCTCCAGCAAGTCAGCTGTGCCACACAGCTTGGTGTCATCTGCAAACTTGCTGAGGGTGCACTCAATTCCTCTGTCCATATCACTGACAAAGATGTTAAAGAGCACTGGTCCCAGCACTGACCCCTGAGGAACACCACTTGTCACCGGTTGCCAGGTGGACATTGTGCCATTGATCACCATATAGGGCATGTAAGTGGCATCACTTTTTCCTCATTTTTTTGAGGCTTGTTTTTTGTATTCTTATGAAGTGTTAAGAGAATAACTTTTCTGTAGAGGTGCTTTTAAAATGTATTTGAAAATAGAAATTACCATCCCTCTTATCATCATAAAGCTTTTCATTGATGTTCCTCAGGCTACTTTTTTTGTCATTTCACTTGATAGTTCTAGCAAAGAAAATAATACACAAATTGCAGCATTAGGTTTAGTGCCAAGTTAAAACCTGGCTAGTAATGTTCTCAAGATTTGTTTACATTTGTTAGTTTTCAATCTATGGTGCAAGCAATTAGCATACAAGTAGGGGTTTTCCCTCTATTGATTTCAGTATTCTTCTGCTATGAAAAGTGTCCTTTGGGAACATTTCTGCTTAAACTTAACACAGCCCAGGTTTTGATACACTGTAATTCAAAACATTCTTTAAGTGTTGCTTTTTTTGGCCTTTGATGCTGTGATCATCTGATATGGGTTTGTTTCTACCCTGTTTTCGTATTCTTCATCCTTTATGTCCACTAAAGGCAAACTGCACAGAAATAATAAAGTTACTACCCATACCTTAATTATGGGTGCTTGTGATATATTTTTTTTCCCCACATAACATTGATTATTCTTTTTTTAATATTAGTATTGTTAGGGCTTAGAGGAGTTGATAAAATGGCATCTCTAATGGCATTAAAAAACCCTGCAAACTGAGCTGTATTTCTTTGGCTCTGAATCATTGATACTATCATTTCATTCATTCATTTAGAAAAAGAGATGATTTAAGAGCTGATATTTCAGAAGGAAAAAAAAAATTAAAATACATTTTTTTATACTGGAAGTGTGAATGAAAACGTTTATTTTCTTTGCAGTTTGCCTTTGAGAGGCTCTACTTTACTATTATCTAAAGAGTGGGAATATGTGGAGGAGATCCAAAGTAGGAGAAAATGGGGTTACTTTGTCAGAAACTGGAGTTCTCCTATTGGGTCATCTCCTCCACTCACCCGCCATCCTCCCCACTGAGCTTTGCATCCTTGTGATCGGCTTCCAGTGTAGTTAAGGGAGCGTGGTACCAACGTGGATAAAGGGAGATGGGTCAACCTGTTTGACACATGCATGCTTACATACAAGAAATTCAAAATTTCAATGGCTCTAAGGTAATTGTGACACCCCGAAGAAACTTCAAACAGTGTTTTTCTGTGGAGGAGATTTTCCAATAGAATTCCAGCTAATGGTAAGTAACCCTATTATGCATATTATATAGATGCCAGAGACACTTGTGTGCATTGACACACAAGAGTGGAAAGTGTAAAATCAGTATTACTGCGTGGTAATACTGCCTGATTTCTTTCTGAAGGTAGTCTTCAAAAAAGTATGTTGTTATTCAAAGTCCAGTTCAGTTTGTTTTCCAGGTTTGTGACTCTTTAATTTCTGGCAGGTTTTACAGTCAATGACAGCTACAATCAACAGACTCAATTTCCAGCTGTACAGCAGCTGCAGGATTCAAGCACACTTGAATCTCAGGCTCTTTCAACGAGTTACCATCCACCAGCCCTTCAGGTTCCAAACACAGACACTATTAATGTAGTAAGTACTGCTGGAAGGCAGAATTCACTGTTCCATGTTCAGCAGTGGGTTTCTTTGAATATGTTGATGGTTTGATAAACTGAGAAGTCAAAAAAGTTTGTTGGTTTGTTTTCTAGCTTGTTTAAACTGGATGATAAAAGGGCAGAGGGAAAATAGGTGACCAGGATACCCGTTCATCAAAAGAATTGTATATTTTGATGTTCTAGGCTTAAGAAAGGATACAATACTGTAAAGTTGGATTATAAGTCTAAAACTAAGGAAAGGACCTAATGCTGCAATTTTACAGTATTGCATTATAACTTGTCCTACTTATTTCAATTTCTGTGATCAAACAATAAAAATAACATTACAGATGTATAGCAATCATCCATGGATCTTCAGTATCGCAGTCTGTGCTATTCTTTCATGGTTCTCATCTGGTTAAATCTGTAAAATAGCTTAATTGCTTAAAAAAAAAAAAAATAGTTTAAATCTAACTATGATAATACCATACCTAGTCTGAAGTCCATCTGTAGCAGTATGTTTACCACGATGGCCTGCATGAGTTACTGTCCCTTCATGCTTGTTCGCGAAAGAAAGATGTCAGTCAGAGAACTCAGGTGGATTTAAGGATCTGGAACAGTTTGAGTGATTACAGCCTGCAGGCTTTGGAGTTTTCTTTTCTTCAAATCTTAGAATGTGCTGTCGTTCCTGAGGATTATTCTTTGGTGGTTTTTGCTTAGAAAGTATTGAAGTCTGCATCGGCAGATTCAACTCAACCCGTGACATTCTGTCAGCACTACTGTCAGTGCATTTTACTACTCGGTAATGGGGGTCAGACTGTTTAAAATGGCTGCTTTAGTGTTAAATTTAACCCCTCAAAGACTAGAAAATACACAAGACTTGTGATGTGGTTTTGTCTACACACACAGGCAAGTTAAGTTCACCAAGTTGCCTGTTCATTCCAGTTCAGTAGGTGCTCCTTTCATTGCTTGCCTTCTCGCTATGGAAATGAGGAATCGTTCCACGCTCTGAATTTCTTGGAAAAAAATTACAAAAGCATAAACTTGATTACTTGTGGTGACTGTAAATGCTGTACTTGGTTTGTTTTTTTCTTTCCTATTTGTGTGACTTTATTTCAGTATTCTGTCACTAAAACTTACTTGAGGCTTTTATTTCTAGACCACTCGCTTGATACAAGATCAGCCATCACAAGAAGAACTTGAACTACATACCCAGCGGCCTCATTTTCTTGAGGATAATGAAGATCAAAGCAGGCGTTCATACAGGTTTGTTATACTTTTAGGTTCTGTCACAGAATTCCCTGAATCTTTTATGGCTAGTAATTATATGCAACTAATGAAAACAATTTGCTTCTAATAGATGTGAGTATTGCAACAAGGGCTTTAAGAAATCTAGCCATTTGAAACAGCACGTGCGATCCCATACCG
The DNA here is from genome assembly GCA_013400475.1 of Tricholaema leucomelas. NCBI lineage: Eukaryota > Metazoa > Chordata > Aves > Piciformes > Lybiidae > Tricholaema lacrymosa > Tricholaema leucomelas. The sequence continues at coordinate 159,844 of WAAF01003692.1, read as the reverse complement.
GTGAGAAACCTTATAAATGCCAGCTCTGTGGCCGTGGCTTTGTTTCCTCAGGAGTTCTTAAGTCACATGAGAAGACTCATACAGGTAACAAAGTAAACCAGCTCTTTATTAGCTTAAACCACTTTAGGTTTTGAAAATGTCCTGTATAAGTAAACGTAAACAAATGGCATGCTACTTATTTGTTTCTGTTACTTTAAGGAGTTAAAGCATTCAGCTGTAGCATTTGCAATACCTCCTTCACAACTAATGGCAGCCTTACCAGGCACATGGCAACTCACATGAGCATGAAGCCTTACAAGTGCCCATTCTGTGATGAAAGCTTTCGAACCACTGTTCACTGCAAAAAACATATGAAAAAACATCAGGCAGTCTCCTCAGCTGTAGCAGCAGCTACAGAAACAGGAGGGGGAGGTAAAATGTTTAATTTTTACTCTTACAGTCCTTATTATGTTACAAGTACAGATGTTTCAGTGGGTTGCATGAGTGCTATAGCAAGTATTCTAAATTAGCCTTCCAGCATGCATAGTGTCTAATATCCAAAACCACTGAATTTGTTCTGTTACAGTTATTTAAAGAAATCAGTTTTCCCAGAGTCTGTCCAGTGTATCCAAGGTAGTGTATGTTACATAGCTATCTTGGTGGCTCGATAAAGTAGAAAATGTTTTGTCCTGAATTACATACCTGTATGTAGTTACTGTAAAAATAAAAATTAGATATCCAGCTAATAAAAGAAATACAGATGTGAGTAGTTAGGCATTTGAAAGAAATTGAAGTCCAAGCATGTAATGATGGCCACGTGTTTAGTAATAAACTCTTCTATTTTAGTAATTTAATCTGACAGATTAAAAAAGTTGTGTGCTTTTTTTTTTTTTTTTTTTTTGATAGTTGCATGTGTTGAAGATGATGATGAAAACTCTGAAAGGACTTCCAGAAAATCTCGTCCTGGTGTCATAACTTTTACAGAAGAAGAAACAGCAGAACTGGCAAAGATTAGGCCCCGAGAAAGTGCCACGGTCTCAGAAAAAGTTCTCGTCCAGTCTGCTGCAGAGAAAGACCGAATTAGTGAAATCAAAGACAAGCAGGCAGAACTAGAAGCAGAGCCCAAATATGCCAACTGTTGCAGTTATTGCCCCAAAAGCTTTAAAAAACCCAGTGATTTAGTCAGGTAAGGAAAGGAAAATTCTTATTTTCAGTTTTCTGAATTGTTTAGCAACAGTTTCATATGATGATTTTATGTCTAAGCTAAAGTTTGATTCCTGTTTATGTACATTTTTCTTTTTCAGGACAATTAAAAAATGGATCAAAATATTATGTATTCTGAGTGTGACTAAACCAGTCTTTTAATATTTCTTTTCCTGCTTCACTAAAGTAATTTTAGGATAAATTACTTTTTCTTGCTATAGGAATTACGTCGAGAAATGTGTAAAAATCAACTTACAGAGTCAAATGCTTAAATCATTGTCTTTACTAGTTTTTGCTTACTGCAATGTCAATATGGGTATTCAACTGTAAAATTAGTAAAATACAAAATAACTATTGCTACAAACTCACATAGAAGTAGAAATTCACAAATACTTGTTTTCTGGAATTATTAGGCATGTTCGTATCCATACTGGAGAGAAGCCATATAAGTGTGAAGAATGTGGAAAGAGTTTCACCGTGAAATCCACCCTGGATTGTCACGTTAAAACACACACAGGTCAGTTAGATTTTGAATGTCTTTATTTAGGAACTGGTTCCTTTCTTGGCAAGCTGCTTTAACTGATCTTTTTTGCAAGGAATGGCATGTTTCACTGTCAGGGAAATAGCACAGTAAATGGCAGGGCTAGGTGAAATTCAGCACTTACAGCATCATCAACTGAACTATATGATGGTATCCATATATGGTAACCATATCGTTACAAACTCCCATAGTGGTAGCTTTATGAAGCAGTCAGTCTTAGCTCATGGAAAAACTATATATGAATGTATATGTATGTCCTGGGTTAGGGTGGTTCCCCCCCACCCCGGGAGAATAAACTCAACCACAACACAGGAAAGATAGGCAGGTGCAGCTCAAAGCAGCCCAAACCAGCAAAAGGGGGAGAACAAGCTGTGCTTCTAGACATTAAGCTCTTGATGCTCCAATGAAATGATATTAACTTATGTATTGTTGCCATTATGTGGCCTATCCCTGGAACATTCACCTCTCTCCTATGTCTGAACTAGAAAAATCAGCTCAAACGGCCACAATGTAGTGCTTTAATTTTGAATCTGCTGTATCATTTCAATGCTAAATGATTTTCCTGAGCAAGAAGGTCCAGCTGGAGGCTTTTGTAAAATGAAGTTAAAGAAAAAAAATTGTAAACATAACTGCACTTCTAAATAGGTTGAAGAATAAAAGTGCAAAACATGCAAGCATTCAGCCATTTGAATCCTACAGATTGAATATAAACCTGATTTCTGTAGTTTTTAGGTTTTGCAGTAGTGTCTTTGTATTCCTCAGAGAAGTTTGATTTTAATAGTAGCATTTTTCAATCCCTAGTTTGTGCAAATTGAGAAAAAAACCCTCTAAATCCTGCATGTTTGGTTCTTTGAATACCTATAATAAGTCAAATCCTAAACTAAGTAATTCCTAAAACTGGCTACAGTTTTGCTTAGGTGCACTGTAATTTTGTTCATTTTTTGAGGAAGGAATGTTTGGAAGTTTTTTTGTGGGTGGGTTTTGGTTTTGGTTGATTGGTTTGTTTCCTTTGGGTTTTTCTTTGTTGGGGTTTTTTGTTTGTTTGGGTTTTTTTCCTTTCTTTTTGCTGGTTTTTTTTTTGTTTGATTGATTTTAAATGAAAGCCAGGTGTAGTATTAAATTTTCTTCATTGAAGCTTCCTTTTGAATTTAGTGAGTGTATTTGTACTTTCCACTGTTGTTTAGTAACATTCATGTGTGTTGCACCAAATCTGGGTGGATTAGTATCATGTCTCTGCTCATAGCATATGCTGCTATCTCTGAAAAGAACAATGCAGGGATTTAGTTCTTGGTATGTAGGTAAAACCTGAAACAGAAGAATAAAGCTGCTGGAATTTAAAAGGAAATACTGATCGGACAAGGGGCAATGGATGCAAGCTGAAGCACATAAGAGGATCCAAGTGAGCATGGAGAAAAACATTTTCACTGTGAGGGTGATAGAAGCGTAGAACAGGCTGCCCAAAGAGATTGTGGAGTCTCCGTCACTGGAGACATTCAAAATATGTCTGAACACATTCCTGTGTGATGTGATCTAGGTGATGCTGCTCGGGCAGCAGGGTTGGAATTAGGTGATCCTTGGAGAGGATTCTGTGAATGTCTGGGAAGCCAAGTACTGAAGAGGTTGAGATGAAACTTCTAATTCTCCAGTTGTATGAGGTGGTTAGTTGAAACAACTTGATTAATTAGGAAGCTGAGGTGATGCGAAAGGACCAAAGCTCACCAAATAGGATTCTGCATGAAAGCTTTAACAGCATAGTAAGTTTTAGAAATTGGAAAAAAAGGAAGATAGCCTTTGCTGAGATCCTAAATTCATTTGAAGATCAGCTAAAATTGTAAAGAAATAAAGCTAGTCATTTTAATTTTTTTCTGTTCCAATTAGTTTCGAATCTGTGGGGACTTTGTAATTGTTGGTGCAGTACTATTAATCTTTAGAGGTTTTATCACTTACACTTTTACTTTTAAACATTTTCAGGCCAGAAGCTCTTCAGTTGTCATGTGTGCAGTAATTCTTTTTCTACAAAAGGGAGTCTAAAAGTCCACATGCGTCTGCATACAGGAGCAAAGCCCTTCAAATGTCCACACTGCGATTTACGGTTTCGTACTTCAGGGCGCAGAAAAACCCACATACAGTGTCATTATAAACCAGAGACAAAGAAAGTTAGAAAGCCTGTCACACGGCCTGCAGCTGAAGGACTGCAGCCTGTCAGTCTTCTTAATTCATCCTCAACAGACCCTAATGTTTTCATCATGAATAACTCCGTTTTGACAAGTCAATTCGATCAAAATTTACTTCAACAAGGACTTGTGGGCCAGGCTATCCTGCCTGCTTCAGTCTCAGGTAAAAATGAATGACTTTGGTGGTGTTGAGGTCAAGTACTGAACTTTGCTTTCTATTAGAGTTCAGAAAATTATGCCAAACACTGCACAGGTAAGAGGTGTATTGAGTTTGTGATTTGATGCATGGTGGTGACAAATGGAAGTTGATTTATTGTAAGAATTGAAGGGGAAAAATGTATGCACTGCAGTTCTGCTGTAGAAGGAAAGAAAGGAAGAAAATGCATATAACAAGCAGCTGGAGTTTTAGTTTGCTAATCTGTTTGGTAGTATTCTTTTGCTTTTTCTTAAAAAGGAGAGCAGCAAACCAGTTATTATGTAAGCTTTCAATTCCATAAGGTTTATTTAGTATTCAGCATTTTTTTGCATGGAGAAAAGAAAAGTTGTTGTTTTGCACTGGTTGTTTACACGGATAATGGAAGTGTGTGGTTTTAAGTGCACGTGCTCTGTTGTACCCACGCAGTTGGTAGTCTGAAATAAAAAGCAAAAAAACCCACACACAAACCCCCAAAATACTTTAGTGATGCCACAATCTACTGGTGCATGCATGTATGTTAAATGAATAAATGCCAAGGATCTGAATGCTTGCCCACTTGACAGTGACCACAGCTACATTAGCACATTGAATGCACCACAAACCACTCTTTGCCTCTGAGGCCAGCTGTTGTAGAGTACTGACATGCTTCATGTTGTAAGAAAACAACCTTTTGAGAATGATCCTTGCTAGCTTCTGAGTTGCTCTCGTGAATTATTGCCTTAAGTGCTAGCTGGCCTCAGGCGAAGTGTGGACAAGGGGACCCTTTTAAGAGCAGAATAGTATTCAAGTGTCTGGAAGTGTTCTCTCTCTGTCACTTCTGAAAGTGAGACTTCAAACTGTTCTACTTTGGCACCTTTTTCAGTGCACGTGAATGAGTTTGAGGGTGTATCCACAAATTCCCAGTAATGCATCGGTCTCATATTTAACCCTAGCCATTCTGATGCATCTGATTTCACATTAACTGTTGTCCAAAACCAACAAAAACTCGAGGTTCTTTGGAAGATACTGGTCAATGTTATTTGACAAGCACAGTTAGTGATGTGTTTGTGAGGAAAAGCTGCTGGATTTGTGCTTGGATTTTTCAGTGAATGCAATGAGGAGGAGTCTCTAGCATGTTTGTTTGTCCTAGAAAGAGACGGGAACCTTCTTAAGTTGAGATTAATGATGTGGGCTTTGCCCCCCAGAGTAGGCGTTTCTTGTAAAGCAGATTTATTATAGCAAAGGATTTTGGGGAGGGAAGGAAAGATAAGTATTTTTTAAGCATTAACCAAAGGAAAATGGTTGATCATGCTGAAGCTGTTGGGAGAGCAAGGTATGCCAAACACAAGGTGACTTTTTCCTTGTGTTCTCTCACAACTTTCTTTAGACTCTGTTCAACTTTTGAATTTCAAAAGATAGATTTTTTTTAATTCAAAAAATGTGGTGTTTCAAATGCTAATTTACCTTTGTTTTCACCTGTATGAGTGCTTAGGATGAACTTTGATAACTTCTTGAATAATGTTTGTGCAAAAACTTGGCAGTACCTTTTGTGTGTGTATGTCTCTGTGTTCAGAATGTACAAAGTACAAGGGAGTGCTGCTTGTATTTAGGTGCAGCGCACTCTCCAAGGAAATTCCTGCCTAATTTCTCACCCTAGAGTGGGAACTGTTTTGCATTATGCTGGCTACTAGTACTTAAATAATTAACAATCCTTAAAGTACAGAGAATTTATGAAGCCTTAAATATTCCCCAGCAGGTGACTGTCTGTTTTGTCCCAGCATAAAGAAATGTTTGTGTGTGTGTCTGGCTTTTGTCTGCGCTTAGTTCATAAAAATAAGCTAAAAGAGGCAGTCAGTAATGTTAAAAAGAAAACCATTATAATATAACTGTTTTCTTTGGTAGCTGGAGGTGACTTAACTGTGTCCTTGACAGATGGTAGCTTGGCCACTCTTGAAGGAATACAGTTACAACTTGCTGCTAATCTGGTTGGACAAAATGTTCAAATTTCTGGAATAGACACCACCAGTATTAACAACATAACATTACAGGTAGGTTGCTTGCAATTCCCTTCTTCTAATCTTGTGGAGCTGCTGTGAGGGCTGAAGGAAGTTTAAGGAGTGTACATAATTCTGGAAGAGATCCAGCAAGTGAGCCACACAGCAATACCTTGCTACAATCGGTTGTACCATGTCAGAAGACTTAAAGAGTAGCTGCACTGTGGGGTTTTATTCCAGTTTGGTTTCTTTAATTTTTAGTTTTTCAGGTGTTTTTAACCCTCTGGCAGATTGCTTTAAAATCTAAATGCATTTTTTTTCCTTTTAACTATATTTTGTCTTTTCATTTCAAAAGCATTTTAAGGTTCCCATCTAAGCCTTCAACAGATACTCAGTCCTGCTACTAAAACAAACCCACCCAAATAATTGCACAGAATGTTTTTTCATTAACATAAGACACCTTTGTTATTTAGCAAGCTCTTATTTGGATTCACAATCTGAAGTCCTGTTGAGCTTGTAAAATAAATGACAGAAAAAGATAAGTTGATCACATCATTTCAAATACAAAATTTTATAACGTAAAGGAGTAATTTCATGAACTTGGTGGTGTTTGATCAGTTTCACATCATTGTTGAAGGCTGGAGGAGGTCCCTGGGGATCACCCAAATCCAGCCTCATGGGCAGGGAAGGGACATCTTCAGAGTTGTGTTGGGCTGCTCAGAGTTTCTCTACTCAAGAAGTTTTTAGCATAAAATAAGGAAAACTGTATTTTAGTTTTGTTTTCCCCATCTCCTAATGAGTGAAATGTCTGTCTTATGACTATTGAGAACAGCTGTTTTAACTGTGTAGGGGGGGCTTAATGAGCCCTAGGAGCTGAAAAAAATAATTTCTGATGTTGTCTTCTCCCTGCCTTTTGACTTTCAAAGAGCTAAAGACAGTGATAGGCATTATGTACAAGAGTAATACAGTACAGAGTGCCAGCAGTGTGGGTACCTGGTGAGCAGCGTGCTCATATGTAGCTATGATCATGAATGATTTCCCAACCGTTTTGCTGAGGGAAAAGTCTACAGGGGAAGCCAAATACTGTTTATGTAGTGACTTTGGAGATTGTCCATACACCGACATTTAAATGATGATTATTTTTATCTTTTAAAAGGTGAATTATAAAGTTTAAATAATACATGTGCTTCATGTACTATGAATACAAGTTCTGGATTTGCATTAATATTCACTTCATTTGTATTTGTGAACTTCAGACTGATCAGACGCAAAACTTACTTTTCAGATTGATCCAAGTATTCTACAGCAGACATTACAACAGAGTAATTTACTTGCTCAGCAGCTAACTGGAGATCCCAGTATGGCTCCACAGAATCCACCCCTTCAGGCAACAGAAAATGCAGTGCCAGCTAACGTGGTTATTCAGCCTATATCAGGTCTGTCTTTGCAGCCCACAGTAACATCATCTGCTAACATGACCATAGGATCCCTGTCTGAGCAGGACTCTGTGCTGACAACTAGTGCTAGCGGTAAGCAGTGTTAATATTTTTATTGTGCTTGGAATGTCTTAGTTTTCCTTCTGGTATCGTCTATAGTGAGACACTCTCCTGCCCTCCACAAATATCTCATTTAATAAAATAAGCACACTGCTCTTGTATGAGCATCTTCAGCAGATTTTACAGCTTTGTGTTACCATTTTTGAATATAATCTTTTCAGAAGGAAGCCTATATAATAAAAGTGCTAAAGAATATTTATAGTCTCCACGAAAGTCTTTGTTCTGAGGATCCTAACTTGCAGAAGAATAAATTGGTTACAGGTTATTTTTTGGAGTGCAAGTTCTAGCATATTCCCTTGGCTACATGTTCTATAGTAGTTCAGAAAATAATGTATTAATTAATAGTTGTGCCTATTTAAAGACAATGTCTACATGGATTTCTTTTTTTGTTCTACCTGCTTCTATTTAGGTGCACAAGACATCTCTCAAGTCATGACTTCACAGGGTATGGTATCATCTTCAAATGGACAACATGAGATAATGTTGACTATAAATAATTCCAGTCTGAGTCAAGTTCTAGCTCATGCTTCAGGTTCTACTACTGCAAGCTCATCAGGAAGTCCTCAAGAAATCACTCTTACAATATCTGGTTGGTATTTTTAATGATCTTTAATGGTACTGGATCTTCACTTTATGAGATAGCTATAGGCTCATAGGATGTTAGGAGTTGGAATGGACCCAAAGAGATCATCGAGTCCAACCCCCCTGCTGGAGCAGGACAATACTATCTAACAGATCACAGAGGAACACATCCAGACAGGCCTTGAGAGTCTCCAGGGAAGGAGACTCCACGACCTCGCTGGGGAGCCTGTTTCAGTGCTCTGGGACCCTTACAGTAAAGAAGATCCCCCTTGTGTTGAGGAGGAACCTCTTTTGCTGCAACTTAGACCCGTTGCTCCTTGTCCTATCACAGGGAGCAAGTGAAAAGAGCCTGTCCCCCCACTCCTGGCCAGCCTTCAGATACTTATAAACATTTATCAAATCCCCTCTAAGTCTTCTTTTCTCCAGACTAAAAAGCCCCAGCTCCCTCAGCCTCTCCTCATAAGCCATGCCCTCCTGTCCCCTAATCATTCTTGTAGCCTTCCGCTGGACCCTCTCCAGCAGATCCCTGTCCCTCTTAAACTGGGGAGCCCAAAACTGAAGACAGTATTCAAGATGAGGTCTCAGCAGGGCAGAGTAGAGAGGAAGGAGAATCTCCCTTGATCTGCTGGCCACACTCTTCCTAATACACCCCATGATTCCATTGACCTTCTTGGCTGCAAGGGCACATTGCTGTGCCATGGTTAACTTGTTATACAGGAGCATTTGATGATATTTTCACAGGCCACAGCTTTCCTGTGGTATATTTTGTATATTTGCCAACTTCTAACAATAGTCCCCAAATCTGCTGTGGAAAACAAAATTCAGTTGCTTTGAGGACTCAGGTTCATTTCCTGTATTCTTCATAACCTTGCATCAACAGATGCTGATCTCAGTGGCAAAACCTGCATAACCGCTTCTTATTTCCTTACTATGCCTCACTTGGAGTAGTGCAGTTCCTCACTAGTACTGGGATCAGGCAGGGCAGGAAGTAGGGAATGAGTTTATTTAATCCAGTTTTCCTTAAGTGCCTGTAGAACTATGTTCTAATAGAGGTTATGATTGTTCTTTGAGGCCCAATGTTGAGTCTTCATAATATGTAGTTAATGCTTCAGGGTTCTCTGAATAAATATAGACAGACTTTCTTGGTGCCGCTAAGAGACTGATTCTGCATATGCTATAAATATATTTCTGTTTCCTCCAAAAATAGTTTGTATTTGTTTCATGTTTCTTTTATGGACTCAGTATACTATTTAGTGCTTTTCCCTTTCCTTTCTTTTTTCTTTTTATCTTTTTTTTCCATTTACTGTAGCATGTTTAATGTTTTTAAGAGTCATGACAATAAAATCTGCGTTAAAGTATTAGGATCTCTCACTTAATGTTCACTCATCTAAGAAAAGTGAGAGTATAGATGTCCAACAGCTGGCAGAATCTGCTTTCAGTTTCTGTATGTTCTGTACTTGTGGACTGTTCCACAAACTGAACACCCTGCCAAGTGATACCGTTACAAAACACGCCGTGTTCAGTGAAATTCATTATCCATAAAATAGATTCAAAAAAATCAGTCATGTTCAAACATTGCCTTTTAATTTGCTAGATTTTTATAGTATCATGAAGTTGCTGCCTTGGAATTAGGTAGGTAAGACCAGTATTTGTCTAAATATTAGTAATCTCAGGTATTTCTTAACATGTTAATATCTAGTAATGCAAGAACACGTTTGTATTAAGAAAAGAGATGAACCTCTGCATAGAAATCCACATGTGTAGAGATTGATTTTGTATTTTGGTTGTATTCTTCTACTTTTACATTTTATGATCACTTGTTTATAGTTCGAAGTAGAGCAGCAGAATAACATCAAGATATTTCCAGTTATAGCAGAATAACATCAAGATATTTCCAGTTATAATAGGACTAATTTCTCTTCAGGCCAAGATCTTATTCAGCATAATTCTGGGAGCAGTGATCTGAATAGTGGCTTAAGGCTGGCAGCGCCAACCATCAACAGTCAGACTACAGGTGCTACATTAACTATAAGCAATGACCAGCTTCTTTCTCAGGGCACTTCACTAAGTGCATCAGGTAAGCTACAGTGTTTTTTCTAATTAAAGATAAGATCAGGTAACTTAAATATAAAAAGGAATAATCATGCAGTTCCTGAATTGTAATATGCAAGGCCTTGTGGTTTATCTCACAGATTTGAAATTGTTAGGACAATTGTCCTATGTGAACTTTAGTCCACATAGTAAAAAGAAGGAAAACAAGACAACATATCTAAAATTAGTACTTTGAGGCAGTTACAGGAATATAGAAAAACTGTTTTGATAAATTGGAAGAAGAAATTTGATACTGATTACTGCAGACAGACAGTAAAATACATTTTATTTCAGATTTGCTGTAGTATTCAAATGTTGAGACATGAAATATGTCTATTAATTTCTACTTGTGTTTATATAGACACACAAACACATCTAGGTGCATAGTTGTTTGTGGTTGTTCATGCTTTCAGCAAGAACAGCAGGTTTCATTGCTTGCACAGACCGGTTACAGCAAGTTGTGTGAATTTATACGGATATGTAAATAATTATGTTCACTCTTACATAAATGTATATTTCTCTGTCTTCTTTTCCTTCATCTGTCTCCTTTCTTAGCTTCCTTTAGTAGTCATGTGCATCTGTAAAGCAAATCTGCTTTGTTGTCATACTGGGGGAAGACTGTCCCAGAGTGTTCCGTGAGATTTTTTGACGGTTAAAGCATGCTCTTGTGTATGAATTGGTACATAAGGTAGTGAAAAGAAACACTTGTGTTGAGCCTTCTGTATCATCATCTCAGGTTTTTGAGGCTTATGAAAAACCAAGAGTCATGAGGCCTCTAGTCTCATGTTGGAGAATCTGTAATAAATAACTATACAGTGGTTATAACCAAACTGTTGTATCACAGTATCACCAAGGTTGGAAGAGACCTCACAGATCATCAAGTCCAACCCGTTACCACAGAGCTCAAGGCTAGACCATGGCACCAAGTGCCACATCCAATCCTGCCTTGAACAGCTCCAGGGACGGCGACTCCACCACCTCCCTGGGCAGCCCATTCCAGTAGCCAATGACTCTCTCAATGAAGAACTTTCTCCTCACCTCAAGCCTAAATTTCCCCTGGCGTAGCTTGAGGCTGTGTCCTCTTGTTCTGGTGCTGGCCACCTGAAAGAAGAGAGCAACCTCCCCCTGGCTACAGCCACCCCTCAGGTAGTTGTAGACAGCAATAAGGTCTCCCCTGAGCCTCTTCTCCAGGCTAAACAATCCCAGCTCACTCAGCCTCTCCTCGTAGGGCTGTGCTCGAGGCCTCTCACCAGCCTCGTTGCCCTTCTCTGGACACGTTCAAGCATCTCAGTGTCCTTCTTAAATTGAGGGGCCCAGAACCGGACACAAATATTATATAGTATAAAATAGTTCTTAATAAAATGCCCTTTTTAGGGCATTTATGCATTTATGGATTTAGGCATTTATGGATTTAGGCATTTATGGATTATCAGCCACATCGCTTAGTTAGCGTGTTGGATTATGGTGTTACCAAGTTTTGGCTTTGTTGTCCTGAGTTGAAGTGTGCTTAATTGCTAACTCTGAAAGTGGTCAGGCTACAGAAGTGTGTAACCTGAAATGTTTTCCCTCTTTTTCCACAATCGTTCATCTGTCATATGCCACGTTATAGAGTTACTGCTTTGTGGAATTATGTCCATCAGATGCAAATTTACTACTTTTAATATCTAACCGATGCATTTTAACACACGATTAGCTGTTTAACTGATTTATTTGCTTCCAAAATAAAGGCCATAGTAAATAAGGAATGGAAGTTATTGAGGTAAAAAAAAGTTTGTAGCTCAGAGCTTATGTATGTAACTTTTTTGCATTGCATCTTTTCCAGAACTTAATACTACAGGTGGAACAAACCTTCCTTCAGCAACATCCATATCTCAGTCTACAGTTTCTGCCCAGAATTTGGTCATGTCTTCATCAGCAGTTGGAGGAGATGGTAGTGTCACCTTGGCACTTGCTGACACTCAGGGAATGTTGTCAGGTGGTCTTGATGCAGTTACACTTAATATCACTTCACAGGTAGGCAATGCTTTTCTAAACTGACAGATAAACTGCTACTGTCTTTCAGGCCAGGAACTGGAGATTTTGATTAGAAATTAATTTTGTCCTCTAACTATGTAGTCCTTGAAAATTCATTTAACTTTCCTTCTTTCTGTGAACAGTGTATGAACACTTGGCATCTCTAAGCATAAACTTTAAACAGAAATACAGAGAAATTTGGCCCATTTTTTTCTTCTAGTGGACAGATAGGTTCTGCTATTTCAAATGTTTGAGGTCAGCTTTTAATGACAAACTGTGCCCTTCACCACCATTCAGTAATTTCACTTAATATTCCTAAACTTTTTAATATGGTATTTTTTTTCCTCCTTGTGGATGTGAAAATTAAGAGCATTTGCAATAGTTCCTTTTGCAGTAAAAAAAAAACAAGAGATAATCTAAAATGACTATCTTTAATAAGGAGTAGTATTACAAGAAATCTTACAAGAACAGTGCTGTATGGACTAGCACTTCCCCAGTAGCTTTAGCATTAGTTTTGCTGTTCCTTTAATTTGGGTCATCAAGACCCAAAGATGTGTTGGCAAGTAAAATATGTAGAGTGAAGAGGAACCAAAAATAGTAAATAAACTTTCACTTTCTAGTATTTTATTATTAGGGTCATTGTTTGGTTGGCATTTCAGTGCAGATTTTACATCTGAAAATTTGACCTATTTGTTCTACTTTCTTTGCTTATCTGGACTTATATTGGTTTTTTTTCTTGCTTCTGATCCGAATTTAAGTGTTTAAATGTATATAAATGAGTGACTGTTTGTCTGGCATATGGTGTGATTAAACCTGGTGAAGCAAAATCTGTGAGGATGATTATCTGCTTCCCTCTCTGCAGTTTTGCTGTGGGGAGACTGAGAAAAAACTTCTTAAATAGCTCTTATGATACATTTCTGATCTCTGGCATCACAGTAACAAAAGAACCTGTACTTCCATTTCAGACATTGTAGTAATTTAAAGGATTCCATTTGGCAGTGTCGATGTCTATTAATAAGACACTATGCCTAATGTTAAGGCAGGCATAAATGAAACATTGTTCTGGGCACAGTCTGTGTTGCAGGAATTGCGGTGGATGGGTAGTACATAAAGGTACTGCCTTTTTTTCCCCTTGAAAACTCTTTAATGTAGAAATAGAAGTGGTAGTAGGATGTTAGTGATTGTGTGTCTTTAGTAGTTTTGTACCTTGAGCTCATTTGAGTTGGAAGTAAGTGTAAGAGATTTTACAATAGGAAGATATTGTGGGAATACCATGCAGAATATAGAGGGTTAAAGTGTCAGCTTCAAGGGAAAGCTGAAACAATCAGCAGTTGATGAAAGTCTGGAAAAAATTAATCAGAACTGAATCTCTGCTCTTACAGACTTCCAGCTGTTACCTTAAATTGTTGGACATAAAAGGCAAAGAGAAAAGCAGAGAACAACAGTAGCATTTGTTCAGATAGGATTCTGAAACAATCCTTTTCAAGGGAAAAGAAAAAGAAGTGCTTTTTAGGTATAAAATTAATTTGCATGATCAGTGTTAGCTGTTTAAATGTAGCTATTCTACCTTTTGGGTTTTTTTTCTCTCCACTCTTTGACAGGGTCAGCAGTTCCCTGCTATACTCACAGATTCCAGTCTCGCTACCCAAAGTGGATCAGGCTCACAGCAAGTCATACTAGTGAGCCATACACCCCATTCAGCATCTGCAAACTCTGATGAGATAACATATCAGGTAGATAAAATACATTCCTGTATCTTTTGCAGGTAAAAAATGGTATTTAATCAGAATGATGAAATGTTTTCATTATGTATCCTGAAGCAGAAACTATGTCATTCTCAGATAGGACTATTGAGAACAGGTTCATTGAGACTTCTGCTATATTTTGCATCATTTCAAGTTTGTTCCATTCTGGATAATTAATTTACAGTACTACTTCCTTTGTCTTTTCACATTCAATCATTTCTTTCTATAACTTCCCAAATTTAAGAGAGACTTTGGTTATGAATTTTGTTCAGTGAGAAATAGGAGAATCATCTGAGATACTCAGGAATATAAAGCTGAACGTGAGAAAATATCAATACAAACATTATATTGTTAGTCTGTACATGAATTTGTTCATTGTTGTTGCATTTTTATTAAATTGTATGTGTGTTATTGTTAAGAGCAATAAAATGCAAACTAACACATACTTACAGCTTACTTCCTTTGTGTCAGTAATAGGAGACCTTGAGCAGCTGAGTCTAGTTGAGAGACATCCCTGCCCTTGGCAATCAGGTTGAAGTAGATGGTCTCTAAGATCCCTTCCAACCTAAGCTATTGATTTTTGGAAGATAAGCCACTGTTGTGTGGATGTGCCTATGGAATTATTTGATAGTGTTTTCTATAAACTGTTACAGGTGACAGAAGTTTCTCCTAATGTGGCCAAAAGCAATCAAGGAGAAAAAGAGGGTCGTGTCCATCAGTGTTTTGAGTGCAGTCAAACCTTTTCTTCAGCCACCATGTTGATGCACCATAGCAAAGAGGTTCATGGCAAGGAGAGGATACACGTTTGTCACGTCTGCAACAAAGCCTTTAAGCGAGCAACACATCTCAAGGTACTTGGTAATAAGAGATAATTGTTGTGTTAATTCCTCCTTTTGTTTTGGACTTCTTGTGGTATTAGTGGAAGCTCACTATTATCCCGTTACCTTTGCTTTCCCAGTGTGGGAGAGGGATTCTAAGTGGTAATATATACACAGATACAGAAGTCTCTGATAGAATAGAATAGAATAGAACAGAATCAAACAGGTTGGAAGAGACCTCCAAGATCATCCAGGCCAACCTATCACCCAGCCCTATCCAGTCAACTAGACCATGGCACTAAGTGCCTCAGCCAGTCTTTTCCTGAACACCCCCAGGGTCGGTGACTCCACCACCTCCCTGGGCAGCCCATTCCAATGCCAATCACTCTCCCTGTGAAGAACTTCCTCCTAACGTGATGGAACATGGAGAGGATTTTCATACATATATTGACTACAGAATGGAAAATATGAATGCTTGTCATGTGCCAGAAAAAGATAAGACTTACTGTATTTGCTTATATATGTTGTCACTGCTAATCCTGATTTCTACATGGTTTCCTACAATTCCAAAAGCTTGTCTGCTTCACACTCTATCATTTGATTTTCCAATGTTCTGTCTTGTGACTACAAGTGATGCCTGCAGAGAAAGGATTTGTTTTAAGATATCCTTACATTATTGCTGTTGTCTAGTGATAGAATTGTAGAATCATGGAATCAGCCAGGTTGGAAGAGACCTCCAAGATCATCCAGTCCAACCTAGCACCCAACCCTGTCCAGTCATCTAGACCATGGCACTAAGTGCCTCATCCAGGCTTTTCTTGAATCCCTCCAGGGATGGTGACTCCACCCCCTCCCTGGGCAGCCCATTCCAATGCCAATCACTCTCTCTGTCAAGAACTTCCTCCTAACATATTTTCTATGTGGTTTTCCCTAGATTATAAACAATGTTGATACTTTTGATACTCTCAAGTCTTTTCAAAAAACTGAGTAGTGTATTTAAATTTTTAATCGGATTGTAGAATCTTCCTGTTGGGAAAATTGGGCCATACTGGGCAAGTGTCCAGGCCAGTATCCTATCTCAGAGATACTAAAAGGCAGTGTTTTAGAGAAGTGCTTTACTTTGCAGACAAAGGCAATGTCTTTAATTACCTCTTAGGAGAGCTTTTTAACAGATTTCCTTTCACTTCGGTATCATATTTTGAGGAAATACACATTGTGAAGTTCACCATTTGGGGTGATTGTGTGTGTCAGCCAGAATATTGGTCCTTGGGGAAATTGTCATAAACCATGGTGGTGTTAACCTCTGGCTTAGGAGAGATTTTCAGAAAAACAAAACAAAAAACCAGCCATAGCATTGATACTTCTTTTCCTTTAATAATGATTACAAAACTGGAATATCAGACTCTCTTTAATTTGTTTTTGTAGAAATGACTAATGTTACATCTTTTTTTCATGATTATATATTGGCCTCAGGTTAATAATATGCCAATGTAACTTCTTACCCTGTTATGGCTCTGAGGTTATCCATTACTGCTTTTTCGTGTAGGCAATGGTGAAGAGTTGCAATAAGAAGTCCAAGGGCAATCAACAAGAGACTTCAAGGGCAGTGTTTACCTCTGTCCTTCCATGGCTGTGGGGAATAATGAGGGTAGAAACAAGAAAAGCCAGCAGATCAATAACTGTCTCTGAGACTAGTGTCACTGACTGGATTGTCTCCAGGTCACAAGGCCTGCTAACTGCATGCAAGGTACACCTGTCTCAAAGGGGAAAAAGGATCTTTGTGCAGGAGCTAGTACGGCTCATTTAAAGACCTTTAAACTAGATTTGAAGGGGAATGGGATAAAAACAGACCCACCAGATGTAAGCTGGAGGGTGGCACAGCAATGTTTGAGGGAAAATGTGCTAGTGAGGTCCTTCAGTCTTTGCCACAACATGCTGAGTGTACTGGAGCACATTTGAAATGTCTCTGTACTAATAATGATGTGTGCAGCAGCCTAATCATGTCAGTGAAGGCAGGGGATGGAGACCCACATAGCAGCAAAGATGTAAAGTTAGTTGATGTGTGAAGACAGTGAATTAGGGGTTCTCTTCACAAAAATGTGGCAGGGTCAATAGCCCAGCTGAAATGCGTTGACACCAACACATGCAGCATGGGCAACAAACAAGTACAGCTCCCTTTCAGGTAGCTGTAGGGAGCAAAAAGGTCATCCCTAAGCCTCCTTTTCTCCAAGCTAACTCAGATTCCCTCAACTGGTCCTCGTAAAACTTGTGCTGTAGACAAGTGCTCTTTTTCATCTGTTACAGCATCTCAGTGCCCTTCTGAACTTGGTATTTGAGGTGTGCCCTCACTGCTACCGAAGAGATACTCTATGTGAAGAAGTTCTCGCACTTCAGGGCATTGTATTCCCATGAACTGTTTTCAAAAGCATGTATTTTACAGGACAAGTGTGACTCTGTAAAATGTATTAACTCTGTTAAAAAAGTCTAAGTAGCTGGCAGGTCACTGGAACTGAACTGCATTAGAAACTCTTCTCTTAAAAAGTTCTGTGGCAGCTGTCTAGATATTCTGTTTGTCTTCAAGTAGAAAATGGGGGGTGAGGGTTCGATGCGGTTTTGTTTTGGGTTCTTTCATGGCAGAGAGAAGCAGCCAGCTTCAGATAATTTTTTTTTGGAGTAGGTCATAGTATGCTTCTACCATTTCAATGCTTCGGGAAGCAATGGACAAGATAAAAGCAAAAGATTTGCTTCATCTCCCAGTACGCTGTGCTTTATGAACCCCCTGTGATTTCTCACAAGCCCTTTCGTTATTTGCCTGTAATACTGTATCATTGTAATTGCTATGATAATAATCTTCCCTGCAGCTCTCTCGCTGACTTTTTTTTTCCTTTTCCAATGAAAACATATTTTGCAGACACAATTTGCCTCAATTCATGGGGTGAGGAACAGGACTTCATAGATATCAAGAAGGCTTATTGTTTAGGTGTAGTAAAGGCTAATTAGTGGTCTGGTTTGTAATGAATAGGCTAGAAAAGAATATCCACGCACATTTTAGAAAGCAGACAAGTACTTACAGTACTGTTTCACATACAGTTCTTGATTAGTTTTTAAGATTAAATATGTTTATATTTGCATTCTTTTGTTATCTGAGCTGTATCTTGGTGCTAATAAGAAGATAGACAGTGAGGGTGGTAAGACACTGAAACGGGTTGCCCAGGGAGGTTGTGGATGCTTCCTCCCTGGAGGTGTTTAAGGCTAGGCTGGATGAGGTCTTGAGCAACCTGCTCTAGTGGGAGGTGTCCCTGCCTATGGCAGGGGGTTGGAGCTGGATAATCCTTGAGGTCCCTTCCAACCTAAATGATTCTATGATATAAATAAGAAAGTAAATGGATAATGTGAAACACTCCTTTAAATTTACAAAACCTCTTGGGCCCATCATCACTGAAGTGAAAACACTGAAGTTAGAACTGTTACTAATGCTTCTTCAGTACTTATGTATTGTCTTACCTACCTGTGTACCAGGCAAGAGGGGAGATGAATGCTGTAGAGAGAAGGGAAGGAATCCAATATTAACTTCCAATGCTCACTTTCTTAAATCTGTATTTGTACGTGAGCAAAGGGTTTCAAGAGGGATGTTTTATGGTTGTGTATTTTCTTATCTCAGGTAATTATTGAAGGAACTAATGTATGCAAAAAACTGCATTCAGGTATGGACACAGGTTTTCAGAAGTGCATTGGCCTTACAAAGAGTTGCTATGCAAACCCAAGTATTTAAAAGGAAAAAAAACCCAACCAAACAAAAAGTTGTAAGCTTTTCTTTCAACATGTCTGCTGATAACTGAAATGCTTTGGTTTTGTCTTCAAAGTGTGAATATATTTCTATATTAAATATTGGTAGGGTTTTTTTTAATGATCTGAAATGTGTTTTCTTTTCTATGGTGACATAGGAGCACATGCAAACCCATCAGGCTGGACCTTCACTGAGTTCCCAGAAGCCTAGAGTGTTTAAGTGTGACACTTGTGAAAAAGCTTTTGCTAAGCCAAGTCAGCTGGAGAGACACAGTCGCATTCACACAGGTAACACCAGAAATTATTTTAATCTCAAGATTTTCTGATAAATATATCAATGTTATATTTGGGGTCTTTGCTCATTTTCAGGTTTCAGGTAACTATCAACTTAAGATTAAAAAAAAAAAAAGGTATATTTTGGACCTGAAGAGTTTAGAAATTAAAATGAGGAACATCAGACTTGAATTCTCAGAAACTGATCTTTTGTTTAAAGCCAAGAGATCACACTTCTCTAAACTGCTCTAAAACTGAGTAGTTTTCAGTGCAAGTATGGTAGAATAGCTTTTAGTACTAGTGGTCTGGATCATCCACTTTCAGCAAAACTTAACTTCTGGTGGATAATCAATAACCTTTGATCAGAACGATGGCTTTTTGCATTCATTTGTCAGCTAGCAGCATTCATCATCAGTAATTGCTGCTAGTTGCAATTACTGTACTCTGGGTGTAGATAAGCATGTTGTATAAGGGGATGTTCATACTGGTTGGTTGAGGGCGGTTTCTCTCGGGAGAATACTTTGGTGTGAACTTCTACTAGAGCTGGCTTTCTGACAGTGTGTATTGTCATCTAATGAGTGTGTTGATTAAGCTTTTTTCTGTGCACCCTCTGTCCCAAGGGAGATGGTTGCTGTTCTTCCTGAGAGTAACATCTGAAGATAAGGAACAGAGCTGCTTTGTTGTTACTGTGGTACAAAAGAACATTCTGGCTATACTGAGGGCAGGAGGAGAGGCAAGAGTTATGATCCAAGGAGATTAAAAGCCTTTAGAATTCCCCAGTAATTTGCTTTCTGTTTAAGTGACTTAAATAATATAGACTTTTTAAAAAGCAGTGTTCCAGATAAGAGTTTTACAAATTAACCTGGAAGCAGGAAAAAAAGCCAGTTACCTTTTTTTCCCAGCTTTGATTCATGCTGCCTGTTGTAACAGACACAGAGCACTTCAGGAAAGCCGGGCGCAGAGCAGAGTCTCTTTATGCATCTGTTTCTCATAAATCTGCACCATCACAGGAAAATAAATCTTTCTGTTTTGGAGTGACTTGTAATTTACTCAGTAAGTCTTCAGATATTTTTGGTTTTCTTGTACTTCAGAGCTCACATATTAGCAATGCCCACAAACTGGAAAAATCCTTGTAAGCTTGTTTTTATATTAATGTCATCTTACATTGTTGAAACAGCAAATCACTCCACATGGTAGTCATTCTTTCAGAAGGGAACCTTCTTTTAAAAATCCCTGAAGACCAAAAAAGTAAAAATACATTGCACAGAAGTTTTTAGATGGGTGCTCTTACGTAAAGGATAGGGTAGGCTGATGTGAGTCAGTCTAAATGGATTTGCTTTCTAAAGGTATTATCCTTCTCTGTGAGAAACTGTGATTTCTATCTTGATTAAACATTTCAATGATTTCTAATGGGCAGCAGCTACTGAACCAGTGGCCAGAAGGAAAACACACTGTATCTCTCCATAGCTCTAAGTATCTTTTCACTGATAAATCTGAAGGTAGGAGTAGTTTGAAGAAATGTGGCCAAGATTAGAGGGAAGCAGATGCTGCCAGTTCTACCAAAAAATCCATGTGGTAATCCATTACACAACACCAAAAAAGGCTGTTCATCGTGACAGAATAGAAAAACTGGAGTCGAAAGTATCTGAGGAACCCTCAATTTCACTTCCAGATAGTGAAATCATTGTTAACAAAAACAGAAAGAGCAGTTCTGTGCTTTGAAAGGCCTTCTGTTGATTGTCTTGTGGATTTAGCACAGAAGCTACAATGCATGTGAGCACACTAACATGCAAGAAATGAAGGATGAGAAAAGTTAGCCCATTAAGGAAAACTGTGGAAAAGTATTTATACTCCTGAATGTGCTTTATAGTGCTAAGTATTTGTAAGTGCAGAAAGTGCTTTTAGAACTCCTTAATGACACATAGCAATGTAGTCATATGTTGATGCCAGAGGTTATGGTGGTTGAGCGTTGAAGCAAAGGTTTGATTTTACAGTGTAAGTGTCCTTCATTTTTAACATATTTTATAATGAATATGTTCTTGAGTGTGTACTTAAAAATCAGTAGTATCCTGGTAGATGTGGAACAATATTCCTGCTTTGGTAAGGTGCTGGAATCACTGGTAGCTATTGGCATAGGAGGCCACAGGTCCCATGTGGGATTGTCATATTAATCATAACAGGGATGACCAAAAGTTGGGTTTTATTATAATTCATTCAACTTTCCAGTTTCTTACAGACATGTTACTTTGTCTGTGTTATTCTGAATGGTGTAAAAGAGGGATGGTTCCTTTGAGTACTGAAAAGTCAAAATGATAAACTGATTTATTTTTTTTTTGCATGTCTATTAAATAATTTACTTAGCTAATTGGATGGTACAGAGAACAATATCAGTGGTGTGGGACTTTTCAAATATTCTGACATTTCAGTTGAGCTGTTCTGCTGATGATGAGCTGTTTTGAGAAAGGTTTAAGTAAAAAGATCATGTGTATTTAATTTCTACATTGATTTTTACTGAGCTCTGAACTGTATTTTTATGTTGAAATGCAAAATCACTCAATGCATTCTTCTCTTTTGTAAGGAGAACGGCCTTTTCAGTGTACACTGTGTGAAAAGGCTTTTAACCAGAAGAGCGCTCTTCAAGTGCACATGAAAAAACACACAGGAGAGAGGCCTTACAAATGTGACTACTGTGCAATGGGATTTACACAGAAAAGCAATATGAAGCTACATATGAAACGGGCTCATGGTTACACTGGTATGTAGTATAACGACAGTAATGATGAGTGCAGAAAGCCACGTGCTTCACTAGGAGAGCACAGAACACTCTAAATTATTGAAGAATTAGGCATTAATAGCCAAGAACCAGGATTGATGAGCTAGCAGTTGCACATGCAACCCAAAAAAACAGCTTGAAACAGATTGGTTGCTGCTTATGGTTCCTTGTTTTTTTTTTTTTCTGAGGAGCTCTGCAGTACAGGAATACAAAGTCCAAAAACTATTACAGGAAAACAATTCATTATACTAGATATTCTTTGAAAAATTAAGAAGTCTGATGAGTTGGGAGAATGTGAATTAGTTGTGCATTACCTTTCCCAGCATGGATCTTCATTCCAAAGTGCAATATTTACTTTTTTCTTACACTATGCATCAAAGTGCTGCACTTTGGCCACAACAACCCCATGCAGAGATACAGGCTGGGGTCGGAGTGGCTGGAGAGCAGCCAGACAGAGAGGGATCAGGGGGTGCTGATTGATACCCGCCTGAACATGAGCCAGCAGTGTGCCCAGGTGGCCAAGAGAGCCAATGGCATCCTGGCCTGCATCAGGAATGGTGTGGCCAGCAGGAGCAGGGAGGTCATTCTGCCCCTGTACTCTGCACTGGTTAGACCACACCTCGAGTACTGTGTTCAGTTCTGGGCCCTCCAGTTTAGAAGGGACATTGAGATGCTTGAACATGTCCAGAGAAGGGCAGCGAGGCTGGTGAGAGACCTCGAGCACAGCCCTACGAGGAGAGGCTGAGGGAGCTGGGATTGTTTAGCCTGGAGAAGAGGAGGCTCAGGGGAGACCTTATTGCTGTCTACAACTACCTGAGGGGTGGTTGTGGCCAGGGGGAGGTTGCTCTCTTCTCTCAGATGGCCAGCGCCAGAACGAGAGGACACAGCCTCAGGCCGCGCCAGGGGAAGTTTAGGCTCAAGGTGAGGAGAAAGTTCTTCACTGAGAGAGTCATAGAATCATGGAATCATAGAATGGTTTAGGTTGGAAGGGACCTCAAGGATCATCCAGCTCCAACCCCCCGCCATAGGCAGGGACACCTCCCACTAGAGCAGGCTGCTCAAGGCCTCATCCAGCCTGGCTTTAAACAGCCATTGGCCACTGGAATGGGCTGCCCAGGGAGGTGGTGGAGTCGCCGTCCCTGGAGCTGTTCAAGGCAAGATTGGACGTGGCACTTGGTGCCATGGTCTAGCCTTGAGCTCTGTGGTGAAGGGTTGCACTTGATGATCTGTGAGGTCTCTTCCAACCCTGATGATACTATGATACTATGATATGAAATCCTTCTCAAGTCATCTTTTCCCCTTCTGCTTTGGCAGGTCCTGTACAAGAGCCTGCTAGTCATCAGGAACAAGAAGGGGAAGATATTAGTCGTGCTCTGAATTTAGAAGAAGTGGTACAAGAATCTTCAAATGAATGGCAAAGTATAGGCAATGTTTTTCGATGACACCTTAAAGTCTGAAAGCTAAAAATATTTTTGGGACTTGAATTTCTTGAAACAATTTTTCAGGAAAGTTGAAGTTCAGTTTTACAGTTAAAGCATTGAAAATATAACAATAGAATAATATATTCTAGTTTGTTGGTTTTTTTTTTTTTCAATTACTTACAAAAAAGCCAAAACTTGTAAGAATAATTCCTTTTTTTTTAAGCTTGTAGGAGGATATTGGGAAAACATCATTTATTCTGTGCTTAAGTGGTCTGTGAATCAATGAACTCAGGTAATACTGTATCCAGTTTCAACTTCTAATTCACAGCTGGTTTATCTGTTGGAAAAATAAACTGGAACTTTGTATCAGCATAGAATGATTCCCATTTTTAAAGGAGGCAAAGAGTACCTTTGTGGAAAAACCGTGAAACAGTTGGTCAGCTTTCTTTTATTACGTGTTTAGAGAAGTAATTGAGGTTGGAAACAGTGCTATGGATTATGTGCATGCAGTATAAAATAGTTTCGTTTGATGGTTTTTACAAAGCACAGGAAAATTTCTGTTTTAAGGGTTTGGGTTTTTTAGTACATATGTGGATGTTTGTTGAAAAAAAAAACCACAGAATGCCACGAACTTAGGGTTTTTCTTGAGTGAAACTCTTGAGAGGGAGCATGCTCATTTCCATTCCAACCACGGAGGCAGTTAGGTATTAATTTTTACATTAAAAGTCTGAGTTCTCAAACTCGGCAATAGTTATTCAAAGAGAGTCCAAACTAGAAGAGGTTCCAATGAAAGCCTCTTCTTTTATGTTTGCTGTATTGGATCAGCAGGCACATATCTCAGTATCTGTGGAAAACACAGCCATATCCTACATCTGGGAAGTAAACACACAATTTTGTGTTAGCAGAGAGAGTTAGAGGCACGCTAGTTTATGTACATTATACAATTTTCCCTAGTGCTGTAAACAGTAAATTCCTCATTACTTGCTTTCTGAAGTTTGGGAATTTGTTCCTTTCATGTGTCATTTTTCGAGTCACTGTTCCATCAGCACTACCTAGTTGGCTGAGTAATTCTTGGAGAGGTGCCACTTGTATTTTCATAACAAAGAAACACTGGAGTAAAACCATAGTCATCTTTTAGACATTCCAAAGACAGAAGCTCTTTTCTTATTTTTACTTTGTTCTTTGCAGTTTTATTTATATGATACATATATATAGATTATATATATGTGTGCTTGTATGTATATATATATATATATATTTAAAGTTATATGAGCCTCTGTGTGGCTGATGAGTATATTTTGTAAATACTAATCCCAGTTGCAGGAAGCTCATCTAATTGGTTTGCCCCAAGTACTTCTAGGTCAGTGGTGGATTTGTTGTACTATAATACAGAGCTGGATTTTAATTTGCTTTCTGAAAGATCCTTAAAAACCCTTTTGTGTAAATATTGTCTATACTTTGTCTATGATACAAACTAGTTATTTCAGGTTGCTGAAGCAAGACATCACTGTTGGTTTTGATAGGGCATCTCTTAATTCTTTTGTTAACTCTTTGTCATATGTATATAAGTAATATAGTTGGTGACATGAAAATAACACTTTTGTTATGTGGAATATTTAATTCAGAAACATGTTAAATAATATTACTTTTTTCCAAATTCTGTTTCATGTATTTATTTGATTCTGAATTCTAGGACCAGAAATGCGTGACTCAGTATTAGATGTGAAGTTCTTCCAACAGTGCCTTCCAGATGGGTGTTTCATCTCTTTAAGACAGGTGATAGTTCATAGTTATTTGAAGGCATACTGCTCTCATGGCACTGCAGCCTGCTTACATGTAACAACAGAGTACAGTGTGCTGTGTTCTATGTATTGGGTATAAAACCTGTCCCCAGTTCTTTCAGAGAATACTGTGTAAAAGATTTGCTGCATAGAGGAGGACACTTTCTAGAGGTTTTCCAAACCCACTTTGACAGAATCATAGAATCATAGAATGGCTCAGGTTGGAAGGGACCTCAAGGATCATCCAGCTCCAACCCCCTGCCATAGGCAGGGACACCTCCCACTAGAGCAGGTTGCTCAAGGCCTCATCCAGCCTGGCTTTAAACGCCTCCAGGGAGGAAGCATCCACAGCCTCCCTGGGCAACCTGTGCCAGTGTCTTACCACCCTCACTGTAAAGAACTTCCTCCTAACATCCAGTCTAAGTCTGCCTTCTTCCAGTTTAAACCCATTACCCCTAGTCCTGACATTACTAGACCTTGTAAATAGTCCCTCCCCAGCCTTTCTGTAGGCTCCCTTCAGATACTGGAAAGCCACTATAAAGTCTCCTCGAAGCCTTCTCTTCTCCAGGCTGAAGAGCCCCAACTCTCTCAGCCTGTCCTCATAGCAGAGATGCTGCAGCCCTCTGAGCATCTTCGTGGCTCTCCTCTGGACCTGCTCCAGCAGTTCCATGTCCTTCTTGTGTTGGGGGCTCCAGAACTGCACACAGTACTCCAGGTGGGGTCTGACAAGAGCAGAGTAAAGACTTACAGCTGCTCACACCCAGATGCAAATTTATCCTTCATGATGGGAACATGATTCCTGAATGCTGGGAAGCATTTAGTCTGCTCTAGGTGTGGTTGCTCTGCCAGCAAGTGAAAACTAGAAGTGATTCTATGATTCTGTGGTTCTGTGACTTGGAGTCAGCTGACATTATTCCTAAGTTTGGTTTGCTACTCCTCCAACACCTGAAGTCCTGTTAGATACAGTAAATAGAGTTTTTTAAGCATTTGTTTTCTAACATAATACCTTGATTTGCTTCCCTGCATCGTTGTGTCACATAAACTTCAGGAGTTTCACTGCTGAGTATCCTGACACAGAGGTTTTCATAGCCCAAGTTTCCTGGGAAGATGGAGCTGGAGGTTTTCAAATCAGTATAGCTGTTGCTGCTCAGCACAAATACAGACACTGCAACCAGTATGTTGATATTTTCAAAGGCAATATTGAAGCAGATGCGTTGTCCTGGATTGTATCAAAAGAAGTGTGAGGTAGGTGATTCTTACCCTCTACTCTGCTCTTGTGAGACCTCACCTGGAATACGGTGTCCAGTTCCAGTGCCTCCGGAATAAGGGGGATGTGGAACTGCTGGAGTGGGTCTAGTGGAGGGCCATGAAGACAACCAGAGGGCTGGAGCACCTCCCCTATGAGGACAGGCTGAGAGAGTTGCAGCTTCCCAGCCTGGAGAAAAGAAGGCTCTGCAGAGACCTTAGAACAGCCTCCCAGTACCTGAAGGGGGCCTGCAAGAAATCCAGGAAGGGACTTTTTACAAGAGGAGGGAATGGATTTAAGCTTGAACAGGGTAGTTTTAGACTAGATGCTAGGAAGAAATTCTTTACAGCGAGGATGGTAGAACACTGGAACAGGTTGCCCAGGGAGGTCATGAATATCCTCTTTCTGACAGTGTTGAAGGCCAGGTTGGATGGGGCATTGAGTGACCTGGTCTGGTAGAGGGCCCTTGCAGGGGACTTGGAAGTAGGTGATTTTGAAGGTCCCTTCCAAGCTAAACCGTTTTGTGAATCTGTGAATGTAAGGCCTGTGTGAAGAGTCACATGGTACAGTGGGTAAGTGAACAGTGCTTAGGAATGCCCCAGTTCTTTCTGGTTTGTCGCAGTTCTAGGCTCAAACCAGCCTCAGGCTTTGGTTTGTGTCGGCTCAAGTATTCCTTATCGTTTGTGCCCATTCCTTCAGTACAAGAAATGACACACTCCTAGTAATTGTTGTGCAGTCTCCTTTCAGGAAAAAATCCCTTGCTCACAAACAGCTCCTGGTTTTCAGCAACATTTCTGACCAGTAATTAAATTACAAGAATCCATTTCAGTCAATGTTTTTATCTCTTTTGAGAGACTTGTATTGGTAAGATAATGCTTTAATGTACTGTACCTTTTCTTCTATAGGAAGTAAATCAAAAAGAGCTACTTCCAGCCTATGCAAAAGATGGCTGAGTGGAAAGCAGAGTTGACAAAGGCAAGGAAGAAGCCTTGGATAAGTTCTGTAGTTCTGCAGGCCTTCCGGTGTCTGAAAGAGGCCTGCAGGAAGGCTGGGGAGGGACTATTTACAAGGTCTTGTAATGACAGGATGAGGAGTAATGAGTTTAAACTGGCAGAGGGGAGATTTAAACTGGATGTTAGAAAGAAGTTCTTTATAGTGAGGGTGGTGAAACACTGGCACAGGTTGCCCAGGGAGGTTGTGGATGCTCCCTCCCTGGTGGTGTTCAACACCTATGTTCGATGAGGCCTTGAGCAGCCTGTTCTAGTGGGGAAGTGTCCCTGCCTATGGCAGGAGGTTGGAAGTGGATGATCTTTGAGGTCCCTTCTGACCTAAACCATTCTATGATTATTTTTTGTAAGGTGTAGTTCTCATTTTTTTTACTTCAAATATTCTTTCCCATATTTTAAGGCTTCTTTAAAAAACAACTTGATTTTCACATGCCTTGTTCAAAGGAAATAATTTGTGGTGTGGTCGCTTATGAAGTGCAGGGTAGCATTGTCTGCACGCAGGCACCCCATGCTTTGCAGTGTCATTCCCTTGGCCTTTAGCTGGTAGTCCACAAAGCCGCTGGACTGCCAAAAATCCTGCATTGCATTGTCAGCCTTATGGGCCATGCTAAATCACCAGCAGTGTCACTAGAAACTTTTGTGCAGGCTGGGTCTTGGGTCCCAAAGTACATTCCTAGTATTATGAAGATTATGAATTGTGGGGAAAAACCCCCACAGAACATTACATGTGTGTGTGTGTGTATATGTATATATAATCTCTCTTGTAAAAGACAAAGCTGTTCCCAAGTTTCATTTCAAGTTGATTACTTTATTTCAATAATGTATATTTGTAAAAGCTGTGTTCCTATAAGAACAATACATATTCAAATTAAATCAACTATTATGTTGCAGAGTATACATCTGAATGAGACTACAATAGAAAAATACACATAGCAACCAGTGTAGCTAAGAGAAGTTGTAATGTGTGTGTGTATGCATAATCATTTTGGTGGGTTTGTGTTCTTCAGTCTCTATGTATTTTCTATCTTCTCATCTTTCACCGTTTGTTACTAATGGACACTGATTTTAAACCTACAATGGATCTAAATGTGAAATGCAAGTAACCTACATATTTATAGGTAACTTTTACTGGACACTTATTAGGAATGTAGTTCCAGCCTGGGAAGCATTAACTATAGTCTGCAATGCATAGGCTAAAACTAAAAAAAATCATTAATCAGACATTAAGACAAGATCTTGAAGAAGTGGTAAGTGTAAGTAATAAACCAGTGCAATTCAGAAGAGCCTTTTATTTCCCTCGGTGTGGTTGGAAATGCCATTGCCACACATCCATTTTAGTAATCTGTGAATAATTAATATCTAAATCTAACTCAGCTATAATTTATTTCTATAAGGCAACTACAGTACAACAGTTAAACGTTCACAGTAGTTTACTAAGAGTTTGCTTTGGTGCGCTGCCCCGTAGTAGGCATCCAGATGTTACTAAGGTAAAAAGTGAGCTGGCTGATCAAACGTGGCACTGCTTGCAACACTGAAATTCTGACGTGAGGTGTGCAGGACTATCTGAGATACCAGTACTGAAGGGCTCTCTTTCAGAAATTAGACTTACTTGTTTATGTATTTATTTACTTACTTATTGTACCGCAAACTTTACGCTGTCGTGGCACAGTTTGCGCGAAGCACTAGTGACGTTCAGTGGTCACTTGTGCAGTCGTCGATGTTTCTCCTCTGGGAATATCCCTCGTTTCTTAACGTTAGTCTAACTCAAATTTGAAATCCTCTTTCTCTCCCTCATCTTCTCTGAATTCTAATGGTTTGGATGCGATGAGCAATTCATGGTAGGGAAAGGTATTTCCTCATTGCTATTGCTCCGCATCGTATTGATTCCACAACATCTGCCCCCTCCCACATTTCACATGCCTTGAACTCCCAATGTTTGGTAAACCTTTCCATGACTGCCTAATCCTGTTATGAAAATAAATTATTCTGTGAGTGAGAGAAGGAAGATTAAAACAAACAAAAACCAAAATCAACCGAAAAAAAGGTATTTGGATAAACAGTCCTTACAACTTCTGCACATGATGGTTTGTTGTTTGCTTCTTTTAACAACAGTGTCTCAGAAATTCATTAACAGCAGTGCTCAGTTATCAAAGTATTAGCTTTTTATTTGTAATTCTGATATTCACTAAAATGAAACCAGAAGGCTTGAGCTCAGATTAGGTGCTTGGGAGAAATAATAAGAGAAAGTCCAGCATACAGTTAGGGCATCCTGAAGAAGAATGAGTAAAAGTCAGAGATCTTGTTAACTTCACATAAAATAAGGGAAACATCTAGTAAAGCTACTCTGTGTTCCTTTGATTCAACTGTTGGTCAAGGATTGCCAATAGAAGTTGGTATAATCTACTGCATGCAGAACCTAACTGGCACTAAGTCATGGATTGCATCTATCTAGGTAATTGTTGCAGTTGTTATTAATTTTAAGGCAGTTACATTATGAAGCAGAGTACATGGTCCTTGGGTTGCCTCTTGAAGCTTCAGCGCCTGGCAATCGGCGAACCAGACCGGGATCCAGGTCGGGATCCGGAGCCTCCCTGTGGAGGGAAGAACAGAGTTAATGAAAAGGTACTGTATATTTAAGGCTATACATTTTAAACCAACCATTTGTAGTATGATTACTTATTTAAATTTAAATATTATTCCTATAAATCTGGTAAGTGACTTGCAGTGGCCTCTGGTATATGGCTAATTATTAGTGGAATTTTCACTTCAAAGAGATGATTGCTTTTCATGTCTTTTCACATAGGATTAATTTACACACATTAAACCCCTCATACAGAGCTACACGCTCATAAATTATTTGTAGGTGCATGTTCTTATTCAGACCTTCCTAGTGAAAGCAGTTTATTTGCTTGGGCATCTTGGAAATGTTCATTTTTGTGGCTGTTCCTGAACTGTGGATACCTCAAACAAAACTTCACCAAAATTAAGGCCTCCAGAGCTTACACAGAGGTTGTAATAGTCTTGTATCTGAAAGAATTGAGATGTAATCATTTTATTTTGTAATATATATTAAGGAAAATTATTAGTGTGGTTATATCAACAGGAGTCTGTATGTCTACGGTGCAGATGTGGAAAAAAACAGGAAACTCAAAGGGCTAAAACGTGGCCTATTTTTTATGATAATAAAAAAACATCAAACTAGGGAAAAAAAAACAAACCCTTGTGACAATTTATAAATCTGCAACTGAGAAAAGCATTGCAGCAGTTTTATAGCAAAGGTGATCCAAGCTGAAATGACGTTATTTTGGGAATTTAGGCTAACTGGTTATCTTTTCCTCAGGCTTTAGCAGCTTACTGGGCACATCTTGAGCGATACACTTGTGACTGCAAGTGTGAGGTAGTGTGGTAATTGTTGCTATAATCAGGTAATGCTTCAACTGTTTACTTAAAAAAATCAAGCATATGTGTACTTTGGGATTTTGCTTCCTTTGTAATCACTTTTCAGTGCTGTCTCCTTAGTTCTACTAAGGAACAAAGAGAAATGTAGTGTAATCCATTAAGTAGTTGGCTATTTTTGTTTCTTAAATTGACTTTGATCTTAATAAACTATACAAAGAAATAGTTATTAGTGCCTCATGCTATAATTAAATGAGCCTACATAAAACTCTGATACGAGCTCCAAAAGTTATTAATGGCTCAGAAAAAGCTAGCTGCAAAGTAGAACTGGTACATGTGTATCATCAGTTCTGTATGAATCCAGGCTAAAATAGTTGTGATGGTTAAGTTTTAAAAAGAAAAACAAAAAGAGTTAAATTTTGGCTAAGATAATTATCAAATATGTTCAGATGTTCCACAGTTGTTGTACAAATGTAAGTCTACAGCCATGTGGTATTGTTGGTGTGCCTATGTCCAGGAAAAAAACGTTCACAGAAAGAGTGGTCAGGCATTGGAATCAGCTGCCCAGGGGGGTGGTTGAATCACCAACCTTGGAGGTGTTTAAAAGTCTTTTGGATGTGGTGGTTGGGCATATGGTTTAGGGTGAAACTTGTAGAGTAGGGATATTGGTTGGACTTGGTGATCCTGAGGGGCTCTTCCAAACTGAGTGGTTTTGTGATTCTGAGCCTCAAAAAAACCCTACAGGTCTGAAGTGTGAAAATTAGACTTGAAAGGTAAATGTGGGATTTTTACCTGGGCCTCTGAGGAGCTCATTCCTTCTCTTAAATTGCAACATAAGAATTCTTACTACCTCCTTGAAGTTTTCAAGCTGTTGCTTGGTGCTGCATATGCCTGAAAATCAGATCTACCCTAAAGAGTGTAAGAGACAACAATGCAGGTGAAGGTGCTGTTACGTCTCTGTTGCAGAGCAGAACGAGTCTGAAATGATCAACTCTGCTAATTTGGTCTCAAACCTTCTGTCTGGATCTTAAGTTTACTGCTGATTGTCTTCTCTATGTGTGAATACTATGCTAGGTGATTTGTTCCTAGAGAATGCCTTGAGGGAAAAACGTTGCCCCAGTTAAATAGCTACCAGTGGATGTGCTTTTCACATTTCTTTTTCCTGATGCAGAATGTGAAAGGTCCTTATGAGTGACTTTTTTCCTGTTCTGATCTCATTTATTGAACGTTTGTTTTTCATAGGACACAGTTTTCTGTGTTGCCTGTGTGGTGTCTTTATGTACAACTCACTGTACTAACACATTATGGCAGTCCTCCCACCTGAGATGGGAACAAGCAGACGCTGTTCAAGTTGCTGCATCTCAACCAAATGTGCCCTACACTGCCCTGTACCATTCTGCAGCTGATCAGTTTGTTTTCAGTATTCTAAATACTTCATCCACATCACCTCATTCCTCTTCTGTCTTCCAGGTCATTTGAGAGATCAGTAACAACACATATCCTCGTATGGGCCTTTGTGGGGCTTTGTGGACTTACCTTCTTTCCTGATGGCAACTGAGTGTGTATTTTTACCTTTGTTTCCTACCATGTAAGTACTCACTAGGCCGTGAGACAGCCTTCTGTTTTATCCATGCAAATCTAGTTGCTTCGGCAGCTTTAAGGAAACGCAGTTAGTTGTTTCAACATGGCAGGTTCTGGAGAGGTTTGGCTTCTCATTTTCCTGGACTGAATATTTTTTTGTACTTAGGGTAAGTTCAATTGTACTTTACCAGTTTAAAGATTCTGGAAAGAGTGCCCTGGCCCTCATGATAGGATCCCTTATGTCCCTTGTGAGCAGATTTATGCTCATAGAATTTTCCGCTTCCATATCCTGGCTTGTGTGCTTCACCACCCTGCAAAGAAAGATGTTCATATATATTGCTAATTATCACACTCACATTACAGTATGCACATTGTAATAGCTGAAACATTTAGAGGTGTTGGAATCAAATAATCCTTTACATTTTCTTTCAGCCTCGTGTATTATATTAGAAAATTATCTGAGTATGTGAAACCTGAGGGAAGCACCAGTCTGTAAAAGACAAAATAATCAAAACCTTGATACCCAGAAAGTTAAACCTGCATGAAAGAAATTAAAACATTTCAATTTCACAGGTCAAACATGTCCATTTCTGTTCTTCTGACAGTGAAAGAAATTCTTAAAAGCTTGAAGGCTTTAATATTTTGTCATATAAAATGCAAGTAGTTTGTATGTCCATCTCATATAAAGTGAAACCTGTGGTGGAGAAGTAGAATTTAATTAGTTCTGAGATAACTGTGGGAAGAACTTTCTCTAGTAACTGGTTTAGGCAGATCACTTCTTACTGGAAGGGGTGGGACAGAATACTGAGTTAGGGACAGTGTTAGGGGCAGACTTCACTGCATAAGAGCAATTGGAACTGTGGCATAAACATCCATCTCCTCCCAGCCCTCCCTCCCAGTTTGTCCTTCCCAGGAAAAGGAAAATGCAGCAGATGAGTCTTCCAGGAGCCTTTTAGGAAAGGGAGCTTTGCCATGCAGTGGATTTTGCTCCCTTTGTGCTAAAGCAAAAGAAATTATCGCTGCAAGGCTTTCAAGTTGCTGGATAAGAGCAAGCAACAAAATTGCCATCTTAAAGTGCTGTGGGAGGAGGGAGGAAAATGGAACAGGAAAAGCAAAATAGCAAAGTTGAGACAAAACAAAATTATCACGTTGCTGCAGCAGCTTGAGGCAATGGAGCAAGATATGCTTTGGCCTGGTAAATAAAAAGGCTGTTACTGAAAGCACGTTCATCACCTACCCAGCTAAATCTGGTGAGGGATAATCCTCTTCCCTGTACATGCAAGAAATAAAAACAATGACATGATGATCACTATGGAACATGGCATTTGGGCATACCACACACAGAAGAAGATTTAAATACAGTAAAAATAATTAAATACTGGCCAGATAATGAGGCAGAAGTTGGAAAGACTATGGTCACTCTGTCATAGAATCACAGAATGTCAGGGGCTGGAAGGGACCTTGAAAGCTCATCCAGTCCAATGCCCCCTGCCAGAGCAGGATCACCTATACCAGATCACACAGGAACATATCCAGGCAGGTTTTGAATATCTCCAGAGAGGGAAACTCCACAACTCCTGTGGGCAGCCTGTTCCAGTGTCCTGTCACCCTCATCGTGAAAAAAATTCCTCCTCATGTTTAAATGAAACTCCCTATGCCTCAGCTTCCACCCATTGCCCCTTGTCCTGTCATTGAGGATCAGCAAGCAGAGCCTGGCTCCATCCTCCTGGCACTCACCCTTTACATATTTATAAACATTAATGAGAATGAGGTCACCTCTCCGTCTCCTCTTCTCCAAGCAGCAGAGCCCCAGTTCCCTCAGTTGTTCCTCTTAAGAGAGGTGTTCCATTCTCTTAATCATCTTTGTGGCTCTGCACTGGACTCTCTCGAGCACTTCCACATCCCTGTTGAACTGGAGGCTCCAGAACTGAACACAATACTCCAGATGTGGCCTCACCAGGGCAGGATAACCTCTCTCAACCTACTAGCCACAGCCCTTCTAATACACCCCAGAATGGCATTGGCCCTCCTGGCCACGAGTGCACATTGCTAACTCACGGTCAACCTCCTGTAAACTAGGACCTCTAAGTCCTTTTCCCCTTTGCTGCCTTCCAACAGATCGGTCCCCAACCTGTACTGACCCCTGGGGTTGTTCTTTCCCAGGTGCAAGACTCTACACTTGTCCTTAATGAATTTCATTAATTTCTCCCTGCTGAACTCTCAGCCTGTCCAAGTCTCTGTGAATGGCAGCACAGCCTTCTAGTGTGGCAGGCACTCCACCCAGGTTGCCATCCTCAGCAAACTTGCTGACCGTGCACTCCGTGCCCTCATCCAGGTTGTTGATGAATATATTGAACAGAACTGGTCTCAGGACTGACCCCTGTGGGACTCCACAAGTTGCCGGCCTCCAACTAGACTCCATCCCATTGACCACAACTCTCTGGCTTCTTTCCTTCAACCAGTTCCAAATCCACCTCACTACCTGATCATCCAGAACACACTGCCTCAGTTTAGCCAGAAGGATGCTGTTGGAAACAGTGCCAAAAGGCAGAAGACTCTTTATAGTCATTGCAAGAACTGGCTTTCATAGCCTTGGCTTGACAGTCTTTTGTACATTAGAAGCCAGCAGAACTCAGTTAATGTAAGGACAGTTTCTGGTGGGTGAGGCCTGTAGGAAAGCATTGCCTGTTGATCTTGAAGGTCTTTTCCAACCTAAATGACTCTGTGATTCTATAATGAATTAGATAAAGCAACCATAACATAAATCATATGTAAAAACCCCTGTGAATGCCTTTCAGTTGTCATGCAGGAAGTCAGGAAGAGCATAAGGAAGAGAACCATGGCTTTTCTGTTTTGCTCATAGAATCATAGAGTGGTCAAGGCTGGAAGGGACCTCCAAAGGTCCAACCTCCTCTGCAGTCAGCAGGGACATCCTCTACTAGACTGGGTTGCCCAAAGCCCTGTTGAGCCTCACCTTGAATATCTCCAGGGATGGGGCCCCAACCACCTCCCTGAACAACTTGTTCCAGTGTTTCACCACCCTCATAGTAAAAAACTTGTTCCTAACATCCAATCTAAATTTGCTTTTCTCTAGTTTGAAGCCATTGTCCCTTGTCCTTTTACTGCAGGCCTTTGTAAACAGTCTCTCTCCATCCTTCGTGTAGGCTGCCCTCAGGTACTGGAAGGCTGCTATTAGGTCTCCCCAGAGCCTTCTTTTCTTCAGGCTGAACAATCTCTTGCTTTAAGTATTCCTAATGATAATTCTAGGTTTTTACTTGGTTAAAGAAAATGAATCACGTTGAATCAGTATAAATTAGCTTGCAAAAGATCTTGTACGTTTCTTGAGCCCCTGAGAGTGCTTACCTTTGCTTGCATTGGGGGAGGTGTACGGGGTGAGACCTAAAAACCAACACAACAGAATTGTAAAATCAAGGTGAAAATGAATGTGGGCAATCATCAGTCCTTTTGTGTACTATCTGTTAGCAAGATTAAGTAGTACTTAAGTAATTGCACTGTGAAGTTCCTCTGCTCTCTTAGGCTTTGCCTAGGACATGTCAGATTTTTGTCTGGTTTTAAAGAGAAACTATTCCTTAATACAGCCAGTGCTGAAGGCACAAGGACAAAACCTGTAGATGGTGAAGCTGTATAACTGTAATGGTTGCTGTTGAGATTTGATGTGCTAATGGGAGCAATCACCCACTTTTTTTGGTAGCATTGCAGTATTGTTATTACCCAGCAAAAGTTACTTTTTGTGTTTGAATGGCACGATGAGTTCACAGGCACAGTGCAATTCATGAGGCTCAGAGTAACGGCTAATAGTTGGGGAGTGTTTGGTTACTGATGGATCCTAAAGGAAATGCTTCATTTTAGTGCATGACAAGAAGAAAGGAGACTTACAATGTTCTTGAAGAAGTGGACTACGGGGTTGTCATCAACAGGCCGGCCATGCTGCGATCTCGGGGGGATGGACCCTACGTGGTGGCTGGCCCTGGCTGCGTGAAAATCCTGAAAAGCAGAATAGGCAGATTGCCAGGTCAGCTAGGAGGGAAGGGCACTTGGCGACTGTGTGAAGGGAGGAGTCGCTTTCACTGTGAGTGAGGAGAAAAGTGCCTTGGAAATCCACAGGGACTGCAAACCAAAGTTGTTGTTGCTGTGGAGGAACAGTTTTTAGTGCAATAGCACATACAGAGGATAGGTATGTTGTGCATAAATAAATATATATATATGAATACATTATAGCCCAGTGTGGAATTAAACCTGTTACTGGAAAGTTCTGAGAACAAGAGACCTTGTAATTTTCTCTCTTCCATAAGCTGGGTGGTAGAATATGATTTTAGAAATG
This sequence comes from Tricholaema leucomelas, assembly GCA_013400475.1. Classification (NCBI taxonomy): domain Eukaryota; kingdom Metazoa; phylum Chordata; class Aves; order Piciformes; family Lybiidae; genus Tricholaema lacrymosa; species Tricholaema leucomelas. The sequence goes on along the minus strand of WAAF01003692.1, from coordinate 123,367 downwards.
AAAACCTGAAGTGGAGAAACCCATAAAATGATGTTGGATCATGCTCTGCGCAAGAGCAGAAATGGATTGTGTATCATTCTTTAGTTTCCAGAGACCATAACACACTAATGAACTGCAAGAAAACTTGGTTTGTTGTTTTTGTTTTGGTTTGGTTTTGGTTGGTTGGTTGGTTGATTGTTGTTTTTTAGAGTGAATCAAATGAGACTGACAGCATTTTCTCTTTCAGTAGGGCATCCAGAGCCAATACAGAAAGAATTCCAGTAAGCAAGGATTAAATAAACCACAAAAGTAGCACATTCTGAAAAGTGATCAGTGGTGCTTACAGCGCCATGCAGCTGCAGTGAAAAGTGTCCAAAAGTTGGTGTGGTCGCTGCTCTCTGCATGCAGTGTGACAAAGGTTTAAAATAAACCCTGTTACGTGTGACCGACCAAATTACAGACCTCTGCCTGTGGTTGCCGATGTGGAGGCGCAAGACTTCGTGCGTAATGCAGCAGAGAAGGGAGGAGAGAGAATAACAGTGCCGCAGTGGTGTTCTTGATGCAATGAATTCCCTGAGAATACAGTGATGTTATGAGCATCATGTGGGTACTAAAAATGTTCATTGACCTCTAAAGAGGGAATGGAAACTCACAGCGAGACAGTCACTCTCATAAGCACTTCCTTAGTAGCAGGAGCTGAATGAACATTTCAGTGTGGAACAGTGTGCCTAGTTACTTCAAAAGTACTTTGCTTTCATCACAGAGGGAGAAGTACTGGACAGCTTGCCAGGGACAAAAAGCCTGGACTCCTTGGACCAGGACTTTTCAGTTATGAATGGATTGATTTTTTTTTTTTAACAACCAAGTTAACATCTATAGCACAGACTTTGAAAGCTCTGAAGAGTCATTTTGCACTTCAAGTGAAATCTGTTGACATCAGTAGCTTTTGCAATGTCCCTGGCTGCCTCAAGCTATGACTGCTGAAAAAGGCTGTGCAGAGATTTTGATTATCTAAGACTCCTGAGTAAAGGGTCCCATGAAACCACCCAGTGTTACTGTTCAAAGCTGCTATGTGGAAGCTTTATTTTCAAGTGAGTGGAGTCAGATCTTGTGGAAGCTTTATTTTCAAGTGAGTGGAGTCAGATCTTGTGGAAGCTTTATTTTCAAGTGAGTGGAGTCAGATCTTGTGATCTTCTGTAAATGCAACGGCTTTATATTTCATTGGATCACTTGAAATGAGTCAGAACCATCTGTCTTCATGAGTGGCCTTTTAAGTTCTGTAATTCCAAGAAGTAAAATTCAGAAATGTTGTTGATAAGATTAAGGAATGCAGCGAAGTTCAGTCTTCTTTTTTCCCATACTGACAATATGCAGAAATTTGTTGTTTAAAAAGCAGGAATTCCTGGATTTTACTGGGTCTGTGAAATTTCCTTGGTGTCAGGTAGTCAGTCCTACTTACACTTCCACAGCAGGTCCTACTTTGTCACTAGTTCCAGTGTTGCCAAAACAATGCTCTGCAGCTGTGATAGGGGAGGAGAGAGCCAGTAAGATACCTATCTGTGTTTGAAACAAATTACTTCAGCCGTGGGTTTGTCTTTTTAATCTGCATGCAAATGAAGCATTGCTTCTGCTCTGAAACCAGCTGACTGCCTTCTCTGTAGGTTAAATAGCAGGATAGATACTGTGCTGCTGCAGATCTAAATGTCCATCTTTAGCAGCAGGAACTGGTTGCTATCTAAGTGCAAAACTGCTGCAGTATGTGAAGCAGAAAGCTTCAAAATCAGATTTGATGGCATGTACCCTATAACTCAGTAGGCTCTGGCTCACCAGCAGGCACTGAGAAAAGCTGGGAGAATAAATTTTTACCTTTTAGCTGGGATTGAGTTTCTTGGATTTAGCATTCTGATTAATTATTAGATGCTAATAATTTGGCTTACTGAAAAGGTTAGCTTGCAGTAGATGCAAAATTTCTTCTGTCTGTAGTGCCAAATGTCAGCATAGGCTTTAGAATAGAATAGAATAGAATCAATCAGGTTGGAAGAGACCTCCAAGATCATCCAGTCCAACCTAGCACCCAGCCCTATCCAGTCAACTAGACCATGGCACTAAGTGCCTCATCCAGGCTTTTCCTGAACACACCCAGGGACAGTGACTCCACCCCCTCCCTGTGCAGCCCATTCCAATGCCAATCACTCTCTCTGTGAAGAACTTCCTCCTAACATCCAGCCTATACTTCCCCCGGCTGTGTCCCCTTGTCCTGTTGCTGGTTGCCTGGGAGAAGAGACCAACCCCCACCTGGCTACAACCACCCTTCAGGTAGTTGCAATGAGGTCAGCCCTGGGTCTCCTCCAGGCTAAACAACCCCAGCTCCCTCAGCCTCTCCTCATAGGGTTTGTGTTCCAGGCCCCTTACCAGCCTTGGTGCCCTTCTCTGGACATGTTCCAGCACCTCAACATCTCTCCTGAGTTGAGCAGCCCAGAACTGGACACAGTACTCAAGGTGTGGCCTGACCAGTGTTGAGTACAGGGGAAGAACCACTCTTGGACTGGGTCCCCTTTAAAAGCCTGTGAGGTAGTAGCAAGTCTAAAGCCATTTTTAATGATGGTTTTGTGTGAGTTCAGTAGTGTTTCCTGGTAAACTCTGTCTGTGGTCAGAATCTTTGATGGTACTCTTAGTTTGTGACAAGTGGATTGCATGTCCCACTTCAATTTTTTTGGTAGAAATGACTCTTTCACCTGTAGTTTGTTCTCTCCGATTTTTGGACTCCCAGAGGCAGGGAACAAAATCCACCTGTGATGTTCTGAAGTTGCTCATGGTCATGATTTTGGAAAATCATTTCCCTCAGAAGAGCAGTATCTGGTATCTATTCACTTCTGGTATCTATTCACTTCTTTATGTTAGTGGCCTCTTAGTACCCAGCAGCAGCTGCCGTGAGCTCTCCCCACACCTCTTGCAATGTTGTCATGAATTTCAGTCTTAAGAGCATTGCCAATAAGAAGTGACCTTGGCTTCCATATTATGTGATATGAAATGTACTTGCTAAGTATATTGCTGATTTCAGAGCCCTGTGGTGTTTAAAACAGAGCTGCCTCTGCTTGTGCCCTTAAAATAAATTTTAAAATAGTAAGTCCAGGGTAAGTCAGTTATGACCTTCCAGTATCTGAAGGGGGCCTACAGGAAAGCCAGTGAAGGACATTTTAGGATGTCAGGTAGTGACGGGACGTAGGGGAATGGAGCAAAACTAGAAGTGGGTAGATTCAGACTGGATGTTAGGAAAAAGTTCTTCACCATCAGGGTGGTGAGACAGTGGAACAGGTGGTGGAAGCCCCATCCCTGGAGGGCCAGGCCAGGCTGGATGGGGCTCTGAGTGACCTGATCTAATCTGAGGTGTCCCTGCCCATGGCAGGGGAGTTGGAACTGGATGGTCCTTGAGATCCCTTTCAGCCCTGACGCTTCTATGATTCAATGGTGTGCAGTCATTAGTAGTCTTTCTTTCAGAAGAGAGCACTTAGCTTTTTCTGTTTGACCTTGATAAAGGATTCTTACTAAGTCGGGTCAGCCTCAAAAAAGTGGCAAGATCCCTGAATCTGAATAGTCTGCATTGTTAGGAAATGTTTGCCGCTTAAGCAGTGCCTGACAGTTTGCAACTGCACTGTGACATGAATAACTTTCAGGATTAGTAACGTAAATAACACTTCAAAATGCCTGTAAAATGCCCACAGTGTGTAACTGGGAGGTACTCAATATTGGAATCCTTTGCAGCTCTTCGTGGCGATGTACAGGAGAGTTGCAGTACTTCACTCTGCCACCTACCTTACCTATTTGGGCACGAAGACGAAAGAAGAAAAGGGAGGAAGTGCGCGCAAAGAAAACATACAGGTACTTGAAGTCCTAATGGTAGCTATAGATTGGTGTTGCACTGCCTGTGTTAGCCATGCACTTTACTGGTGCAACCTGTAATAATAATTTGGAAAAAAATGAATCATTTTGGGGAAGAAGAAAGCCCAGTGCCATTTCTCTAACACAGTAACAAGAATCCATATCTGATTCGGTATCTGCTCCGTTTGGGGCTTTGTGCAAGGCTATCGCATTTCCAGTTGAGGTGAAGATACCTGAGAGACAGCAGACTGCAGGCCTAGCCAAGTCTTTTGGTATTATTCTGTGGTACTTAACAAGGGTTAAGAAGTGTTACTGCAGAAGAGAGACAAGACAGGCCCTGTTTGTACATTTGGACACTGGCTGTGATAGAATAGAGTGGAATGGAATGGAATGGAATGGAATGGAATGGAATGGAATGGAATGGAATGGAATGGAATGGAATAGAATAGAATAGAATAGAACAGAATCCACCAAGTTGAAAGAGACCTCCAAGATCATCCAGTCCAACCTAGCACCCAGCCCTATCCAGTCAACCAGACCATGGCACTAAGTGCCTCATCCAGGCTTTTCTTGAACACCTCCAGGGATGGTGACTCCACCACTTCCCTGGGCAGCCCATTCCATGTTCAGGTTTCTGATCATACATGCATCTGACTTGAGATTCGTAGAAAACCAGTCTGGAAGGGACTTCTGAGATCATCTAGTCCAATCTTTCAGGGTAAGAATATAGTCTAACTGAGATGGCCTAGCACCCTGTCAAACTGGGCCTTGAAACTGCCTAATACAGGGGAATCCCTCACCTCCTGTGGGAGTTATTCCAATGTCTTATAGTTTGAATGGTGAAAACTTTTCTGGCATCCAGTCTGAATCTCTCCAGCAGCAACTTGTGCCCATTACCCCTTGTCTTTACTGTGTGATGTGGTAGGGTTTGGGAGATTAATTTCCATATAAACAAAGTTGCAGTTGTGTTCTATGTGCCCTACTTGGCTTAGTTTCCAGATTTGATGCTGAAGTATAAAAATTGTGGTTAAGCAGTAGCAGACATCTGTTAGTGATGAGATCCCATGAAATACATTCCAAACTTTGCCTGGCAATAAACATGGTGTGTCAGATCTTGCAATTTGTACTTCTTAAGGATGACTTTTAAATGCATATTATAAGCTCTCACTGATAGCTGTCATCCTCCACGGGATGCTTGCTTATAAATGAAGATTACATTTACATGTAAATATAAACTTAAAGCTCTAATTCCCAGTCAGTAAATGACATGCACTGGTGACAACAGTAGTACTATTTTTTGAGTGCTGAATTTATAGCTGTTGTTCCAAGTCCCTTCAGTGTCTTCATTAAGTGGTTTTGTTGCCCACTTTAAGATGTGAAATAGGAAAATCTAAGGAACATCACAGTTTGTGTAAGGGCAAAATCCAGATAGGTATGAAATATGGAAATAGATGACTGAAAATACAGTTAAACCAAGTGTTTTCAGCATTAGCAAGATTGCTAATCTGTGGACATTCTCGTGGGGTCAGTGGGTTTCATGGTTTCCAGTGGATTGTCTTTACAAGATACTTAAGGAGTTCTATGCATAAATTTAAAAGAAATCACACAAAGTCTGCCATTTTCTGCCAAAGTTTGCCAGATACGAAAGTGCCTTTAGCTTGCCCTAGAAAACCAAACTGTTCCACAACCTTGAAGGATGTAAGACATAACTCAAAGAAATCTGCAGCCATACTGGTAGCCTGAAATTAGCCTTTAAGCATCGAGCAATGAATACTGTTTGTGTTGGTTTGTGGGCAGAGCAGGATGGAGGAGAAACAGGCAATTCGTAAGCCACTCACGAAAGCTCATTTTGAGTAGCACTTGAAAAGGACTCTGAATCCAGACTCAAGTATAGTGAAATTCCTGACCAGCTCTGAATTTGCTGTAGTTAGTACCATTTCAAAACAGCATTCCAAACAGGAGCTGAGAAGCAGCCTTCAGTGAATATATACACTAGTTTTTAAAACAAAAGAATCACAGAATTGTGGAATGGCTTCAGTTGGAAAAGACCTCTAAGATCACTGAACCTAACCATCCACCTAAGACCATGGCTGGTAAACCATGTCCCAAAGTATACACAGCTTTGACTTGAGCAATCATGGGAAATCTGATGGGCACCTGCATATAGAAATTGGTTCATCTTGGGATTCAGGGGTGCTTTGTACATTTTAGACTGGATGTTAGGAGGAAGTTCTTTACAGTGAGGGTGGTAAGACACTGGAACAGGTTGCCCAGGGAGGTTGTGGATGCTTCCTCCCTGGAGGCGTTTAAAGCCAGGCTGGATGAGGCCTTGAGCAGCCTGCTCTAGTGGGAGGTGTCCCTGCCTATGGCAGGGGGTTGGAGCTGGATGATCCTTGAGGTCCCTTCCAACCTAAACCATTCTATGATTCTATGGGGCTTTGTGTTCCTGGGTGTAGCTGATGCTGCACCACAGCCTTCCAGTGCTGTTACCCAGAGTCTCATGAGGCAGTGATACTGAGCAGGTGAGTGCTGTGAGGATGTCTCTCTGCTTATTCAAGCAGTAATACACCTGCTGTAGCCATGCAGTGCTAAGCGGAGCTGTGTTATATTGGTGGTGTTGCTTTTCATTGTTTGCTCTTTGTGATGGTGTTTGTTCCAGGCTGTTCACAACTTATTGATTCCTTACAAAAGCAATGGCAGTGCCAGCATCTTCTCCACATGCTGGTTTGACAGTGACATTATAACTAATTAGCTAATTCAGCAGGCTTTTCTAATCACTTTACAAAGGATGAACCACACAGCCTTGTAATGGTACTGTTAATTTTTACTAATGTGGACATTAAGCCAGAAATTAGATTACTTGCTCGAAGTTATGGAGGAGAATTGTTAGGAAGAGAGATGTGGTGTCCAAGGGATTCTGCCTTCCAGTGCAGTGCAGAGATCATTAATATAATCTTTGTCTAGAAATAGGTGATGCACAGAAAGAAGAAGAATTCTTAGCTCAAAGATGGGAATGAAAAACATGAGAGGAAAGGCTAGAGATGATTAAAGGGTAAGAAACCTAAGGAAGCTGAGAACGAAGACAGCATGACAGAAATAACAGAGCACACTGATCATCAAGAGAGGTTTAAATGCCAATTCATAATCCAGAACCATGTTTCTCCATAACACTCTTACTCCCTAGTGCCTCAATGATTAGGGTTTGCAAATTAGAAAGTGAGAGGGAGGAATTACCAGGGGGAAAAAGCACAACTGGGACAGTTGTTCATGTCAGTAGTTCTGGTTTATGATGGATCCCAAGTGAGGGACCACTGCCATCACACCTCCAGGATTTTTCTCAATCTTGAATTTATTCTGCTGTTGTGACACCTGATAAATGGTTTGGGGCAAAATCGCAGTGCTTTAGTTTACCTTTGCTTTTCTGAAGCATTTTTTCTGCCTAGCATTAATAATTCTATTCGAGTATTCTTCATGGTAGAACATCTTTAAAGCTGCTTGGACCCAGACTCTGGTGCACGGTCAGTGCTGTTTTACCAAGTTGGTGTCAGTGATGTAGATTATACCTTGTTGAAACGATCCACCATAGAAACCCAGTGCAAAGTTTTAGGTGGTTGGTTTTTCTTCTGAGAATGATCAGTCCAACAAACCAGTTTTTGGCTAGTAAGTATTCTCAGGGTAGTTTCCAGGGTAGCTCCAGCTACCAACAAACTTCACAGCCTTAAGGATTCAACTGGATGTGGCCAAGCTATGGAAGGCATCACAGATCAGTATTCACAATGACTAATCTCCACTGATGTGGTATGTATGTGGTGGATATGCCTGTGCTGATGCTGCTACAGCAGACCATCGTGTTGTGGCTATGGCTGTTAGTAAGCAAGCAGAAATGTGTTACAACTTCTAAAAGGATGGTTGCCTCGAACTTTCATAGTCAAGGTGGTCATGCAATGAACAGGATGATAATTATTTAGAAACTAAACCTGTAACTACCTGGTGTGCACTGTCACTTTACAGCTGCTGACCGGCCATGAAAAGGAGAAAAATGTTACTGCACCCTTCATTTCTCACAATCCAGATTTCATCCCTCGGGTTGCACATGCTCATCCCCACCACAGATCCTTGAAGGGACTGGCCCAATTTTATTTCTTTTTTCTGCCTGTAAGTAAATGGCAAGCTAAACTCTTTCTTCTACAGATGATTAAAAGTACTACTGCCTACATCAGCAAAACCTATGTGCTGATAGGAGAGTCTAGTATTATGGAATAATGAGACATGGCATGGTTAATAGCTTATTTCTTGGAAAGAAAGAATACCATTACTCACAGGTTAAGTTTACAACAATGTAGTCTATGTAAAATGGAGTAGATGGACCATCTGAAACCTAAGGCTTGTCCAGTTTCCAAGGCATGGTAATTGTATGAAGTATCAGAAATTAAAAAGGAGATTCATTGTAAGAGGAAAGGTGAGCCAGAGCTAATGCTCATCTTGTGTCTTCAGCAGTAATTTAGTATGTTTTACAGACATCTTTTAACTCAGTAAATGCATCTGGAAATTGCAGTGGAAGATTTTTTTTCTGTGTAGCTCAGAAATAAAACAAAATAACTTTAGAGTGAAATGAGTAACCAAACATGTTGAATTGGAGGCCATTTCAGGAACTAAATGAGCCATTTTGTGTTGGTACATGAAATGAAAACCAGTAATTGTCACTATTGGTGTGCAGTGGTGCAGATACAAAACAGGGCCTGGACAAAAATATATCCGCTTTTGCCTCAATGTTGTATTGGGTAGTGTGCATCACGATGCCATCTCAAAACAGCTGAAGAACAAAGTCATTCATTTTGGCATTCTGGTATAGAAAATGCCAAAGATAATGCAGTTTTTCATTTGCAAGGAATTAATGTATGTGTTAGAAAAAACCCTACCCTAATATGCCAGATTTTAGCACTGTGCAGTTGAAAGACAGCCAAAGCCAATTCCCACCAAAAGACCTCCAGTGGCTGTGGCTCTGCATTACTGTTATGCTGAAGCCCAGGCACAGTTTATCAGCAAGCCTGGAGTTTCACCAAGCACTCAAAGAATCCTTGAGGTTTTTCTTCATAGCACACTCTTAGCTCCCTCTTTCTTACACAGAGAAGTATTAATTATTATTATTGTTATTATTGCCATCATTATAATGATGATAATTATTATCATTATACTGGTGGACAGGAGAATACAGAAATAGTCTAGCAAAGACTGAAAGTGAAGATACTGCTAGTAGTTTAATGAAAAGGGTAAATCCTTTGCAATATGCTCATTAGAATCAGTGATCTCTCAAATACTTCAGTTGATCATATTAATATTTTAGTCCAAATGAGTAAGCACATTTCCAATTTTAAGAGGCAATCCCCTCACCCTCTGTTAAACTGGTGGAGCACAGAGGCTTTGCCTCCCCACCCACTTTGTCCCATTTCCATGCATTTGTGCCATTAGGTTGAGCAGAAAGCATCACTAATACTTGGCCAAAAGTCAGTACTTGTTCTTCTAACCATCACTTACAGAGTATTTAACCTGCTCGGACTTCCAAATTCATCTTACAGTTTGTAATAAGTGCTTCAAGCAGCAATTTCCACAAAAATACTAATTAGTTCCAGTGCATTAAGCAGTGTGTTAATTATTAAGCATGTATATGGTCATATGTGTTAAATCAACATGTCAGCATCAGTCCTTATGTAATGTTGGCTCCCAAGCCTCTCACTTGGCATGTGCTGTGCAGTACTCACCTGTTGTTTCTTGCTTGCTTAACAGTGAAACCGCAAGTGCCCCAAGCCCTACTGAACAAGCAAAATGATCTTCAGGCTGGCAGCTGTGACAGACCACCTCATTATTAGGTCATTCATCGTTCATTACTACCTGCTGTGAGAGGCCACATTTAGTTCCCATTGTTTAGAAGCTAGTCTCTCTTCCACAGAGAGGCACTGTTTCAGCCAGATGTAGGACCCGTGGCTGCTTTTCACAATCTGAAACCTCATCCCCTACTATGAAACTGCAACTTCTGTTAATAGATTAAAGTATTTAAAACAAATTAAATCATTAGTACACCAGGTTTGTGAGGTAAAGAGTTTAATGAATATGTAAAGCACATATAAAGCAGAAGATGAGAACAAATTGTTACAACCACCCTAAGGCATATAAAAAAACCCCAAAATCATAAATTTCCAAGCATGTTGCTTGCACAGCAGGTTTTACAAAACAGTGCATCACCAGCAATACCACTCCCTGAAAAATGAGACTCAGAAATTAAAATCACAGTAAGTCTTCACTTAAATCACAACACATACTAGTCAGACCAGCACTGATTTCACTACTTTTCAAAGTCTTCACGGTGCTGTGGAACACATCAAAGCTTGCACAAGAAATTTGAATTATTTAGGTTATTATTTCAAAGCATAGTTCCTAAACTTTTTGCCCTGTACATGTTTATTGCAAGCCTCTTTGCAGATCCCCATTACAGCAACTGCTTAACTTTAGGATGGGTTTGGAAATGCTGATCCTAGTCCCCAGTTCTGCTCAGGTTGAGACCTTCAGCCCCAGTACTCCTCATAGCTTGTCTGTCTGTAGAAGGGGAGGCTCCATGCCTACCTTCCCTATTCCTTGTACCCAAATACATATATATTGGGAAAGAAATACAGGAGCAAGGCTTCATACAGGCAACAGGAAAACACCTGTGCATTTTGTGCATACAAAACTTAAACAAAAATGTAAAAGAAAAAAATGGTTTAATCTTTCATGAAGTCTGGCCTCAGCCCGTTATTTGCTACCACAGTATTTTGCTTTGTTGTAGGTGTATCACAATTGTAGCCTGAAAGTTTAGTATGTTAATGCACAACGTTAAACCAGGACAGAGAAAAGTTCTTGTTTCACAATCTAAACTTGAGTAGAAAAACAAACAGAACAAAACAAAAATTACAAAAGCACGAGCAACTGAATAAAAGAAATAAAACAGCACTCAGTACATACTGAAGTTGAATATAGGCTAATATCTAGGAAGCACAACGAAGAGCTGATCATTTTAACAAATTTGCTGTTATGCTTTACAAATGTTTAGAATATTTATCTAAAGATTAAAAAAAGAAGTAATATGTAGCTATACTCACGGCTTGCATGCTTTTTAGAATCTCTGCACTGCAGTTTCTTTCTTGGGACCCTTTAAAATTGTTCTATACAACTGCATTTAGGCTGTGCACAATAATTGTTTGGTTTAGAAGTTTTGTTTAGAATATTCTACCTTAAAAGAAAATCTGAGGAATACAAAATTCAAGCTGGTTTTGATGGGGCAGGAGCTGGGAAAACAATGGCAAAATCATCTGCTGCTCCTTGGAGAAGGAGAATTTCTGTAGGTTCCAGTATTTCTATTTTTATTTACTGCCACAGGACTCCCACACACTCTTAATTTAACTTCAGAATTCCAGGGTAAGAGAGAACCTGCTCCATGCAAGAAAAGGAGGCCACGGAACAGTCCTGGCTTTGTTCTGTCCCCACCTTTCCACACACAATAGTGAACATTATTCATTAACGTACTTTTCAGCTGTTGATGCGAGATGAAAATGCCTCCACAAAGAATTTGTGTGTTTTGCTTGAATGTCAGCCCTACATCTGTACAAAGAGCAAGTGTTGCCTTTGCATTCCAGTGCTGGCTGGTGTGGGTAGTTGAGATACACGTTCCCACTGGGGCACTGGCTGGCTGGAAAGGGAAGATTGCTTGCAAGAAAAGCAGATGCAAAATTGCTTGGGGGTGCTTCAAAAATTAAATCAGACACAAGTGCAAGCAAATAAACAGTGCAGCTCTAGAAACTTTCCCATTTCAAGCCTTGAAAATTCATCCTTTAAGGTGCTTTTTGTGCTACCTTATTTACCAAAGACCTGTATACTTAGTGGAATCTGGGAAACTGCCGAAAGACTTTATTACGGCTCATCCATGAAACCTTCACCATCTAGCAGTACTCTGACACTCTACACAATTCAGCAAGTGACAACTGTTTAGGTTTTAAGCACAAATAAGACTACTAGTCACCCAGATTTCCTCTGCATACACATCTGAAAACACCAGCACAAACCTTCCTAGATACAAGAAACCAAAAGGCATAGATCCAAAGGCTAATGAAATAATAGCTAAAACAACTGCCTGTGCCACTTTCCTGCACTGAAACCCTGCTATGATAGAGCTTCCTGGAACACAGTTTCATGCATCAATATTATCACTGTATGAAGCAGTGTTAGAGGTGCCTTCGCACATGTGGCTGGCTTTTGCCAAGATACTCAAGCTTTTTCTGTGCTTCCAGCTGAGACCTGCAAGTCAGGACTCCCTTACATTGTATGCTGTTGCTTTTAAAATACATATAAAATTGCTAGGTAAAAGATGTCAGAATTGCCTAACAATCTGTACAGGATTTTAGACATTTAAGTGCTTTGAAATAGCAGTTTCCTGAACAGCAACACAGTTAATACATGATATCCTGCCCTCTCATACCTAATCACATAGAGATCAGTAAGGAGTCAAAGTGATCATGTTCACACCAAAGGATGAAATACAAAATCAGTACAACCTGCAGCTATTTTTTCAGTCATGACTACTAAGAAGTCAGTTGGTTACTTGTATTGCTAATACATAATTCTGTATAGTCTGTATGCAGAATCTAAGTTTTTGGTATTGTTTCCTTGGTGCACACAGAGAGCATTTCATGTACTACTTCTCATTGAGTAACACAGTATACGAATGAAACAGCAAGAGCTGAGCTAGCCAATGAGGTTACAGAAAATAGGAGTGTTGGGAACAGTCTCTGATATTTGCAGGAACAGTAAGAAAAGTGGTCTTCATTCTCACAGCAACTGCTTGTTGCCATGCATGACCATTACACACCTACAGGCACAACTGCTTAATTGCTGAGTTTCTGTCATGACCCTTACAGGCCTCCATTTGTAAATGTGAGAAATACAAAGCTTGCTTAGTACTGGCTAACAAGTGTGAGAAGCTTCTGGTCTTAAGTTTCTAGAGTATTTCTGATCCAGTGGTTTATACATTACAACAGCTCTTCTGGGAAGGGCTACAATACATTGCATTTTGAAGTATGGAGCTGTGAAGGACACTGACAGCCTGCAGCCATTCCACCATCACAAGTTAGTTCCAAACCAGAGGGTAGAAGGTATCATGCAACATACTTGAGTCAGCCATTTTGGGAACGCTGCATGTGCTAACCCATCCTAGCAAGCATCACCAGTTAGAACTACGGAACAGACAGCAAAGGTTGTCAAAGGTATTGCAAAACAGGCTCAGCCAGCAACTATGAGCATTGCTTTTTTTTGCAACACACAACTACGTCAAACAGTATACTTGGGTAACACAAAGTTTTTACAGCCCTGCAATAGGTACCATTCAGATGCTTCTGTAGTGTGTGAACACACAAGCACAAGGCTCCACTCCCCATTTATGTGACAGAGGGAACAGTGAAAGTATCTTAAACTTTGCCACCTGAACAACAAAGAGCTAACGTGCCACCTAAGTTATGAGAGGGGATAGGTTAATCTTGGGAAAGGAGAGAATTCAAGTAAGTATTTCCTTTCATCCACACCTTGTTTTCCAATTCATAATGAAGAAATGGCTTGTTATGCAATTTCTCATGTGAAATGCTCGGAATAGAAATCTTCACTTCTTGCCAGAATAAAGCAGCTGGACTATGTTATACACCTTGGATTCAGGATAGTATCTGTCAAGCCATCTCCTCAGCAGTGCTATCAACCGACCTTAAAACACGCTCTTGCACAAGCAGGCTGAGAATCTGGCCATAGGGTTTTTCCTAACATCTATTTCCAAGTCTTTCTCTAGTGCCAGACTGTCTGGAGATTGTCTTGCATTCAGTGCTCTCACCCAGCTCAGTTTTGCAAATATTTAAGAACAACACAGAAAAGCAGACTGAAGTTTCTCTAAATGGCACAACATACAAATACATATAATGTACCACGTAAAATGGTCACAAAAACTCTCAGTAATGTTTCTAGAGCCACCTGGATTTCTAATACTCCTTGTTACTACTCAGAGGAGTTAGCTCCTTGTTTCCCAAATCTATTTGTTGTTATTTTTGTTGTTGTTTTCAGTTTAAAGCCAAGCATGAAATTACACACTTGCAAGTACCATCTTGCTGGCTATGTGAACTCTGGCATTCTAGCAGTTACACCTTCCTCTCAGTCCCACCCTTCCTGCTTAATTGTACTTTATTTTGCTGTAGCTGTGCAGTTCTCTATTCCTCAGAGCTCACCTTGCCCCGCCGGGGAACGTGTCTTTCACCTCCAAAGAATCTGCCCAGCGAGTCAAGTAGACCCGAGTCTCTGTGCCTTGGAGATCCATGTCTAGCATGGTCTGTAGTGCTCGCAGATGCCATTTTTGATCCGTACCGGAACGAGGAACGTTTTTGCGAAGCCATCAAATCCGAATTCTCTGAAGCTGCTGCACTGTCCTCCTGGATGGTCTGTAGCTCGTCTGACTCTGAGGGCCGATCTTTGAAGGTGTTGTCTTCTCTTCCTGGGGCATCTCGGGAAAAGAGGCGGATCAAGTGGGGGCGACCAGTCGTGTCAGCTGGGTTGGCCTCAGGCCAGGCATTCTTCGGGTCTGCTGTGCCTTTGGAGTCTGTCACCGCTGGGCTCTTCGTGGAGGTCCCATTGTTCTGATTCACATCTGCCTCTCCTGCAAACAACAAGGATGAGATATGAATACAGGCCTGTGAAAAACAGCCCTGGAACAATGCTGCTTTCTTTCCCTTGCCTTGAGATGCTCATTTCATACAAACCCTGTAATATGTGCAGTTGTAATGAATCTATGTTCTCTACCAGCCTGTAAGAACATTAAGCTATCTTGGAACTGAAAGCAGGATGATGTTCACACACAAAATCTGCCATAGTTCTAGGTGATTTCTTTTAAAGTATTATTGCATTTAAAGTATTTGTAAATAGCTCAAACAGCATGGCTGAAACTAACTTTATTTACATGAAAGGCTTACTGATGAGGAGACTTTCAGTGAACAATCAGAATTCCCACAATTTTTTCTTTGAGGGCTGCAACTCTTAACATGTTGGTTTTCTCCAAAACAAGGGGGGAAGAAAACAATATTACAAGACCTGTGCCTTCACAAGTGCGTGTTTCCTGTTCACAGTGTCAGAGCTTTTTGATTTGTCCTCATTTTGAGTCCCTTGCTGTAACTTTAATAGCAATCAAACCAGTGTAGTGAGGGGAGAGTTTTTTCACTTAAGTTGTCCTCACTTAAGAAAGGCAGAGGATGCTCATAAGACGACACATTCCAATTTCTGATTGGTCTCCATGACAGCTTTTCTCCATGTATGATCCCAGCACTTGGCATACCATGTTCGCACACTTGATGCTGAAGGCCTAGAGCAACACGGTCTGATTTGCATTTTGTGCTCGTGAGAAGTGACAAAAGCAGTTATCAGAAAATGATGGTCTTTCAGCCAAGAAAGGTGCCAAGACAGACCTCTGTGCTATCAGTGAAATGTCTGCTGCTTTCTCCATAGTTGTGTTCTGATGCAAGCAGTAAAAGATGTGGAAAGGATAAGCTACAGCACAATTAACACTTAAACTGTAGTAGCTCCTTTTATCAGTGATAAAGATTTATGGAGGTTTTTAGAGCCTATCCTATTATTCCTACTGTTCTAAAGCAAACTGCAGTCACTGACAAATAAGTCTTAGCTCCAAGGAACACCAAAAGACTGTTAGTAGGTCATTGCTTGACAAGCAGCCTTCAGGGCAGATGCACAATCATTCCATGTCAAAAACATTTTTGGAATTAATGGGGCTCAACATCTCAGAAATAAGTTAGTCATATGTTACCTTTAGGGTCTTCTAATTGCCTCATTACATCCCCAATTGATTTGGCCCTTGCTGCCATGGGAGAGAGAGGTTCTGGCAACCACTGTCATGTTTTCAAAGGCTCAAGTACTTTGCTGATTCACCAGAGACTTTTAGACTTGACACAGTCATTTTGTTTGATTTCGCCCACCCACAGGGCACTGAAGAAACCTTTTGTCAGAACTCAGAACAACTGAAATAATTTGATGGATAATGACACAAGACAGTAATGATGCCTTCTGCAAATGTGCAGCAGTACTTAGGGTACAATTTGTTGTAATCAGTCTGCTACACTTTCTTTTTTATAAAAACCTAATGTGCAGTTTTGCTATGCCACTTCTTTTTTCTTCCATGAAAACTACCTAGAAAATATTGGGGAACATCAAGAAAATTCAAACATCTGGAATTATTTCTCAGGAATACAATTATTCAACCAATGCTACCTGTGAATGAAGACCTCATCAGTGGAGGAAAGGAAAACATCTGCAGGCAATATTGGGATTTGGGTTTTCCCGAAAAGGTACTTTCAAACTTATCAGAAACTATTAAACTTCCCAAATGATTTTCTTAATTGAATGAAAGAGAAAGCAATGCTCCTGGATATATGACACGTTCCAGAACGGCAAAACATTTTAAACAGTAGCTCTAAGCCTACATTCTATACCATAATACAAATCCATTCAAGGACAGAAAAAGGAGAACAAACAATAGAGCTATTGTGTTTAATTAAATGCATTAACAAAACACCAGAGCATCTGCATACTAATATTTTTTTATAACAGTTGTGCTTTGTGTCACTGAATACGGGTATTGGTAAGCAACAAAGGCGAGTCTTTGTGCCACAGAAGTAGCTTCTCCCAATGCACACCCAGTAGGCTATAAAATGTAAATCTTTCTGTATGCTTTATTTCAGTAATGAAAGCACACACTTAAGTTGCCTCTAGATTTTCTGCATGTTTAAGTCTTCTCTAATATTAATGTATATATGATACCATTAATATTTGAGCTAAGTAACCAAAGTCATCAAGTGCATTTGGAGAGACAGATCACTTCAATAATGTCTGAAGGATATCCAGAACTAATGAACAAGTAAACATATGCTTAATTTTTCATTTAAAAACATAGATTTAGACTTCTCCTATTAAAACCTATTACAAGTGCTGTGCATGTGATACTGATATTCTTGTTCCTCCCTGAAAGATGAAGCTCCCTCTTTACAATAGAGCACCCTTCCTGTACCATATCACTTGTACAAGAAAAAGCTGCTCAAGGAAGAGGAGTAGGTCTCCAGGCATTTTTTTTTAAACCCTTGTAAAATGGGTTACATCAGGATTCACTGCCATAGGCATTACCAGAAGGCTATTAAAGTGTTATATATATTTAGATGAATAAAGTCATTGAAAGCTGCAAAAGTGGGAACATGGGGGGAAAAAAATTAAAAAAAAAATCACATCCCCATATTAGCTCAAAAACAGGAGGGAGCCAGATGCAGAGCAGGAATTTGGTGCTACAGGCACGACCAAGGACCTCTCCTAAAGGCAATGCAACCTTTCCACTTCCCCTCACTCTGTGCTGCTACGATGCCTGCTGTTGTCATAATTTTTTCCTGTGCATGTTGGTCGAAGTGAGCAAACCCTTTTGTTCCCTGTGTACAGTGACTCCCAAAATGAAGATAGAACAACATTTCTGAACAGTCTGGTAATGAAACAAAATAGAAGTTCCAAAGATGCTTTCAATGAAAGAACATTAAAACCAAACTCCTGGCGTCTTTAACAAGGGTTAGGCCATATGTAAGTATTTTTAAAACCACTGTGCCTTAATGTTTGCGTAATAGTTTATCCCATTTCTTAAGAATCAAAGTAACATTTTACATAAGCCTCTAACTATCTGACACCTCTCAGTCCTGTGGTTTAAACCACAAGCATCAAGATGATGGAATAGTGCTTTATACAGTCTGATGTGGGTTCTCGGATACAAGTATCCTTCTCGTGGATCGCTTGGTGGATCTGCTCTGGGATAGTCCTTCTTTGTGCATATAGAAATGTGCCATCTTCTTCCATACAGAGGACAGCCTGGAATGAAGTTGTTAAGCTAACAGCTGGAATGTGTTAAGTTCAATGTGCTAAGGATTACAAGATTTTCATTTTCTCCCACTCCTTTCCAGTCTTGCTTTCTTGCAGATACTTGTAATTCCTCTCACATTTTTATTGCTGCTCTCTCTACAAATACTGTGGAATAAATGAGGAAAATCAAGCTGATAAAAACTGAAGCATATTCTCCTATTTTGGCTTCTCAAGAGCTTAGATCGACAGCCGCAGTAAATTGTAAATATTGATTATAATAATACATGACAGCAGCTTAAATATTTGTAGGAGATCTTAAGAATTAAGTATTATTTACTCATTGCAAAGACCTCAAAGTACATCATCAAATTTATGACTCTCAATACCTAATATATTTTATTGTTCCTAGAGACTGGTGTGACTGATTACTAGTTTACTTTTTTCCTGTCTTTGTTGTCTTAGGGTATGAAGATGAAAATTTTTTCTCTTGACTCCAGGGACCTTTTCAATCAACTTTTCATTAAGTCATACTTAAGTCATGTACATTTATAAAGCAGTGCTCTTTAGTATATAAAATAAAATGTGTATTTGTCCTTTTCTACTGTTTGGTTTGGGTTTTTTTTGTCCTATTTCTTCTGTAAGAAGACAACTGGACAGTTAAATGCCATACAGTTCTCAGGAGTCAGCTATGTGTCAGTAAGTTTACTGAAGTGCTGATGAGTAAACATCTGGAATTTGTACTGACTTACCTGGTTTTAGTCACTTGAACAACAAAAGGTTACACCTAAAAAAATTACTCAGCTTTGTAACACCAAAGATTTCAAGATCTACAGTAAGCTGTAGTACTAAGGCCGTATGTGCAATGTATTAGCAGTAGTTTGTCTTGCATTATTTAAGAGGATGAAAACCATTATTCTGGAACATATGGCTTTTAGTAACATCCTGGTAACAACAGGACATCTAAAAGAATGAGAATGACAGAAAATGCACATCCATCATCACTACATCTAAGCTGCAGTTGAAAGTGTCTGGATTGCAGCCCTGTGTTAAGAAGCTACAGAGATGATCTGAGGGCTGGAGCACCTCTGCTGTGAGGATACGATGACGGAGTTGGGGTTGTTCTGCCTAGGTAAGATTCCAGAGGGACCTTATAGCTGCCTTCCAATACCCAAAGGGAGCCTACAGGAAGGCAGGAGGGGATTTTTCGTAAGGATATCTAGCAACAGTACAAGAGGGAATGGTTTCAAGCTGAGAGACAGTAGGTTTAGACCGGATCTTAGGAAGAAGTTCTTCAACACTGGAGTGGTGGTACTCTGGAATAGGTTGCTCAGGGAGGTTGTGGATGCCTCCTTCCTGGAGGTGTTCAAGGCCAGGCTGGGTGAGGCCTTGAGTAGTTGAATGTAGTTGTGAGGTGTCCCTGCCCATGGCAGGGAAGTTGGAGTAGATGATCTCTAAGGCCCATTCTATGATAATCATTTCCAAACATTTTGCCTTTCTTTTTTATGCAGTTAAGTTCCCTAGAAAAAGGACCCTATGGAATTGTTTTGCAGAAAGTAAAGCATAAGGCATGGCTTGGAGCCCTAATTTAACTCTGTCTTTGAATACTGTCATGAAGTCACACACTTCCATTTTTCCTGCACTATCACACGCTTTGCTTCAAACTCTAATGTTCTTGAGTAGATGGGACAGTGGAGCTTCATGTGCATGTAAATGAGGAGGCTGAACATGCCACAGTAATTTCACACTGTGACCTACTACAAGACCCAGGATCAAATAAAAATCAGGCCAATTTAACATATTTTCCTTGGAAAAAGGATGCAACTATGTGGTGCTCAGCTGTATCAAAGGCAAGTATAGCAAAACCCATTCATCCTGCAGACCAGTGTAGATCATGTTTGCTGCTGGAGATGGCATCAAGGAACGCTGCATGGCTTAGCATGCAGTGGGAGTACCCACTGATCAGAGCGGACGGGGAATAGGGGATGACAGAATGGGTGCAAATTGGATGAGGCATTTAGTGCCATGGTCTAGATGACTGGATGGGGCTGGGTGATAGGTTGGACTGGATGATCTTGGAGGTCTCTTTCAAGATGGTTGATTCTATGATTCTATGAAGAAAGGTTGAGCAAACAGGGCCACAGATCTGGTCATTTGCCAAGAGGCTTCAGAAAGAGGAATTACCCAATCAAAAAGCCTAAGACAGTTCCAACCCTCTTCCTTGGGCACCAGTGGAGGTACAATCCAGCCCCTGGTTTCGACTTTGTAGTACAGCTCAGAGAAGAATGGAGTCTCTACAGCCATTAGGCTATGCAATAGAAGTCTGTTGGGAGGGGGAGGAAAGAATTATGTCTGCATTGTTAAATCTGAACAGCAAAGCTTGATTCATCCTCATTATGATAAGGCACTGCAAACATGAAATGGCTCTCAGCCTAACTTCACTAATATGGTTAGGAGGCAATATGCCATCAGACATTTCACTTCACAGATCTAATTACTGGGTTTGTCTGATGCTTGTCAAACTGTTGGAAATCAATTTTGAACAAATATTTCTCTTTGGAATAGATGGCATGTAGCGTAATTGTGAAACAAACAGTTGGTCACAGCTCTGAACACAACTCAAATCGATCTGCTGGTGCATTTAGCCTTTACACAAACATCTTACCCATTTGCTGGCAGAATGAATGCAAAGAGAAGTGCCAGCATGTCTCATAACACAGATTCACATGAGTTAACTCTCCTACTGCAGTCAGCCAAGAGACTGCTTCCATTACAGCTCACTGCCTGCCCTCCCTCCCTCTTTACCAAAGCTCATCACTTTCAGGGTTAAAAAATCCACCCAAAGGCACATTTTGTCTATAATTTCAGAGTATATGAAGGAAGCATATTTTTCTGCACAAGAAAATTGGCTTTTCCTATGGGCTAATGAATCTGTAGACCAGACCTCTACAAAAAAAAGAAGCTTTCTGCCAAGCATAACATGCACATTTTTGACTTTCCGTCCTCACAGCATACAGTAGACATAATAGAGCATATAAAGCTCTTTCCCAGACAAGAATGAAAAGTTGTGAAGGCTTCCATTGCCTTGAGTTCAGTATCCTTCCACACTGATCAGATGAAGCAAAGAATAAAGGGGTCTCTTGTGGCACTGTTTTCCTTATAATAAAACTTAGTACTAAAAATACAGTACAAAGTGGAACCCCTTACCTGGTCTGATATAGATTGACTCATAAATACCTGTTACTACAGAGTTGTATTTACTTCTGTTGAACACAGCTGAACGAAAGACCAAGTTTAGGTTAATAAAAATAACTGGGCAAGCCTGTGGAGAAAGTTTCAAATGCTGTTGGTAAAGGCACAACACAATTTTAGAGCTGACATTTAGCCTACATTGTCATGGACAGATGAATGGAACTTCCACATAAAATTTTATGAGACAAGCCTGACAAATGCTGCTTTCCCTGAATTCCTCACGCCTTGTGTAATACCAGTTCTCAGCAGCTCTCTGCAGGCAGCATTTTGTCCTGAGAGCTACTTCCTGACAACAAATCAGTAGGTCAGACAGGGTCTGTTCATTCTATACCTTCATTAACACCCAAGTCTTGGCACAGTTGTTTTCAGACTCATGAAAGAACTCATGTCTCCAAGTCCTTCTTGGCCCTCTTCTGCTAAAGAACAGTCACCAAGGAAGAAGAGCTTGGCCCTGAAGCAGAGCTTGTATGAAAACACAAAAATGTGTTGATGGAAAGAAGGGAAGTGCTAGATCACATCCTACTATGGCAATACCCATCTTTGCAGGTTTAGCAGGAGAAAGGAGTGACGCTATGTCAATAGTGTTTATGGTCACATTTTGAAGGAAATAAATACTGCATTCACCTAGGTAGGATAGGACTATGAACTTCTTAAGTTCATAAAACTATGCTGCTAGAAACAAAAAAATGGATAGAATGACAGTTCTTTTAGATATTAATTACTACAGTATAAAAACATGAGTGCAATTTCTCTGACTTCATTTCTGATACTAACCTAAAATGTGTAATCCAGATCTGCTGAAAAAAAAAACAACCAACCACTACCACAACAAAAAAAACCGACCTTGAGCATTTGACATAGTTTGGCATCATTTCACAAGCAGTAGGTAAGAAGCCCAGTAAAAGCTCTCCAGAAATGATAGCAACCTTCTTTTCAAGGGGCCAGTCAATGAAAAGCTTGCTGGCTGCCAATGGTGTCTGTAACACTAGTGTTGTTCTTTTGACACTGGGATAAATAAACCTTACAAATTAACTTGACAGTTTTTTTTCTAAGTTCCCTCAGTGTACTAAACAGGAGGTCTTGTTGTCATCCTAAGATACACCACTTTCAGAACTTGCCTCAGAATTCTCAAAGCTCAGGAAATGAAGTGGGAAAAAGCTACCTGTGAAGTAGTTTATTCTGAAAACTGTCAGTGTGAGAGAAGTGCTCTGCCAGAAACACTCCTGACTACATACAGCCACTGTTGCATAAAAATAGTCAAAATCATCAACTCCTTGCTTGGGGGATGGGAAAGGACTTTTAGATTTTAAGTACTAGGCCTGCTGTATGCATTGTTTGTACAAGCAGTATGAGTTTAGTCCCTCAGAGACTGGTTAAAATAGAACAAATAAATACATTCGATATGGCAGCAACTGTTTCAAGGTCATATTTATACTGTAGCAAACAAAAATTTTATGCAACACAACCAATAAACTATGTCCTTGAACAGCAAGTACCATCTGCTTTCCTAGATTTGCTTCTTTCATTTCAGAGACCTAGTACTTAAAAGGCTAAAAGATGAACACAACATTGAAGTCAGTACAAATTTATTTAATGTATAAATGCAGTGTTGGATTATGAAGTGCTAACAACCATTAACTTTGCAAGTTCATCAGTGTGGCCAGCAGGGCAAGGGAGGGGATTCTCCCCCTTTACTCTGCTCTCGTCAGACCCCACCTGGAGTACTGTGTGCAGTTCTGGAGCCCCCAACACAAGAAGGATATGGAACTGCTGGAGCGGGTCCAGAGGAGAGCCACGAAGATGATCAGAGGGCTGGAGCAGCTCTGCTATGAGGACAGGCTGAGAGAGTTGGGGCTCTTCAGCCTGGAGAAGAGAAGGCTTTGAGGAGACCTTATAGTGGCTTTCCAGTATCTGAAGGGAGCCTACAGGAAGGCTGAGGAGGGACTATTTACAAGGTCTAGTAATGTCAGGACGAGGGGGAATGGGTTTAAGCTGGAAGAGGGGAGATTTAGAGTGGATGTTAGGAGGAAGTTCTTTACAGTAAGGGTGGTAAGACACTGGCACAGGTTGCCCAGGGAGGTTGTGGATGCTTCCTCCCTGGAGGTGTTTAAAGCCAGGCTGGATGAGGCCTTGAGCAGCCTGCTCTAGTGGGAGGTGTCCCTGCCTATGGCAGGGGGTTGGAGCTGGATGATCCTTGAGGTCCCTTCCAACCTGAGCCATTCTATGATTCTATGATTCTATGATCAGGGTAATCAACAGTTTGGGTTCCTTTTTTTTTCCTTTCCCCTGAATTCTCCTAGACTTGTCCCAGACAGTGTGTTCAACATGTAACTGTGAACCATTACTTGTCACAAGAGCACTGGTTTTAAGGCAAAAACATCTCTGAAGCATCTCTCTGCAGTAAAGCTAACAAGAGTGTCCTTGTCAATGGACATCCTTTGGAAGAGAGATCCCTGTAATGGGTAGCACTGGGGCTGTGGGGAACTGTTGCTGTGGTACCTCTTGGTAGAGTAATCATAGTGACTTTTTCAACTTATCTGGGTAAAGGCAATCAATGTCCACATGAAAACATTCAGGAATGTGTTATCTAGCTGGAGTGATGACACTGTAGTAAACATGCCTAAATCTTACCTTGTGAATTAGCAAACAGCACATGAATTTTAGTTTTGCTAACATTTTTATGATCTGAGAGGGTTGGTTCCAGGAAACAAATATAACATATAATAAAAAAAACCCTAAACCTAAAAAAACCACTTTATAATAATTACAACTTGTGTTTAGCATTATTGCTCCACTGAAAGCAACTAAGCTTTATAGTAACACTTTATAAAAAGTAGTAATACTGTCTGACTCAGAGATGCTTTGATATACCATCACCAGGAGTCCTCTTGCTGGAAAACTCTATCAGGCATTTCACTAAGACACACACAACTCCTAGCATCTGCATGTCAAAGATGTGAGAACACTTGCAGTAATAACCCAAAGTCTTATCTGTGCTTTAAGCCTGGGTATTAACAGAGAACACATGTGATTGCTGTGGGCTGAAATACATGAACACCCCCATTACCCACTATGAGGTGCTGCTGTCTGGGAGCCACGTTTTAGACTCAATGAAGGCAAAACAGTATCAGACTTTCCCCCAGATTTGTACACCCTGTATTATTCATGTCAGGCAGAGGCTGAAACAGCCATGTTCACTCTGGCCATGTCAAAGCAAAGAGATGAGAGCAAGCCAGACAGCAATGTGTTTCAAAGCACAGAAGTTCTAGCAGAAACTGCACACCGATTCTATATGTCTGCCTGCTAGAGATGATGCTGAAGTTTAAAACCAGAAATACAATAGACCTTTTTTTCCTTAAACATATGCTAAAACCCACATCAAATTTAGGACACAAGAAATCAGCTGGGGGGCTAAGTTACACGTCTGTCACCACACTGAGCTCAATTTCCTCCTCCTTTCCCTGTTCTAATGGAGTTTGAATAGTATAGGTTATCTATACATGTATTTCTGCAACTCAGGGGTGCATCTTTGTAAGAAACTACCTAACTATTGAGGTCTTGCTGAAGTTTTCTACTAAGCCATCTGCTGCCTTCACCAAACTGCACTAACCAGCTACACATGAGGAAAGCCAACGATTTTTAAGTACACAAAACACAGCAAAACAAAACCAGACCTGGACTTCTTTATCTTCCTGATGGCTGTGTGAAGGTGACGTGTTCAAGAAATGAAATATACAAGTCAAAACAGGCATTCAAAAAAGCTAAAAATATCCCCTGTGGGAAAATGATTTTTGCTCCCAAGATTGTAATTAAAACCAATCCACTTGATTCCCCAAACTGCCTTGCACTCTGCATGTTTTCATGGTGTTGGTCACTTGGCTATCCGTGCCACTGATTTACAATGAAGCGCTGAAATGAAGCCCACGCAATTGGGCCTACCATTGCAGAGGAATGCAGCAGTGTAGGCCTGGCTTGCAGCCTGTCTCTCTTGTTTTCCAGGACTTCTGGCATTGCCTCCATTTGCTGAGGGTTACAAAGGAGAGTACAGAAAACAATAAAGCCTGTGGTTGAAACCAGTGGGACTTGCTATGGCAGAAATTTGGAATCTATGAGAAGCATGTGGCAATTCTCCACACAGCCTGCAGAGAGCTTTTTTAAAACCTAACCAAAGAATTTCATCCACCTACCAGTCTCAAGGAAAAACGTTCCTTTGTGTTACTAGAATATATAGGTTTGTTTTAATCTTGAATATCTCACAAAGGATCCTCACACAACAGAGTGAGTTTGGGCATCATTTGTAATGAACAATTTCGTGTACTTAGGAAAAATTACATCATCTGTTCAATCCATCAGCATCTGTCTTCCTTAGAAATGGTGCCATTGAACATGTAGCACAGAACATATCTGGTTGGAAGAAACCTCAAAGATCATCCAGTCTAACCTCCAACCACTAGGTCAGTTGAACTGAAGGGTCAACACTAGACGGTGTCCCTATGGACCAGGTCCACATTGCCTGAACTTCTCCAGGGGTGGTGACTCCACCACTGCCCTGGGCAGACCATTCCAATGTTTCATAACCATTTCAGTGAAGAAATATTTTCTAATATCCAGCCTAAACCTACCCTGGCACAGCTTATAACCACTTCCTCTAGACTTGTCACTTGACACTAAGGACAAGAGGCTGGCCCTCTACTTGCTCCAACATCCCTTCAGGTAGTTGTAGAGAGTAGAGAGGTCCCCCCTCAGCCTCCTCTTCTCTAGACTGAACTAGTCTAGTGTGAAACACGGATTGCTTTATTATTCATCCTTTCTGCTATTCACACTGAGCCTGAACAATCGTTAGGTTACCGAACCTGTACAGATCCTGTCCCACCTCAACACAGGAGCACAACAAAATGACCAGTGGTTACATCATATTTCACAACAACTTCCACTGTCTTTGCTAGTTTCCACACCAACTATGGTTTTCTGGAAAACAACCTATTCCTGTCAGTGCAGCAGAACACACAATATTACAGTTGCGTTTCTCTCCTAACGTTGTAGATAAACAGGGCCTTAAAATCAGCAGAGAAGGAAATGCTGGTGAAATGAGCGAGGTGAGAACAGTGACTGAAGCAGTCAGCTCAGAGCATGATAAGCAGCACAGAAGACAGCTGTGAAATATTTCCTGTTAAAATCCATCATGTAGCCCCTCCAAAAGAAGGCTTATATAACACTGTTGGTTTTTCTTGACCAAGGGCTAAGAGTGCCACTGGTATTTAGGAAATGTAAAACTGCAGAATAAAATAGTGTTGAGAGAAGTTAAATATGTTAATTTTAAGAACACACTTTGGTTGTGACCATGGGGAAGATACATACAAGCATGAGGCTGCAAGCCCCTGAACTGTGTTTTAGTACTACAGAATAAGTGTTCACATGCGTTGTTTTACTGAGGACAGCCACCTAAACCTACCCCTCAAAAGAATACTTCACAGTGGTGAATGTAATCTAAAGTACTGTGTATGAATTCTTCAGTGTTAAAGAGTACAAATGACTGTAACTCCCCCCCAGGTAGCCCACTGGATCTCAGGGAGTCATCACTGTTACAGAATTCACAGTGAGGGGAGTTACTGTGGTAGTTTTTGAAAGACTATTCAGAAAATCCCAAGATGTCCTACAGTCCTATAAACAACACATTCAGAGTACAGAGTGCTTACTTGTCAACATTTCTAAAAGTACCTGAAATCCCCTGTCACAAACAGGCCTGTAGACCATGTCCTATTGAGCTGTAGTACCTGAAATCCCCTGTCACA
>WAAF01003692.1:48848-96053 GCA_013400475.1 Tricholaema leucomelas | reverse complement strand
GAGGAGAGACTGAGGGAGTTGGGATTGTTTAGCCTGGAGAAGAGGAGGCTCAGGGGTGACCTTATTGCTGTCTACAACTACCTGAGGGGTGGTTGTGGCCAGGGGGAGGTTGCTCTCTTCTCTCAGGTGGCCAGCGCCAGAACGAGAGGACACAGCCTCAGGCTGCGCTGGGGGAAGTTTAGGCTTGAGGTGAGGAGAAAGTTCTTCACTGAGAGAGTCATTGGACACTGGAATGGGCTGCCCAGGGAGGTGGTGGAGTCGCCGTCCCTGGAGCTGTTCAAGGCAGGATTGGACGTGGCACTTGGTGCCATGGTCTAGCCTTGAGCTCTGTGGTGAAGGGTTGGACTTGATGATCTGTGAGGTCTCTTCCAACCCTGATGATACTATGATACTATGATACAAACAGGCCTGTAGACCATGCCCCACTGAGCTGTAGTACCTGAAATCCCCTGCCACAAACAGGCCTGTAGACCATGCCCCATTGGGCTGTCACAGCTTAAATCCCCTGTCACAAACAGGCCTGTGGACCATGTCCCATTGTGTTGCACTCTTGTACATGTAAATCAAAACTGAAGATCCGACTCTACAGAAGCTGACAAAAAATAGTCCCAAAACCCCAAAAAGTGGGCTGTAGGGCTGTTCAAAGCTGGTGAAACTGCCCTTCTCCACAGGCAAGGCAAATCCACAACTGTTAGACACTGAACTGCTCTGACATAGTCTCCACCTTGGAATTAATTTTCACCTTACATCTGTGATAAAAGGTCTGAGCAGCCAAACAGAGCAGAGGCTTCTTTCAGTTGCCTGGTTTGCTCCAGAGCTTGTCACATCTCAGAAACTGATGGATTCCTCTAGGAAGATGCAAGCACTTCTGCATGTGAGAGGCAGAATCTCAAGTGATGACCCACACCTCCCACCTACTCTGCCCACATCAAAGTGAGAGCAGCTCCCTGTCCGGTGAGGATGCAGAGGCCCAGGTGTGACCCACACCTTCAGCTGTGTCCAGGAGGTAATCCATAGGCATGTCTCCAGGTCCTGGGGCTATGCAATGATCCTGTGACTCACACCTGCAGCTCAGCTTAAGACATTAGCCTTTCAAGAAGCTCGCATCTCTACACCTGTGTGGGGACAAGAGACACACTACTTGCTGCACCCATGAGGTAAAAGACATGAGAATCTGTTTGCCTTTCAGGAAAGTGAAGCACCAGGTCATGTATCAGGAACAGTGTGGCCAGTAGGACAAGGGAGGTTTTTCTGCCCCTGTACTCAACACTGGTCAGGCCACACCTTGAGTACTGTGTCCAGTTCTGGGCCCGTCAATTCAAAAGAGATGTTGAGGTACTGGAATGTGTCCAGAGAAGGGCAACAAAGCTGGTGAGAGGCCTGGAGCACAGCCCTATGAGGAGAGGCTGAGGGAGCTGGGGTTGTTTAGCCTGGAGGAGGCTCAGGGATGACCTCTTTGCTGTCTACAACTACCTGAAGGGAGGCTATAGCCAGGTGGCTATAGCCAGGTGGGGGTTGGTCTCTTCTCCCAGGCAACCAGCAACCAAACAAGGGGACAGTCTCAAGTTGTGCTAGGGGAGGTATAGGCTGGATGTTAGGAGGAAGTTCTTGACAGAGAGAGTGATTTGCCTTTGGAATGAGCTGTCCAGGGAGGTGGTGGAGTCGCCGTACCTGGAGGTGTTCAAAAAAAGACTGGATGAGGCACTTAGTGCCGTAGCTTAGGTGACTGAACAGGGCTGGGTGATAGGTTGGACTGGATGATCTTGGAAGGCTCTTCCAACCTGGTTGATTCTATGAGGTTTACCTACATTTCAAGATGCTGTCAATGAGAGAAGATCCCTGTCTGATAGGGACACTGGGTAGCAGTCACCTGCAGCTCCAGCTCTGCATTTGATATGGACAGAAAGTAGCTCTGCATAAAAGATGAGCAGCTAACTCCTAATCTTAAAAACACCATAAATGCTTCACGTCATTGCAGGAAGGAGCAGCATTTCAGATTTTAGCTTCTGTCTGGCAATCCTTGTTCTAAACAAATTTTTAAACATATTCATATAATAATATGGGATTATGACCACTTTGAAGAGAAACTCAAAAGCCAGGCTACTCAGAGAACAAATTCCAGAAGTCATATCCAAAGCCATGTAGCAAAACGACCCTAATCTGAGCACATTTATAACAAGGATGCTGCTGCGGCCCAGATTCCTGAGGCTGCATATGAGTGATCTCACATCTTAAGTCTTGTTGTAGGTCCTGGTACAAGGAGCACAGCATCCTGATGACTGCTGTGAAGGGAGGGGATGGGACTTTTGCCACCATGCTCTGTGTCTTGCTTGTCAAAACAGCTTTGTCTGGAAGCTGCATAATGGAGGACATCAGTACAGATCTAGGAGCAGCCATGTAATTTCTAACACAGAATAAGTGGAGGTATAAAAATTTTGCAACACATGCAATGAACAATGATTAGTTTATTAAACTATTAGCAAAAATTACTTTATGGCCTTTATATTTTTATAATCTATACAACTAAAAATTCCAGAGTTTTAGAGGTAGTTTGAATCACACTGCAATGATAAACTATTCAAAGCCTTCTCAGTGAAATTTCTTTCTGAGGATATCACTTGATATCCAAAGAGGTACTTACTAGAAGGAAACTCTAATATATGCCTGAAAAACTGACAATGAGGTTCCATTAAAATGTCTATTTGGGAAAAAACAAACAAACAAAACCAACACATACACACAATCTCCTCTCCCCCCAAAACCCCATCAACCAACCAAAATGACATTCACATCAGAAGGAAGTATCTCCAGAACTTTTCACTGGCTTTACAGGAGGCACTATCTTCTTCATAGTAGTTTTGAGCACAGAGCTAAAATCAGAATAAAGAGTAGTTGAAACCAAGCAAGAATCTCTAGCAAATACAATACAAAGGACTAAAGCAGCCTGCACTGACTGAAACTGGCACAAGGTCCTACAGCAGTGAGATTAATCCACAGAATAAAATGTTTGACCAGAAAGAGAGAGATTAGTAGTTAAAAAGAAACGTGAACTCAGACATTCAGAGACGGACACAAATCACCTGGTCTGTCTATCCTGCAAAGCAATGGCCAACTTTTAGCAGGACACAAAGAAACATGTTAAAAGAAGTCACATGAAAGGACTGCACACTCCACAGTGAGCCACAGAAACAACAGCCTTAAATGCCTGGATGTAAGTCTTCCAACCCCGAAGGAAAGGACAGCACTTACATTCCAATTTGCCACAACATCCTGCTGCTCTCCCATGTCAAGCACCCTCTTCCTCTCTGCCCCCGCCCCAATCAGTTGTCCGTCCTCCCTCCCACCTCCTCTTCTACAGGCTCCTGGACCAAAGCTGCTGTCTGAACGGCTCTGCTGTGTCAACTACCCCACTTCCACAAGCTCCACCTCCTCAGACTTTGTGATTCCTCATGATACTTCTGCAAGATTTAGCAGGCTTCTTCTGAACCAAATTCCAGATTATTCCTGCACAGCAGAATCACAGAATCAACCAGGTTGGAAAAGACCTCTAGGATCATGGAGTCCAATCCGTCACCTAATCCTTCTAACTAACTAAACCATAGCATTAAATGCTTCATCCAGTCTCCTTTTAAACACCTCCAGGGATGGTGACTCCACCACTCTCTGGGCAGTCCATCCCACTGGGTAATCACTCTTTCCATGAAGAATTTTGTCCTAATGTCCAGCTTAAACCTGCTCTGGTGCAGTTTGAGACTGTGTCCTCTTGTTCTGCAATTCATTTCTGAAATCACTCCTGGTTATAAAGCGTACTGCCCTATAATAAGCAGGGCTGTCAGGAGCCAGTAATACAAGCAGACAAAACATACTCACTTCAAAATCAATTAGAAGAGTTAAAAGATTAAGGCACTACCTCTTTTAACTTACACTGTTATATCATACTGAAATACTGGGAGTTAACACAAAATGTCAAAACCAAAAGGATTCCCACTTGGAAATAAATACTTTTGCCCTTTCTCAAGCCCTTCCGCTGCTTTGCATTACTCATACAACCTAAACAACTGGAGAAGTAGATCCAGGTGAACCTCAGGAGGTTCAACAACACCAAGTACAAGGTCCTGCACCTCAGTCAGGACAATCCCTACTATCAACATAGGCTCAGGGAGGATGTGATTGAGAGCAACCCTGCAGAAAAGGACTTGAAGGTACTGGTGGATGAGAAGCTAGACACGAGCCAGCAACGTGCGCTTGAAGCCCAGAAGGCAAATCACATCCTGAGCTGCATTACAGTAACTGTGGCCATCAGGTTAAGAAAGGTGTTCTGTCACTCTGCTCTGGTGAGATCTCATCTGAAGTACTGTGTCCATCTCTGGGATCCTCAATACAAGTAGGACATGGACTTGATGAAGCAGGTCCTGAGGAGGGCCACAAAAATGATCAGGGGCTGGAGCACCTCTCTTATAAAGACAGGCTGAGAGAATTTGGGTTGTTCAACTTGGAAAAAGAAGACTCCCAGGGAGACCTTATAGAGGTCTTCCAGTACCCTAAGTGGCCTACAAAAAAGTTGGGGAGGGACTGTTTACAAAGATCTGCAGCAATACGACAAGGGGCAATAGTTTTAAAGTAGAGAAGATTTAGATTGGACATGGGGAAGCAGTTTTTTACTATGAGGGCAGCAGAACACTGGAACAGGTTGCCCAGGGAGATAATGGAGACCTCATCTTTGGAGAAGTTCAAGGTCAGGTCTGATGGGACTTTGAGCAGCCTGGTCTAGTTAAGGATATCCCTGCCTACTGCAGTGAGGTTGGACTAGATTACCTTTAAAGGTCTCTTCCATCCCAATGCATTCTGTGAATGTAGACAAATACAGAATACAATAAGAGTTTTGAAAGTAGCTTCACAGTACATTTCTCAAATATACTTCCAGTGGTACCTCATCAATCCGCTACAGCTCTGCTAACAGAGCACTACTAGGCCACTTCTCACAGCTCTCTTCTCCAGCCTAAAGTGTCACTGGGTTGTGCCACTGATTGATCCAGTTTTAGAAGTTTGTCCTTTTCTTCCATAGTAACTGACTACCACTTTGCCTAAAAGATAGAAATTCTCCAAAATCATCTCTGTTTTCTTTTACTGAATTCCCAGGGATAAATAAGCACAGGGGGAAAGCTCCATCTAAAAAATTCAAGTGCATTGACATGATTTCTTTGTGCAAGCTGACAATTCCACCAGTCTGGAATTTTATTTAAGATAAAAAATAGAAATCTTACACAAGTGCTTTGCTAATTCTCTGCAAAAATTACATCTTTCCAACCTCCAACAAGTAGTAAAGGTTTCCAATTGTGATTTTTTCAGGTCGTTTTACCTTTGAAAGAATTATTTTTCAGTCGTAGTCCTATTTTTCCCCACTCCAGAATGGATATTACACATGCTCCAACACATCAAGGAAAGCTTACCATAGAGAGAAACCATTTAATGTGCTTACCACCATATTTACTGTGGTTAAGTGGCAATGATGGCAGAGTCAATTAACATCTCCATCAATGCAGCCAGAAAAATCTGCCAAGTGAAAAGAAAAATATTCCTGGTGGAATCACTAAAGCACATTCATAGGGAGTTTGTTTAAATCAGTGCTAAACTAGAAGAAACAAATAAAATCTCAGGAAAAATCTGAATCCTGTAGCACAATCTGAATTCTGTAGTACATTTTGGATTCTTAGTTAGAAAAAGCACAGTGGTCCTAACAACATATCCAGTGAGCAGAACAAACTCTGTGGCACCGTGGGAATGCCAGTCTCTATAAAAAACTACCAAAAATGACACAATTTACTGTTTAAAGGCATATATATATATATATGTAGTATTTCAGTTGGATTTTACCTGAGATACAGTATGCTGTTAGTCAGAAAAAAAACCCCAGGAAATTATTAGGAAATCCCAAAGCTGCTAACTTAGACATACAACAAGAGCCTGGGTCTGCCTGTGAGATAACCATCTGTCAGTAAAAAAGCCCAACATTTAGAATTCTGTTTTAATAGCTTAGCATTTAACCTCAACTACTCCAGGTTAGAAACTCTATCCTACTCTCCACCATTACAAAACACATTATATACTTCTAAATAGATTAACAAACCTGTTCTCATCTAGACTATGTCTCAGGAGAGTTATTTTCTCTACACTTAAAAAACAAACCAAAAAAAACCCTAAACAAAACCAAAACCCACTGGTATTATATGAGGGGGTGTGTGTACTTAAAAAAACCACCACCAAACCACCACTTTTTGCCCTCCACAGAACACTTGTGAGCTGCACCATAGTTCTAAATGTGACTCAATGCTATACGAAGAACAATGGTGACAAACTGTATAAAACCGCGGCAGTGATCGATGGTACTTTGCACAATATCTGCTTTTCAGTAGCAGCATTCTAAGAGTGAAAAACTGCTTGCACAGTACTAAGCCTTGTACCAGTTTGTGGGAGTTACTGCTATTAAAAAAAAAGAAAGAAGAAGAAAAAAAAAAAAGAATTCACAAACTTTATCTTGCTATTCAAATATGTATAAAGTCACTTTATGTGATGAAGAAAACACACTCAGCAGAAAGAGCTGTTAGTTTTGAAGATTAAAATGATGCTCTGGTTGAGCTACACATGAACTGAAACATTTTAAAAGGCAAGAAATGCTATAAACATATTTATCTAAGTGTAATTAGCATATGTTTCTCTCTACCCACCCAAAAGTATGAATGAGTAAAACCACAACTTCTAGAGTAATTTATAAAGAGCCTAAGAATGATTCAATAGGTTACACCAAAAGCATTATCAAAGGGTGGCAACTGAGCACAAAACATGCATGTTACTGGTTACCCTAACTGAAAATGTAACCCCAGGAAGCCAGGCAATGTCATGCCTGCCTTTTGCACTCACCCTAGGCCTGCAGAAGTCAAGGCACAGCTCTCAGCAGCATGCCCATCCCAGCCAACAGACCTGACACCTGCTGCACCAACCTGGGACTTGCAGCCTCCAACTGGCAGCTCCTCAGGTGCAGCAAAGCTGTGCCCACCTGCAAAAGGCTAACCACCTCTCCATTTGCACTCACTCAACAAGAAGCGTGCATGTGTACAGGAGCACTACACACAAGCCACCACAGGTTTCTGAATTAAATGAAGATAGGCAACTCTGCCTCCGCTTCCTCAGCAGGGACTTTTTATTTTTTTGCCTCCTGGGAAGCTGTACAGACAACTTACAAAGATAAAAACTGCTTTGTCGACAGAAAATAGCTCTGCTAATCTTGTCTTTGAAAATAAAAAGTCATTTCTTTCCCAGGTAAACACTTGAAGAACATTTTTGCAGCCACAAATTGTGATTGTGGCAAAATAAGAAGTTTTTTCTATTCACAGCCTGTGCTGTCCCAGAAAATTATTTAGCATCCTTTTGAAATATGCAGATAATGCAATGTATTTATAATACAGCCCTTGCAGTTCAGTTCAGTACTTTATTTAGGATGTAGTCCATCATAGTGAATCATGGACTTCGGTTATCCTGAAAAACCACGATAATCAGTGGAGCCTGCCAAGAGGGTGCCACAGACTACAGAAGCCCACTGTGCTGAGAGAAATTACAGGAGAATCACCCATATACCTCCAGATCTGTGTTTACTGAGAGTCTCACCTTTTTTCCCTCACTGGGAGCCTGAACTACTGCAATCAAGAGAGGATGATATAATATGAGACAATTTTTGAAAAGAAAATGGAAAAAGGCTAATTTCGCCTTCAGTGAGCGTGAAGAACAGTTTGAAACACCACATGGCTTGAGAAAACCTGGTTTCAAAAACACATGGTCCTGAGCAAACTAGCAGGCTCTGCAGCATCTTCCCACCCATGCATCTGAGAGTCTACCTGCCCCATTTTAAGGTCAGCTCTGCTACAGGGCAACTGTAACCCTGACTCAGGCTGCTGGGGAACAGCTCAGTTGAGAGAAGGACCTGTCAGAAGCCTCCTTGGTGGCTAGCCTGGAGTCGTGGTTCAGCTCTGGCTCTTGGCCAGGCTGGACTTGCGTGAAGATAGTGCCCACACCTGACCTCAAGTCTTGCTGACACAGGACACGCCAGCACGTTGCTACCTTGTCTGGCAATCACCATACAGTATCCAACTCTGACAGCCACCCCTGGTCCTGCTCTTCCCCCTTGTTGGGGTCCCTGATGTGCCTGCCCTACCTGCCTTGCTATTACCTTGAATCCCAGCTTGCCGTCATGTTGGGCAGGCCACTCCTGCTGCTCCACAGCAGCCTGAAATCATGCAAACACAAAAAGCAAACGTCTTTATTCTTGAGTCCTCACTATCTTTGCCCTTAAAACAACAAGACAAAATAAACCACACCACCAAACAAACAAAACTGAAAGAAAAATAATCCATGCTCAATCTGATGAGCATAAGAAAAAAAAGAGAGTTCCACCTCATGTCCCATCTGCAATGTCAATTTACAGAATTGCCTTCAATATATGCTGAATTACCCTAACTACCTGAATAAAATGAGACATTTAGGAGGTGTTTGGCTTCAAGAGTACCCCTTCCAGCAGCCAAAAACCCCACCAGAGACAGTATTGCGCAAGGCACAAAAATGAAAAGAAAGCAATAGCACTCTGATTAACAAATCAAAATACATTTCATTTAAAAAAATATACTTAATTCAGAATTAGAACAAAAACTTGCACTTGCAAAAGCCTCCAGCTCTGACTGCCTGCCTTTCAGAAAGTGTCACAAGGCATTTATTGAAACAAATCCCTTCCTTCCTACCCACATCCTACCCCTCCTCCTGACAATTCTTTCCGTGACAGTATATAAGGCAGGTCTATCAGGCAACAAAGAAGCTAGGAGAGACCTAATATTTGGAATAGAAGTACATCCACCTTGTTTCTGAATTCCCAGTTTTCTGTTCTGATATAGAAAATATTTTTCATATGCCTGAAAGGAATAAAATGAGGGCCCACATTTTTGGCAGGTCGTTGACACAACTTGAAATCAGCAATTGTAAAACTACCCTACACTTCTACTGATGGTACAAGCAAGATACTATGATCCATACAGAAGATGAGAAAATGATACTAGACAATTTGATCTGGAGCTGTACCATGCCATTATCTGGACATTTATTCTTTCTTATACAAATCCAATTTATGATTTGCTACAGTGTGACTACGTGAGTGGAAGCTGAAGTATTGCTGATCATATTTTTTTTTCATTATCAGGTCTGCAACATGTAATAAATGGCTTCAAGCTTCCTGAATACAGTAAAAATTGAACTGAAAGAATCACAGAATGTCAGGGGTTGGAAGGGATCTCAAAGGATCATCTAGTCCAACCCCGGCTCCAGAGCAGGCTCACCTACACCAGATCACACAGGAACCTGTCTAGGCAGGTTTTGAACATCTCCAGAGAGGGAGATATTCATGGAAGAATAGTTCCCGTTTAACTAGTGCACACTTCCTATGGGCCCTGGAAATTGCATGGGGCCAGCTAACTATCATCATCATTACCACCACTAACCATCAGAAAAACTGCATACTCTTCAGCCAGTCTTCTACTTGCACTGCAGTACAGATCTGCTAATTTTCTTTAAGATTATTTTGACTGTCTTTCAAGTCAGCATGAGACACTTGCACTCATACAAGTGGCAGGATCTGTGACACGCAGCCCCAGTTCACAAGGACTTTAACATAACTGGATAGATGTATATCCAAGATACCTTTGTCTAAACTCAACTCTCTCAAGCTATGCTGTGAAAAATATATATATATATATATATCTCCATCTGTACAGGTCTAAGTCAGCACAGACCCACAGACAACTGAGACAACTTTATGCAGCAACACTACTAAGTTTTATAAGCAAAAGTCATTTGTTAGCACAATCCTGCATATATGCATACACAAATGTGATGCAATTAGTAAATGTCAGCTACCTACTGCATGAATAAAAGTAATTGCCATAATAAACAAACTCTAAGCAAATGGACAAATGCCAGCAAAATGCAAGAGTAGGATGTGTTCCAACACAAGAGTCATCAAGTCCTGGAGCACCAGGTTACCCTCTGCCACTGACGTCTCTCACAGTGGGCTTACACAGCTTCTCTAGCAGCATCTACACAAATGTTAAGAACTCAGGAGTACTGGCAGCAGTAAGCCTGCAGAAGGGTTAGTTTACTGGTATATTTCAACCCCGTGAATAGTAGTCAGAAAAGGATTTTTTTTTTAATTAAAAACATAAAAAACACAAACCAAAACCCAAAAATACCCAAACAAACAAGCAAGCTCCCAAGCACCCAAAAAAAACCCCAAAACCCAACAAAAAAACCCCAACACCCAAGAAAAATCCCCAAACAAAAAAAAACCCAGGGAAAAAAAAAAACAACAAAAGCAAAACTAATCACACAGGAAAAAAAAAAAACACAATATTTTAAAGGGTCGGTGATTGGAAGAAAGAAATCTTATTCAAAGAGACTGCCTTTTCATGTTTTGTAACACCAACTGAAACACAGCAAGAGGCTCTGCTTCTGAAGAGCACAACACTCAATGAATGCCATTGCACTTGAATGCTGACTGGAGAGATGCCACTAATGCCAATGATACCAGAGAAACAGCTCCGGCAGTCTTTTCCTCCTCTACGGAGAGACCATTTGCCCTACATGATCTGTAACAAGCCTTTAAAAATGACTGAAAGTATTTCACATCTGACCAAACACACACATCAGGGACTACATGTTTTATCTCTCTTACACAATATCCCAATTCAGAACTAAGGTAATTCACGCTTGGCAAACATCCATGGTACCATCCAAGCATTCCTTAGTCTCTCCTGAATCTATTTTACATAAGTTGAAAACTGATCAAGGCTATTTACTGCAGATCTCTAAATTAGGAGGCAGTCTTAGCCATACTCCCAGTAACTACTGAAAACCAACCTGTCTTTTTCACTTGTTCATATTGGATGAATTGAGGTTAGACAGCTCTGCTCAGGCTATGTGGCAGGAAGTGAGCTCTGATGTCTCCTGTCACCTGGCCTGCACATTAAAGTTTCTTTGACACAGGAACATGGACACAGAGGTGTGGAAGGCCTGAATGCACATGAATACAGGCAGAGGCCAGACCCAGCCCCAAAAGAGAGATGGAAAATATTCCTGGGGTCCTGCAATGTACTGGAATCTTTTGTATTCCTCAGTTTTAAGAGAGTAATGCTTCTTTGTTTTCAATTGTCCACGTATAAAACAAATCAAAGCACAGAAATAAATTTATCAGTGAAATTGCTTTTGCTTTGAGAATCAGTTATGTGTTTGATCAGTTAACTTTTCTGTCCCACGGAGGATGTGAACAATGGCATTGTACCTGTCCGAAACAGGGCAACAAGCCATATATCCAAAGCTTTCCACCCGTGACCATGGCTATCATGAGACACATGCCATGAATTTCATACCAAGATCCAGTTGCAGAAGGAGGGAACATTCTGTTCCCCTGTCAGCAGAAACATGCTCACCATACCTGTGAAATTATTTCATTGCTCTTCTCTTCCTGCCCCATGCAGGCATAAGAAATGAAATTAACTGTTACAGCTCTTCTTCCAGCAGAAAATGGAATCCATTTATCCTAATCAATTTAAAAATGAGTGGTGTCTGAAAGCAAAACAAGTAAAATTATGTTTTTCATTGTCTGGTTACTGCCTCAAAAGACTGCTTCTTTGGGAAGGGATTTGTGTGGGTCTTCATCAGATTGCTTTTTAAGGCAAAACATTGATAGTTGTTAGCAAGCCAACTTCCATCCTTGTCACTGGTATGGCTGGGCTGTTTTGGCATTGAAGTCCAATGGAAACTAAAAAGCAAACAAGCCAAATGTGTCACCACTCTATCCTGAAAACAGGCTTTGTATGAAACGGGTGGTAGCAATAAAGCAGCACACATCAAGCTCTGGTTTTGGATTATTATTGCTAACCTAACCAACCCTTCCAAATGGATTACAATGTGCTCAATGGAAAAATAGCAATAAAAAGATAGCAGTAGCAAAGGGCAAATTAGTGCCTACCCAAGTGAAACTGAATGCAACTGACAGCTGACACTGAATAGCATGTGTCCATTTATCCATCTCACTTGGCCGTCTCCAGGATTATTCTTAGGAAACACACTGCCAAGGACACTACCACCAGCAGAACTGGAAAAGCCTAGTGGCTTCAGTGTTCACCTACCAAGTTAGAGCTCATATACAGTCTGGCATCACTTATTTTGACCTTCAACTTTCCAAAATATAGCCCTATACAAACTCCCAGATGTCGACAGTTACTTTACATCCAGAACATGGCATGGATGTAGCATTTACCACTAATGCTCCAGATTTTTTCTAGCCCTTCCCTTCCATTTAACAATTTTCTTCTTTGAGACTGAGCTGTGAATGTGAAAAAGCTTTAGGATATTCTGCAGAGCTCACCTCTGTGCTTAGCAAATTATTTGTTACAACACACACAAGTTATGATCTTTCTGTTATTTTTTTCAAGAGAGCTTAAAAATGTCTTTTGGCCACTCAAGGAACCCCACTCACAATACAGAAATTGTCTGCTTAGCAATTTAGCCTCTGCTTTTTCTTTTGTACTAGTTTCAGACTCTAACATAGGGCACCACGCTGCCAATTTATCACAAATTTTCATCTGCTTGAATATGAAGCAAGATATTAACCCACAGGATGCAAAATAAGGAAAAGGAAAAAAAGGTCAGCAGCAGATTCAGACATCAAAATTACTTGTCTACACACTAAAAAACTCTTACAGCAGGACATTAAGAAAACTGGCTGTGCTAAATACACTCTGCAAGATAAAACCAAACCAGAGCAACTTTCCCACCTCCTCATTCTTCCTCAAGATCATGGCATTTTGTTGCTTTTGGACTCATTATTATATGTGTTCTGCACCATCAGGAAAAAATAACATTGACGAGGGAGAAATGTTTGCAGCTTTTACTTAGCAGGGACCATAAAGCACAGCTTGTGGTAAGCTTTTCAGCATGTGATTAGTAAATCCAATAACAGTGGTGCAAAACTTACTTTTCTGTCTCTAAAATTTCTCCAAGTCAACACCTGAAAATGCAGTGTCCAAGGCACCTATATATAGGTCCATAAGCTGGACAAATATAAATTTGATGGAAAGAATGCGACAATGCATTATTGATGGTTTGCTGAATGGCAAAATTCCAAGTGAAAACACAGACTCCAGCTTAATATATAAAAAATAATATATGTTAACACACAGGTATTTATATATCAGTAACAAAAAAGGAAAGGTAAGCAGAATAGCTATGCACCAGACCATTACTACATACAGTTAGCTATGGTGATTGCCCTAATACTCTACCATCATCCAGATGGAGCTCTGGTTGCAGTGAGGATGTGCGTAACTTTTCCTCCTACTCAGTGCGTCCACTCATAGGTGAGGTTTCCAAAGTTGCTAAATGAGGAGACATCTGACTTTGTCCTCCTCAGATTCCTTCCACACACAGTCTGGCCAAGGCTCAGGAAGGAACAAAGTGAGTGTCTTTAATTGATTTTGACCACATACCTCCACACAGGGCTGGATGTGCGACTGCATGGCCTTGATGGTCTGCTTCTAAATAAGGAAAGCTGAATAAATTTTCATGATGTTTCATGTTCATTAATGATTATATTGTACCTGAGCAACATTTTTCACTAATAATCATATATATTGCACTAATGAGCATACCCATTTCACTAACAGTTAATCAATCATAAGCAGTAATTAACTATTTTCAACACAATAAAACAGATTAAATCAAAAATCAAATTTACACACCTCAATTTCCATCCTCTGGCACTTCAACAATGTAAAATCTAACCAACTGTATGGTTCCTGATTATAAGTAGCTCAAAGCAAACCATCAAAGTCTCCTACTGTGATGAGCTGGAAGAAGGGAAATGTTACCACTGCCCTACAGACTCAATGGTATTATCTGTGTGAATGGTTCCTGTTAAAGATGTCTTTGTTAATAACCTACTATAAAGTATATCAGAATTTTACTTCAGAACTCTAACACTGATCAGAATAATTCAGCTCAAACAGAGCATAGTAAAATATTGAATTCTGCAAGATGGTGCCTCAGCAAGGCAGTGGAAAGGGAAGAATTAAGTGTAAAAATATCTTAAGCTGCTTCTACCTACCACATGTCATGTTCTTCTAATATAAAAATAGGTTTCACTTTTATCTTTACCCACAATAAACCAGTAAACTTCCACTGCAAGATTTTCTGCTTGAGTACAACCTACAGTTCAATTTTAATAAGCAAAACAAAACAATGTAAGAAATTCACAACAATCACTTTTCTACGAAGAGACCTTTAATCTTTATGTAAATGAACAAAGTCTTCATTAAACCAACTGTCTCATTACAGCACAGACTACAAATGTTTCAATCTACACAGAGCTCAATTTCAGACAAATGAAGCTGTAAGCACTTGTCAGCCTGATTTGGCTCGATTTAAAAGCACCAAGGGACTCTGAAGCAAAGCAGGACATAATACAGATCATATTCAGGTAACAGCTGATACTGCATGTTTCTAAGCTAGTAAAAGCAAAAGGATTATTGACAAACAAGATGTTTTTAAACTACTACCAGAGGAAAAAACTTTCTTGACGTTAACAGCAGTTACAGCACAGATTCTAGACACAACAATAGGTCTTATATGAAATCCAGGGCTAAGACTGAAATTAGTTTCCTTTCATACAAACTATAGACAAACTTGAAGTATAGATAAATGGTATAAATACAAAAGCAAAAATCTATTTCTTGGTCCAAAGACAGTAATCTGGCAGCACCAACCACATCAACAAAGAGAAAAGGGGCATAAGAACAAAACAAACAAACAAAAAGCCATTGAAACTCTAACATGAAGCATGTCAATACTAAGTTGAGGCCCACTGGTGGCTGAGAGCTAGCAATTTTACTCAAGATTATGCCTATGCCCTATATAAAGCTCCCTCAAAAAAGGATACTGCACCAGCAAAAAGTATAAGCACTTCATCTTATTTTTAAACAAATGCAATTTAATAGCTGCTATTCTTCTTTATAATTAAATGAATAGGTAAATATTCAAAGGAACACAGAATATATATATATATATATATATATATTTCTACTGCTAGCTTTGTAACACTTGTGTATCACACAATGTAAGAAAATCTGGGCTTTATTAGTTTTCAGATCCAAAGGAAAGACTTGGGAAATATCAACTGAGCCTCTTTATTTAAAATTTTAGAATTTCTTAGGATAGTTAGTTCCTCTGCCTTTCAAATACAGACACTCAGCTATTGCACGCTGGCCAAATGGCCTATTACATGCTCACAAGACTCGTGGCAACTCAGTAGTGCTCTTGTAAGCGTCAGCTTTACAGGGAAAACTGTTATACTTGCTAAACCCATTTAATGAAAGTTCTGTTAATAACTACAATCTCAATTTAATTTTTTTAGTAGTAACTGCAGTGGCCCAATAAGAGTAAATTATGCAATACATGTGGGATTTGTGCTTTTGAAATATACTTCAAGTGGCATTTTTATAGCAGTAGAGTCTTTTTCCCCCAGGAACATCATTTTACTTGAGGACTGCTGCTACCTAAACAGCTACAAATAAACCTCCCCTGCCTAGTCAGCAGATTAGAACAGTAGGCCAGATTCCAATTTCAACTGAGATTTTAGATTTCTATTACTTGTAAAACAAATGAACCATTCAGTGCTGACAGTATTTTAAATTCTGGAAAGCATGACCAACTCACTACAGAATTTACCTTAAATGGTATTGATTATTTATTTTGCTATTTGGAAAGACAGTGAACTTCTGCTGATTCTGGCTCTGTGTGTCTTAGGCCTAAAATCTGCTGGAGGACTCATTGGTTACAAGGATTTTTATTAAGAAAAGAATATAATTTGCCAGAACAAACTCCTCAGAGAAAGTTCCTTTTTCAAGGACATCCTTTTGCAGAAGATATCTCAAATCTTGGGTAGAATTTGTTACTACAATAGAACGGCCGCAAAAGCCTCGAGTGCTGCTATTAACTCAGATCATCTCACCAGCACTCATCTGGGCAAGCCACAGCCCTATGGCTTGCATTGCCTCACATACAGCATATAATCTGTCATCTTATAACAAATAACAAAGGGAAATTGTCTTTTTAAAAGTAAAAAAAAAAAAAAGAGAGAGAGAGAAATATACATAACTTTAAATCGACCCTTAAAATATGGATTCGTTTGTTTGTTTTTAATTTTCTGATGTTCAGGGATGTACAAAGAGCTATGGACTGGCTAATGTGGTATAGTACAGTTGTAGTAACATCCAGGCTAATAATCAAGAAGCTAGCCAGGAGAACTTTGGGTGTTTGTGGGTAAAACATACTTGAAAGCAGCTGAGGCACATTTGACTGATGGTGGTAAGGAAAGACAACAAAGAGGTGAAGAGAGCAATGAAACAAAAAAAATGATAAATAAAGGAAGAAAATAGCCAGATAGAATAATGCAAATTAAGCTGGAAAAAGAAATGGATCCATAAGTGAGAAGAAAATATGAGGAGAAAAATCACAGAGAAAAGGCTGCTTGCAAACAAAAGTGGACAACAGCAGCAAAGCAGCATAGGCACACACTGGGAGTACCGCACAGTAATTAGAGGTACACTACGTTGGAGACCCAAACCATAAGAAAAGCACAATTGGCAGTTACAGAACCTGCTTACACCAGCAGGATTTTTAAAGTGATGAATACAAAGCACAGAGACCAGAAAAGGGAATGAAAACCACCAAGAACCAGGCAGGTGACATCTTTGCAAAAAAATCTGTGGGTTAATATGTAAAAAATGCTGAAGGCTTATTTAGGCATCAGACTGCCCCACCAGTGCCGGGGATTTGGCAACAGATTCGGTTGAGTTCTTTGAGCGCTGAAGTGGTTTAATTAGAGATAGTAACAAGGTAACATACAAAGTCTGACTTTCTTCCTCCGAAAGAACTCATGGCAACCAGAGATCCTATTGTGCTTTGTTGTTACATAATTGTTAAAGAAATGCTTTCCGATGCCCTGTGAGAGGGAGTACTATCTCGAAAGCTCAAAGGGATTGTTCATTTGATCACTAAGCACAGTGTTATTCTAACCACTCATGCATGCAGAGAATGCCTCTATTCTTATGTTCCCCTGAGAGTTGAGATCATCTGAGATATGTCTGCTATCACATACAAAGGTTGAGGTAGAACTGCAGGCAGGACATTTTAAGTTAAGAATTTTCACAGACCTGGATTTTCTTTTCTTGTTTTTCAGAGAACAGTTGGATTTGCTGACCACCAGGCTAATTTACAAGGTGTAAGTGTACCAGCAGACCCTTACTTCAGGATTTCAAATCTCAGAGCTTGTGCACTGAGCGGCCAAGCAGTTTTAAGAAACACAAAATAGATGCAGGCATGTATCTATTCCCAGATCCACCTCTCACCCCAGTTACAGGCAGAAACCTGTAAATGCATTTAATC
Organism: Tricholaema leucomelas; assembly: GCA_013400475.1. Classification (NCBI taxonomy): domain Eukaryota; kingdom Metazoa; phylum Chordata; class Aves; order Piciformes; family Lybiidae; genus Tricholaema lacrymosa; species Tricholaema leucomelas. The sequence goes on along the minus strand of WAAF01003692.1, from coordinate 78,518 downwards.
TAAGGTACTTGGTACAAGCAGCTATCAACACGCCAAATAAACCCAACCCCAAACACCCCTGCAAAACACAAGCAAAGCCCTCTACACTCAAATTCCAAATGCTAGGCTAAAATGCTGCACGCAAAGATAATGTAATTAGCAAAGAATGAGCCCTAGACAAGACCATCACATTGGTGCTGATCTGTCCTTCCAACTTCTAAAATAAGGTTTTACTTCTGGCCTCTTAAAATTTGCTTTATAATATTTCATTGAAGCCATTAAGATTCACTTTATTCTTTAATTGTTTTGTTTGGAACATTAAGCTGCTTACCTCAAAAACTGCCCACACATATACTGATTAAAAAAAAAAAAGTAATAATCACACACCACCACCTCCACCACTTTAACACAAATATCTTATAAGCAAGAACTCGAATTGGTGCCATGTATTAAAATCTAGAGGCACTTTCCCAGCTTATGCTTCAGAGAAACAAGGAAATTGCCCATCTCTCTGCACTGTGAGCACATTACTGTTCTCCAAATTAACCACCAGCCTGGACCCCACAAGGTATTAAACAGATGCATCTAGAGTGCATGGAAAGACATAAATATGCCTTATTAAATTCCTCCCCCTAATCTGAGTTGTACTTCTCCCTCCCCTTATGTGGAAAATATAGCTACCTTGCATGACTCCTTATTTTTGTGTAATATCCTTAAACTAAATGCATTATTGTAACCATGACATTTTAAGGAGGTCTGAAGGATTCTAAAAACCTACACTTTGTGCAAATAAACTGCAATTTTCAGAAAGATGTGACCTCATTTAAAGTTCAACAACCAAGAAAGGTCAGAATATTTCATCACCTAGATGAAAATGGCTTTATTTTGCACTGATACTTTTTTCTTTTCCCATTATCATTAAACACCTTTTCAACATTCTAAGAACCTCCACAACCATTCTCTATTTATTCTCTAATTAAACAAGCAAGTAAGACACCTTAATAAAATCATTGCAAGGAGCAAACATTTCTGTAGTTCCTCAATGAAATATTAGAGAATTCATAGTTTTCTTTAAACCAGAATATGCATCTCATGAATCTGGCCCTTAAAACACAGATCTTTATGCTGCAGTGATGCATCGCAACTATGTCACCACAAACAGACTTAACATAGATGGTGTAGAAAATGCATCACATTTAAATAGCTCCCTATGTCCATTTAACTTATATTGAGCCTTTTCCCACAAGCACATTATTATGATACTCTGGAAAAGACATGGATTTGACTAGAAAAGCCATTCAGTAGTGACTTATTACAGAGAGGTCAAGAGTCATGATGACTAGCTGAAGCAGTGTGCAATTCTGAGTAACATGCAGATTTCGAGGCATTCACTTCCGTATTCTTGAGGGGGCAGCTCCACATGCTTTCTATTTCCTATTTTCTTTTTTGAATCTTGGAAGTAACATTCAGACATTCAGACTCAGAAATCCCGTAATAGGTATCTTAGCTTTAGGTAGAGCTAAAAAGGATCCTTTTTACACAAGAACGAAGCAAATAAACTGGGAAAGCCTTCATATTTTCACTGCAGGAGGCATTTACAATCAGCATGCATCAAATAAAAAGTGAGTGGGAAAAGCGTGACTCAGAAACTAAAGAGACATGTTATACCCTTCATAATTGCTCAGACTTGAAAGAAAAAAATACAAGTCAGTATTAAAAAAAAATATTGAGAAGGGCTGGAAAGATAAATAATTTAAATATTTGCCTTCAGGGAGCAGTCAGCACAACTGCATCGGTACAGGTAGGACACTGCAGCTGTAACTCCAGCTAGAACAGAAATGCTGATGAAGATGACATGTAAGTGGAATAATTGTGACGATGTGATTCTGCTACTAATGTTTTCCCAAGCAAAACAGGCTTTATCACAACACTGCAATTCATCTGCAAAAACCAGAGGAATTCTTGTTCTATAGTTAGACAGCAACAAACTGCATGGTGGAGAAGTAATCTGACTGGCAGAAGAAGCACTTTGAGAAACAGAAATTGGCTGCAAGGGGTGGAGAGCAAGTTTTTTTATGGTCTTCCCGTTATGTTTACAGATCAATAGGCTTAGCAAGGTCCTAGTCTTTGACCAGGTGTTTCTGCAGTGTGAATGATAATTAAAATAATGCTAGAAATTAATCTGCATTTAGATCATTGCTCTTTAATATGAAGAAAAAAAAAAAACCAAATGTGTACCATTAGAGAAATTAAAAAGGAAAATGAAATTTCAAGCAGGCCTATTTCTGAAAGCCTCACCTCCTGGTCTTCTCATTCTCAGAAAATCCAGTTAATTAGGTTCAATCCCACTGATCACTTCAAACCACATCCTGAAAACAGGCAACTAATTACAAGTCACTACAATCAGGTAAGCAACAGTTTTGAAACAGAAGCCAGATTTGTTGGTTTTGGCATATGAGAACAGAGGTAATGCCTCTGTGCTGAAGCCCAGGGGAATTTGTCACAGATTAAAAAGGGGAAGACAGTTCATTTGCTCAATCTTCTGATTTTCACTTTAAACCCAGGTCAACTGGGTTATCTATTTCAAAATCTGGACAGTATTTCAAAGTTTTAAAGCATACTCCTAATTCTGCTGAAATCTAGGAAGTTCCTATTTGATTTATCATTGTCCCTTTGCAGGCCTTGCAGCTCAAGATTATGTTGGCCAGCCACTGACCCCTCACAGCAAGGGCAGAGTAACCTGATGGAATGAGGTAGATAATGTCAGTTGCCCTTCCCTTGTCCACTGTTGCTGTGACTTCATCATAAAAAGCCACTACATTTGTCAGGCATGATTTGGCCTAGGTGAAGCCAAGCTGGTTACCACCAATCACCTTTGCTTTGTTTTCCATTTGCCTTAGCACAGTCTTCAGGAGGATCTGCTCCATGATCTTGCCAGGCACAAGAGGTGAGAATGACTATAGTTCCCGGGGTCATCCTTTTTTCCCTTCTTGAATATGGGTGTTATGTTTCCCTGTTTCCAGACAGGAGAAACCTCACTAGTCTGCCATGACCTTTCAAATATGATGGACAGTCGTTTAGCACCTTCATCCTCCAGTTACTTCAGGATCCATGGGTGGGTCTTGTCAGGCCCCATGGACTTGTGCATGTTCAGATTCCTTAGGTGCTTCAATTATAGTGGGCAGATCTTTCTTCTCCCAGTCCTTCCTTTTGCCCTCTGAGACTTGGACATTGTGGTAAGAGCCCTTGCCACTGAAGACTGAGGCAAAGAAGTCATTGATCACCTCAGCCTTATCTATATCCTTTGTCACCAGCTCTACATTTCCCTTCTGGAAGGGTCCCACATTCTCCCTAGTCCTTCTTTTCTCATTAGTGCATTTAAAGCTTAGCCTTCAGTTTGGGAGTAAAATTCCCTACTTCTGCCATCTGACTTTGGGTTGCAAGACACCTGTATACAAGAAAATAGAAATGCCTTTCTGCATGAAGCTGCTTCAGCCGTGTGCAGAATGCCTGATGTGAAAGATGACTTCCTCAAGCCTACTGAGTGGAGAACTTCAGGTACCATGGATCTAAGATCAGCATCTTCCTCAGAATGAACTTTGACATGATCACCACATAGTACTCTTGAAATCAGTAGAGGTACTGTACTGAAAAAGCAGGTGGTCTTGTGTAGGCAAGTCATACAATCATTGAATGGTTTAGGTTGGAAGGGACCTCAAAGATCATCCAGTTCCAACTCCCCGCCAAAGGCAGTATCACAGTACCACAGTATCACCAAGGTTGGAAGAGACCTCATAGATCATCAAGTCCAAGCCGTTACCACAGAGCTCAAGGCGAGATCATGGCACCAAGTGCCACATCCAATCCTGCCTTGAACAGCTCCAGGGACAGCGACTCCACCACCTCCCTGGGTGGCCCATTCCAGTAGCCAACAGGGCAGGGACATCTCCCACTCAAACAGGTTGTGAGCCTCATCCAACCTGGACTTTAACACCTCCAGGGAGGGAGTATCCACAACCTGGAGTCAAGGCAAACAGAATCACCACATCCTACTCAGGGAAGCCCATTTCAAAGAAGAAATAGTTTGTCAAGTGACAAATATCTACTTTAGAAGCATCAATATTTTTATTTTGCCTGTGAAACCAAGTCTATTTATGGTGACACTGCATGGTGGCTTAGTTAGCTGTTCTAAAACTATCACTTTTGTTTCATGAGCATATTCAATCACTTTTCCACAAGCAAAGGTTAAAAAGGAAATTCTATTACTGATCTTTCAGAACAGAAATGAGAACTCTCACGAATTTCTTTTATCTTTTTCTATTTTCTAATTTCTAAGGAAGTCACTTGAGATAAAGAGAGATTTACTCCAGTATCTGAAGGGAGCCTACAGGAAGGCTGGGGAGGGACTATTTACAAGGTCTAGTAATGTCAGGACAAGGGGTAATGGGTTTAAGCTGGAGGAGGGGAGATTTAGACTGGATGTTAAGAGGAAGTTCTTTACAGTGAGGGTGGTGAGACACTGGAACGGGTTGCCCAGGCAGGTTGTGGATGCTTCCCTCCCTGGAGGTGTTTAAGGCCAGGCTGGATGAGGCCTTGAGCAACCTGCTCTAGTGGGAGGTGTCCCTGCCTATGGCAGGGGGTTGGAGCTGGATGATCCTTGAGGTCCCTTCCAACCTAAACCATTCTATGATTCTATTAGAAATACTTTTGCATTTCATACATCTGCTTGTTTAAACAAGTGACTTTAGTCTTTAAAAATGCTGATTTCTTCTGCAAATATTCTTGTCAGCACTACCAAGAACACTGTTTTCCATGGCTAACGTCACACAGAACAGAAATTTTAAGATGCTAGGGTAAGAAACATTAAAAAAATTAAAATAACATAATTAACAACGGCTGACAGCTACTAGAAATCAAAGTCCCTGTTCTGATGGAGATACTTTGTATTCAGCAGAAAAATGGTTCCTTCTAATTAAGTGGGAATATTAAAAGGCCTAGAAAAAGCCAAGCTTTTCACTGGCAACACAGAAGGAAAGCATAGGGAAGGCTCTAGAGAGGGAGCCTGATCTGAACACTGAAAATAAAGAGCAGCATTATCTTGACTGTTCTCTGCTCCTCGCAAGGCTTTTAAGCAACTGCAGTCTTGTCACCACCAGGATGTTTCTGTCCAAGTACCAGTGTGTGCACACCAGTAAATACTAGTCCTTTTCACGTCTATTTTCCTCATCAAAAATAGATACCTCAGATGTGAATTTCTGCTCTGTGCCTCCTTGTCAGCACTTAAAGGGATACCGTTACACCCATAAACTGAACTATTGCACAAGTGCTGCCAAACTATGTGTTTGGAGAAGTTAAGCCAAACCACAGTCAGCCTTCTTGAACAACATTTAATAGAAAGCCACAGTTTCAAGTACAGGTTGAACTTGCTGCTTGACATGGTACAGGAGACATGGAGTTTTCATTGAACTCCAGGGTATAGAGATAGGAATGTCAAGGGGAAGCCAACAGATGCCAAGCCTTACAAATTCTCATTCACTCTTACAAATGCTCTGCATACATTCTGATTTTTCACTCTCCACCAGCACTAAATTAATTTCCAGTCATGCAGACACAGTTGCAAATGTCATATATTAGGCTGAAGTACAACTTAGACTAACTTAGCATAGATATACAAGTATTTTGTCAGGGTAAGCATCAAAACATGCAGTTTTTGCAATATGCTGTCATTCTCTACTCTCATAATCCTTTCACGGTGAGCTTATCTGCTGGCTGGATCCCCCTTCTAGAGCTACACCTATCATGTACCAAGTCTGGTATCTTTGCAGAAGAACTGCTACTGGATGAGAGTATGCAGCTACAATGCTCTTCTTGTCACCATGTCACACTCTTCAGACAGCAAGTCAAACCTAAGAAAATCCACTGCTCTTTTCATACTCCATCCCACCACTTTGGTACTGGAAGGACAGGTTGGTGGATTTTTTACTTTTAAGCTAAGTTCAGTATCTTTACAGTTTTGCCAAAGTCAGTAGAGCTCTATCACAACACTGCCAGTGAACTAGGCTTAAACAGGGGCAGAAGTGAAAAGTACCACTAAGAAATCCAAGCCAGAATTTCTTCTTCCCAAGAAGGAATTGAAATTTCAAATGATTGACAGCATATTGATTGGGAAGAACTGACTTAATACTGACCTATTCTGTTTATGAGGGCAAGATGCTTACCTCTCTATGCCCCTCCCCCCACCCCCCCCCCGCCCCAGTTTCTATCTTCTGCACTGAGATAAAAAAAAAACCAACAAACCCTCTTTAAGATCTGTCTCTCATGACATGTTCTGTAAGGAGCCCGGTCACACAATCAGAGGTAATCGTGGAGGCATATGTAAGATCACTGAACTGCCCCTTTTTAACCAGGATAACTGAACCTTGAAAGCCTGAGAAGAATCCATTGTTTCTACGCAGTTCTTGCAATAGGACATTATTCTGGTTCAAATTAGGCATTATGGATTTGATCCTGGAATTACCCAATGAAACCCTATAACTCTCATTATGCAGGAAGCCAAAGTAGGTGGGTTTCATATTGGTCTATTTTGTTTTAAGACCCAAAGAAATTATCAGTCTCAAATGGTGTTTCTGTTTCTCCTAATAGATTGCACAAAACCTCATTCTAGTTCTCTTCTAGCCATTGCACTAAAAAGTGAGTCACATAGTAATTAAACTTTAACAACAGCATCTGTTTCAGCTAACATGACAGAAGAGTGGTTGGCTCACAGAGAACTATTCTGCTTACTTCACTCAAACCAGAACTGAGCACTTTTTCAGCCTCAACAAAACTGGAAATGGGACAACAGCAACTTCCCAGCTACTTTCTGCAAAATAAAGACCTTTCACAAGCACTTTTAATTCATTTACAGATAAAATCCTGCCTTAACCAAACTAGATGGTACATAAGGTCAGTAACGAGGAACACTAAGGACGCTGTTTCTTATGTGCTAACAGAATGCTCCCTTGGGCTGCAGCCTGCTAATGGGACAAAGGCTCAGAATGCAGTATGAGAGGAGTAACTTGTTTTCATGGCTAATTAGTCAAAGGCTTCATATTACCACCCAACAACATGTGACATTAGACCACCCTTAGCCATCCTCACTTCTACAATCAGCTACAATGTGTGGTCTGGATAACAATAGGATGGTAAATGCCTATTGTGCTGCCCCCATCTCGAATACAGACTCACTCTTACTGAATGAACAAGGGCATAAAAAAAAAAAACCCAGCAGATCCCATACACTGTATAGAAAACATTAAAATACTGAATAAATCATTATACTGTTACTGTGCTCACTAATGACAGCAAGCACAGCCCACCAGCCCTGTGCTGCTAAAAACGCATCAGGAATAACTGTCTCAGGTCCATGCCTATGAATCTAATGAATCCAGCTACACCTCCAGCGCCCATGAAAGAAGAAAAACCCAAACCTCTGTTATGTGTGTAGCTTGCATGTGCCACAGATGAAAAACAAAACCTGACAACAAAACAGAAAAATCATACCAGATCAGACTTGCCCAAGTGTTCTTACGTGCTTGTGCACTCACTTAGTGGCAAACAGCAGTACCATGCTAAATGTAATCTTAAAGGTTCAGATGCTAGAGCGGTACATTAATTACAAAGGCACGTTAACTAGTCAGAAGCCCAAGAGCTACTGTTACCATTTAAAGCATCAAATGGCTGCCAGGGGAAAAAAAATAGTTGAATATTACTGTTAAAAAAAGAAAATCCACAGAAGTGAGACATAACCAAACAAAGCACAGAATTAACATAAAAAATGTGTGTATCTGTACTGTTAGTAAAAAGCTTCAGATCCTAAAATAACAAAAAGTCTCACCATCTGGCCAATGCTGCCTCTGGAATCCTGTAGGGTTTCATTCCACCACAGCAGGTGTCTAGTATTTGGCTTCCCTTCTCTGTGTGTAAACTACACACAGTCTGCAAAAAGCACTTTATGATATGTAAACTCTTGCGAGTGCAGAGTTTTAGGTGGACACAAAAAAAAACCCCACCAAAAAAGAGAAAGCTGTGAGCAGTACCTCTGAGATTCAGCAACTGCACAAAAAATACCAACCATGGGGTTTTTTAATTAAAATGCAAATCTCTTCTTTCCATCTCACTCCTCCTGCTGTAATTTTGATAAACCTGTAGCATCTGGATGGAGGCAGACAGGCCAAGTATTGCAAGAAACTGGGGCAAAGGAAAGACATAGTGAAGGAAAGTAGAAGTATGTGAAGAGAGCTGGAAAAACAGAATCATTACTTAGCTTATAATGAAAAACTACAGGAGACTAAATTCCCCCATTTACCTCTCATGCAAGAGGAAATAACTGCACCATGGTAATAACATCTATTTTAGGGCAATTTGCTGTCTCATCAGATTGATTTTTTTCTTGTAAGCTTGCCATTACTTTGCATTAAAGTCATATCTTGTGTCCCACAATTGATTGTGTTTACAAAGAAAGCAGCTTTCCAGTAAGAAGGTCACTGAACTACAGTAACCCTCAGCTTTCATCAAGCTCCTGACAGGACCTCATCACCTCCTGACCAAGGCACTCCACGGCCAAGAGGTTCTAAATACCTTTCAGCTCTTTCTTTTGCATTGTGCCCACCTTCCTTTTTAAGAAAGAACAATCAAAACCCAAAAATGTACACAAGAAGAGAGTGAAATCCATGCAGATATAACACACAATTCCCACCTTGTAAGACACTCTGTACAACTACTCGTAAGAGATTTACAGTGTCCATTATTCAGGACAGTGGGTTTTATATACAATCATTAAATTCTCAACTGAACAAAAAAAAAATCCTGCTACCTGAGATACAGCATCCAAAAATTCCTAGGCATGGAAGCAGTCAAACTGCAGCAACTGCAGCCCTACAATGTTAAGCAAGACCAGTGGTGAGGGCAAATGCATCAGTCAAACTGTTTGAGATGGAAATCTTGTGGAGACAGAAGATTTTCAACCTGCGTGGGGTTATACCTCTATCCACAGGATGTTCTGTGGAGGGGACAGTAGTAGGCATCAGCAAAAGCAATGAATCAGGGTGAGTCAGGGCCATTGTGGAATTGTGCTGAATGTACAGTTTCTAGCTATACCTCTGAATTCGGCATACAAAAAGATACCTCAGGATGTATCCAGCACTGCAACTACAAGTGTCAGAATGATGGATGATGCTGCACTCAATGTCACTTTGCCATGATTGGAACAAAGCTTATCTCTTGCCTAAGTGAAGAGAAAAAAAATACCTCTACAATTCTTTTATTTCAAGAGAAAAAGATGACTTTGTTTAATCTTTCTTATAAAAGCAAACCAAACACATAAAGCCACCAAACACAAACAATAATAACAATAAACCCAACCACACCCCAAGCCACAGTACAACTCCAGCCATGCAGCACAGATCACAAGAAAGCACTAAGCCATGAAAAAACATAGTAACATCTACAGATAGAGTTTTAGACTTGATTAACTAGACAGAGTTTTAGACTTAACTAGACAGAAATATAACCCAACTGCTTGAGAAGATCAAGACTTAATCTTGAAAACTTAGTACACTTTGACTTTTCCTTGCTATCTGAAAGAGGAATATACATACTACAGTTCCCCTACAGAAAGTTTTTCCTCACCTCTAATTTTATACTAGTTCAACCCTATGGGGAAAGAAGAGGTATCACTAAAAACCTGCACTTGCCCTTTTCCAAGTCAATGCAATAAGGATTGCACCAAAAGAAAGTCCAATCCCCTCAACAGTCAGAATGACAGGCAGTTTGCCCCCATTGCTTTTGCCTCACAGCTGTACAGTGTCAATGGATTTAATAAACTTCTGGAGATAATCTCTGGAAGTAAGGCCAGCAGACACCTCCTGATTCCTTTCTTTGAATACACAGCACTCTAGTCTGCAGTTTTCTTCTCTCTCCTGGACTGAGATGTCATTCACGGTCCTTCTCTGACTACATACTGGCTGCAACAGAGACCATGTTGGCTACGTGCAAGTTCAACAGAAGTTTGCAGCAAGCAAGACATTCCAGTTCCACATCACAGATGCATATTCAGTATATGTCAGACAACAGAACTCTGTTGGGTGTCACAAGAAAATCCTTTCAAAGGACAAACAAAACTAACTCTTGTTAATTCAGATTTCATAGCTACAAATACCATTACTAACAGACTAGATCACTTTTCTCTCCCATATCCTTACCCTTCTGCTCCATTTCTCCACTCTGTTCTCTTGTATACAAAGTTCATTGCCTTTGACAATTAGCTCTCTGAAGCATAAGACATACCTGACTTGTTTGTTTTGTAAAAGCAGCTGGTACAACATTGCTTCATTGTTGGTAAGGACATGTCAGCTATATTCCAGTGTAAAAATAACCAGGAATGCAAAAAAGCCCTCCAGAATGTAATTCCCAAATCCAGCTCACATGAAGAAGAAAATTAAGGCATTCACACTCACTCACATGCGGCCCTCCACAGTGGTGGATCAATCCTTGTTTGTGTCTACAAAGAATGTTACTGAGTCTAGCAGACTTGTAGAGATCTCCACACTTGGTTTTGAACCACAACATCAAGAATCATTTGCTTGCCTCCAAAACTGCACCCAACTGACAAGGGCTGCAGGAACCACACTTTCTCTGCGAGCAAGCATCCCCAAGTGAAAAACATAAACAGCACAGCTCCCTCAGATACCTTCTGTAAAACAACATCCAGCAATGCTGTCTATTCCATGCTGTCCGCAGCACAAAAGTTTCCATTTCATGAAAAACTGCACTGTCACCTGGTCCAAGACAATACTAAGCTTGGAGAGCGGGGAGACAAGAGTAAACCGAGAGATTTGTGTCTCATTTGCTAAAGAGCCTTCGACCTGGCAGTCCAGGCGCTGTGGTGGCTGCCAGGGACTGGCAGCTGCTGCCACCGGGTGGCTCAGTGAGGAGGGACAGGCAGTGCTTGCAGGGGCACCTAGGTCCTCTGAACACCCACTGCACACCCAGGCAGAAGGGCAGATAAGGTAGGCAGAAGTCAGGGGGTGTTGTCCTTCTGAATGTCAGGCATTGCCTTCACTGCTGTCTGTGCATTGCCCAAAGAAAGGTGGGGCAAGTGAGCTTCGTGAAAAATAATTAAGGGACAGAAGATGGAGTTCTATGTGAAATGGTAAGGTGGTGCTGCACCTATTCAAAGAAGGCTATTTAAAATTCCTTAGAAGAGGGATTCTAGTCAAAGCTGAAGCTATAGATTAACTAACTCCTGGTGCATACTTTGATGTTCATTATAATTAGCATCAGTGGGGAAAATCAGAAGAAAGGAAAGAGGGATAGCTTGAAATAGATCACGCCAGAGAATGACTGAGCAGAGTCTGTAAACTAATCACTTCAGTCACAGGACAACAAATAACTCACCTAGGTAAAAGGATTTCCAAGCTTTTAATTCATCCCCTATAAAATGGATTTAAACATCCTAAGAAACTGGCCAGACTGAAGGAAAGGCAGGTATATACAACTCTGTCATTCTCAGACACATAGTTTGTATCTGCCAAAACGCTCTGGACTCTTATACTAAAGAAGTTTCATTTTCACCTTCAGTCCATATTAATTTCCTTACTTGAGCAGAGTGAAAAAGGAGATTACAGATTCCATTTGCAACATAATTCTTCTTCTTTTTTTTTTAGGACATTTTCTGTCTGGTTTTAGGGGTTTTTAGCTTTACATTTTTTGGGGGGTTATATTTGTTTGTTTTTAATTTAATCTTAAGAACAAACCAAAAAATGACACTACTTCACAAGAGAACAGTGTTGACACAAAACACTATAGTCTGGCCGGGTTTGGAGTCAGAAGGAAATCTTCCTCCTTGTGATACAGAGTTACCAAGTGTTGATCTTTGGCTTATCTTAGATAAGCAGTTCAGCTCACAGATTTGGCCATGGAAATACTTAGAAATTGGTTAGCAAATAGTCAGCTTTAAATAACACCTAGTACACTACATGTCGACCTCCTTAACTTCAGTAAAAGAAATTGTAGTGAGAGTATGAATTGCTGGACAGCGAATTTAAGCCCTACCAACAGTGAACTTCATGGATATTAACTCCCCTTGTTAATTTCACAATCTCCATACAGACTGGTTTATTTCACTGGTACATGGGGCTAATGATCAGAATAGAGAGGAGGCTTAGAAGTCAGATTCTGCCAGCAGGAAGAGGCAGACAGAATGACAGGATGTCAAGAGTTGGAAGGCTGGAAGGGACCCAGAGAGACTACCAAATCCAATCCCCCTGCCAGAGCAGGACCATACAATCCAGCTCAAGTCGCAGAGGAACACATCCAGAAAGGGTCTTGAAAGTCTCCAGAGAAGAAGACTCTACATACTCTCTGGGAAGTCTGTTCTAATGATCTGTGACTCTTAAAGAAATTCCCCTTGTGTTGAGGGGGAAGCTCCTGTGCTGCAACTTACACCCACTGTTCTTTGTCCTATCCACAGGGAGCAAATGAGAAGAGCCTGTCCTCTCCCTCCTGACACCCAGCTCTCAGATATTTATAAACATTTATTAAATCTCCTCTCAGTCTTCTCCAGACTAAAAAAACCCAGGTCCCTCAGCCTCTCCTCATAAGGCTTTAGGGGACTGGAGCATATCATCCTTGTAGCCTTCCACTGGACCTTCTCCAGCAGATCCCTGTCCCTCTTAAACTGGGGAACCCGAAACTGAACGCAGTACTCAAGACGAGGTCTCGCCAGGGCAGAGTAGAGAGGGAGGAAAACCTCCCTTGACCTGATGGACACACTCTTCCTAATACACCCCAGGATCCCATTGGCATTCTTGGCCACAAGGGCACATTGCTGTCGTGGGGGGTAACCTGTTATCCACCAGCACTCCCAGGTCCCTCTCCAAAGGGCTGCTCTCCAGCAGGTCACCTCCCTGCCTGTACAGGTGCAGTTTATTATTCCTTCCCAGGTGCAGGACTCTGCATTTGTCCTTGTTGAACCTCATTTGGTTCCTCTGTGTCCAGCTCTCCAATCTGTTTTGCTGGATGGCCACACAGCCTTCAGCTGTATCAGCCAAGCCTCCCAAGTTTGGTGTCTCCTTGCTTTGCTGTCTCCATACATCTCAGAAAGAAAACCAGACATCTGAATTGAGAAATGACACAGTCTGAGATGTACATCATACAGCGCTATGAAGCTCTACAACCAGTAACACTGGATCTACTGCAAATGAGTGGAGCAGATGTAGAGGAAATGAGGTAACAGCCTCAGCACTGAATTAATGAAGCTGAAACCTAGTTCTTAAGTCCACTTGTGGTTCTTTCAGGCACTGTCATTACATGATTAGTGCTGGAAATATTCATACCAGGAATTCCAGCCCAAGTGCCAATCATACTACATTATTTCACCGAGGAAAACTGATTTTAAATAAAATCAATTTCAGTGGTCACAATCACTGTTTCCATGCATAGTAAGAAAGGTCTAATCATGCTTTATTCCTTTTGTACCCTCAAAGAAAGAAAAATTCCTTATAGCATTAAAAAAATATTTGACTCATTCCACAGTTTTCAAGCTAGTCAGCCTTAATAGAATCCACAAGTTCTGCAGATCTTAGGTTTCCACTCCAGAATGTAATGGAGATAAACACTACAGCACCTGATAAACTTTCAGACTTGCTCTCACCATTCCTGCACTCACGTTAGGCCAGTGCTTGTTACTGGAGCTCTGCTAGCACATAATCAGACAAAGCTGGAATGAAAGGTTTGCTTGGATTTTTTCTAAATTCGAATGCAGAAGAAAAAGCCAACTACAGCTTTCAGTTGAAAGAATGAAACTACCAGCAAAATCTAAGGGATGAGCAGGGGGGGAGCTTTCAAGATGAGCTAATTTCAAATCTAAAGCTCCAAGCATTCTCAAAGGTCATCTAGTTTATCCTTCTGTCACCAGATGAACATTACATCCGTTTAGACGGTTACTGGTCTAACCTATTTCTAAAGGCCACAATGATGAATCTTTACACTTCCCAGACGATGCAATACAATGTTTTAGCATTCGTTTCAGGATTCCTCTTCCCAACATTTAATCAAATCTTTCTGCAGTTTAAAGAATTCAACATCTGTCCTATCCATCATGGACAGCAAAAAGTCTATTTTTCCCTTTTATGTAGTAAGTCTCTAACTCTGCTGAAGATCTGGATTCAATCTTCCTTCTCTGTGGTACCAACTGCAAATATTTCTTCAGAGATGATTTCAGTCCTTTGATTCCCCTATGACAGTCCTGTCCTCCACCTTTCCAGGTCTTTGTGGAACTGTATGTTCAGCACTCAAATGCTACATATATGTCAGAAAGCCTGTGGGAATTTTCTTTTCTGATCTGACAAATTAAGTAACATTTTCTAGTTGTTCAAGTAACTCACCAAATACTTCATTATCCTCTGAAGACTGCTGTGTTAGTCTGGCTGCTTTTGGACTCTCTTTAGCTGCTTCCTCAACCTTGGTCTCAGCATTCTGTAAAACAAACATTTGTTCAGGTTTGAACTTCGTTTATAGTTATCAACCAGGAACATTCTTCAAGCATTACATTTTGAATGAATACAGAATCATTAACACAGAGGGGGTTGGTACCTTTACTAGATATATGGGTTTGCAAAATATTAAGGGAAAATACTCCCCAAACCCACAGATTTTTAAGGTTGCTTGTTTGGGTTTTTTTTAGGGGGTTGTCTGTTTTAATCTGGCTAGCAGACATAACAGAGAGAGCTAAAGAAGACATTCAAAAAAGGAGATCCTAAAAACTGTGACAGACTTTGAATCTACCGTGTTTCTTCCTCATATTTTTCATTCTATCGTTACCTTCTGTTGTTGACTTAGTGAACCAAGAGATCAGGAGATTGGGCACAAATATTCCTCCTTACAGAGTAAAGGTAAACGAGCTAGAGAGTGCTTAGGACTAGCCATCTTCAAGTCTTTAACCAACTCATCTTTAGCTATCTTATCTATTTCTGAAACAAGTCTGCCAGTTTGCTACATGGTATTAGACTGGATCCAGAGACAGGTCAACAGTTCCAGCACTTACAATGACAGAAGCAAAGCATTCCAATCCCTAGCTAGGAAAGAATGAAGAAAACATAACCTGCAAAACATTGAGTTTAAAATATTTATATTGCTATGAAAGAAAAAGCAATTCATGTTTTCACAATGTTTTATTTTGGTGCTCAAGAGAAATATAAATGCAAGCTTGCAGCAATGCAGAAAGTAATCTGCATCTGCAGTGAACTGTTGAGTGATGGATATGAAGTGACTGATGCAATATTAAGTATTACTGGAAAGAGATGACTAAAGATAAGGAAAGTAAAAAAGATTAAGTGTAGTATGCCTATACTTTTTAAAGGACAAATATTACTCCATTTGAGTACTTGCTCATTCAGAAGACTTTGCATGATGTTTTGGAGAAATTACCTTTACACAATTTATCAATTCTGACTTACATTTTGAAAACGCTGCTCTACAGTCTGTGTGATGGCTTGGGAGTTACCTGCCCCCCACACACAATGAAGTCACTCAGACTAGACTCAGCTGGCTGAAGGTTAAAGAATGAATCTTCATATTCACAGCTTAGCACAATATACAAGCAGATATTTACAATTTATTACGAATATTTACAACTATACACAGAAATATACATGTTAAAAGTAATACAGAAACACAACACCCTTTCCAGAAATCTAAGTGCCCAGGAGGGGCTCCCAACCACCTTTTCACCTTCTTTCTACTCCCCTCTCATATCCCAGAGTCTGCCTTACGTGCAAGGTGAGTTGGAAGGATCAGCAAGGGGGGTTAGAAGCAGAATGATTAGTTGGGTTACACAGATCCAGCAAGAAGCAGTTAATACAGCAGAAGCCAGGGGAGAGAGACAGACACTGACTGCCTTTGTTTGTGTCCTTGTTTTCATACGTCTTGGCAAACCTATGAGTGAAGTAGACATCACCACTGTTTTCTTTTCACAGCCTATAATCTAGTTTTCCTCGTTAAAGTATTTCAATTGGGCCTCAAACCAGCACAATCTGCTCATGAAAATTACTGTTTCTGCCCTGAGAAACATAGCGCGCCTGCAGACTGTAAGCAGTCTCTTATTTCCCCTTATTAATAGCCATGCACAAGACACAAGACGACAGGTAGATTAAGTCTGTCAAGCTCTCTAAACAACAAATGCAAACTTAGGGCATGCAAATTCAAGAGACTTTGAAGAAAGACAACAAGCTTTGTCAGGAATAAATGGAAGGAAGACCTGATAAATAGTAAGAAGACCTAACTGTTGTTACACAGCAGCACATAAGAATTAGAGAAAGCAGGGAGGGTTAGAAAGAAGAAATGGTGCTTCCGAGGAAGAAACACCTGCAGAAGAACAAAAGATTCTGTGCTCCCTCAAAAGACACCAATGTAAGCATACCATACAGAAACCTCATCATTATGCACGTCTCCAAGATGAGAAGACGAGTCAGTTTCAGCAGATGCTTACCACAGTTTGGATTAACTATCGGCCCTGAGCAAGACAGAGGGAACCTGACAGAAACCAGTGGTGAGTACACTAGGAGACAGCTGCTTTGAACAAACAACTTTATGATCAGTACAAATACTGAAGCTCTGATCCCACAGGTGCCATTTGTAAGTTGTGGAGCCACCCAGTTTGCAATGCATTTGCTGCAGTTCACACAAGTGACATGTGCTGAGACGCATAGCATCTGTGCTGGTTTACAGAACCGCTTGCACACAGAAGCCACTGACTGCGTAAGCTGCATATGGAAGTTAGATTCTTCATTCTACTTTGGCTGCAGCAACTCAACTATATCTTTGCAGAAAAAGATGGAGAACAGCCTTGCACTCTGATGAAAAAACAACCAAAACAGGCCATCTGCTACAGCAGAGTGAGCCAAGCAAAAAACCCACTGAAAACTGTGCCACCGTGGATGAGACAAAAATTCTTACCATTAGATGATCAAACCAAGTTCAGGGCTTCCCCAGATGAAGGGGACAGCTAAACTCCTGATCAGAGCTACTGCTCCAGGCTTTGTAAAGATAGCACTTACTATTTTCCCCCTTAATATTTTCAAACTTATTCCATCATATTTTACTGTATGGTAAAGCTGGTGGTGCAGGAGGAGAGGGATTACTATCCCTCATGCTCTTTCTCCTCTTGGAAAACAGCTAGAGTCTACTGCAAGGCACTGAGAGCAGCAAAACACTATCCAGCATATACTCGGTGGTCTCAACAAAATGAGTTGTCACTTCATGTTTTGCTAGGGAGTAGTTCACATCCCATACTTTAAAAACTTGGGTTGGATGATCTCAGGGAAATAAGAAAGACTGAGTCCTGAGATATTTTGGTTCAAGGTATATCACTGGGAAGAAATATAACAGGAGCTGTGCTGTCTGCTCCCTGGATAAGCCACAATGTTGGTGTTGACAGACATCAGCTCCAAGATGTTGCCAGGAAAGTTGTGTGATGTAACAGCTTAAAATATGAGAGTGCCTGGCTGGATGTAAATTCACTTGGTATGGCTTATTAAACAAAACAGAAACTTTAAACACATTTCTTTTGCTTTATCATTTGCTCTAAATTTTTACCATGGCACACTGTTGTTGACATATTTAATGCTTGCATTACCAAACACAATACAGGAAAAAAAAAATCACTGCATAAGAACAATCAATAATCCAGATGATTAAAAAAATCATATTATAAATTATCATTTAAAAAGACAAGACTTAGTCAGTTGCTTTTTTTTTCCCAATGTCCTAAAAATACTTAAGTTTCTTTATCCTTCCAATCAATAAAGAAAAGAAGTGAAAACATATATTGCCTGAGCTGTTCCAGGAGGCATTCTTTACCTACAGTTATGAAGTGCATGTAGTTGGTTGTAAAACAAAGGCTCTTTGTACATAACATAGCAACTGTAACCCTATCTAGCTCTTACTTTCAGGATGAGCACTCAATGCAATTTCAGAAGCAAGAGGGAAAATCGATTTGACAGTATCAGATACCAGAAATATAGATTATGCTTGCTTTTAGCATGAAATAAATATAGACCTAAACTCACAAAATCTCACTCTCTCTCCCTAAAAAAGAAGCATCTCCTCTATCATCTCAATTGGAACTGAAGTCAAATTTCTTGAGGCAAGATAGGCATTCTCAACGTGCTTAGACTCTAGTCTGAACTAAGGCCTCCAACCTGTGTTTCAGAAGAAGTGAGAGCACATGCCCCATTCTGCAGGTGTACTGACATCAGGAGAGAAACCACACGGCACCATGGACTTGCACTCCTTAACATCATCAGTCCATTTGTGTTCCAAAATACCATATGAGCCAGTAGTGTGTCCAGGCAGCCAAGGCCAATGGCATCCTGGCTTGTATTAAAAATGCTGTGGCCAGCAGGAGGAGGGAGGTGATTGTCTCCTTGTACTCGGCTTTGGTGAGGCCACACCTTGAGTACTGTGCTCAGTTTTGGGCTCCACAATACAAGAGAGATGTGGAGGTGCTGGAGCAGGTCCAGAGGAAGGCAAAGAAGCTGTGGAAGGGTCTTAGAGAATAGATCTTTGAGGAGCAACTGAGGGAACTGGGGCTGGTTTGATAAAGAAGAAGCTGAGGGAAGACCTCATTGCTGTCTACAACTACCTGAAGGGACATTGTGGTGAGGCTGGTGCTGGTCTCTTCTCACAGGTAGCTGGAAACAGAACAAGGGGGAATAGCCTCAAGCTGAGAGTGGATAGGTTTAAATTAGATACTAGGAAAAAAGTTTGTCACAGAGAGAGTGGTCAGGCACTGGAGTGAACTGCCCAAGGAGGTTGGTTGTTGCATCACCAACCCTGGATGTGTTTAAGGGTTGTTTGGATGGGGTGTTTAAGGATATGGTTTAGGGTGAATCTTGTAGAGTAGGGTTATAGGTTGTACTTGGTGATCCTGAAGATCCTTTCCAATCTGGATGTTTATGTGACTCTGCGATAAAACACCTAAGTAGGAAGTCAGCACGTACAGCATTGTAACAGCTGGTCACAGACTAGCAATACCTCTATCATTCCACAAAGCCATCACAGAATAAGAGGCGTGTATATACTGCAGCCATACATGTGTTAATATGTACAGATACAGTTGCTCTTGATTCAGCCCTGATTCAGCCCTTCCAGTATCTGAAGGGAGCCTACAGGAGGGCTGGGGAGGGACTATTAACAAGGTCTAGTAATGTCAGGACGAGGGGGAATGGGTTTAAACTGGCAGAGAGGAGATTTAGATTGGATGTTAGGAGAAAGTTCTTTACAGTGAGGGTGGTAAGACACTGGAACAGGTTGCCCAGGAAGGTTGTGGATACTTCCTCCTTGGAGGCATTTAAAGCCAGGCTGGATGAGGCCTTGAGCAGCCTGCTCTAGTGGGAGGTGTCCCTGCCTATGGCAGGGGGTTGGAGCTGGATGATCCTTGAGGTCCCTTCCAACCTAAACCATTCTATGATCCTATGAAAACCAGAAGTTGCATTATACAGGACACTTTGGGCCCAACTTCCCACTATAGCTTGTCACCTTGTGACTCAGTTTGCCTGCTCACCCATTATCCATCAAGTGAACACCACAGCCTCTTTACTACACAACATGTAAAAGCTTTGCTAATACACAAATAACAGGTAGCTATCAGAATATTTGCAACAAGCAAGCAAAAATATAAAAAACCACCATATTTTGGCTACATATACACCCATTACTGCAAAAAGCAAGGCCATTTGCATTTTGCTGCTATCAGTGCCTATTTAGATGATCTTTACCTAAAAGGGAAATACTTAGAGATGCTGAGTTACAATGAGCTGTGTTCTGCAGGCACTGTAGTACCAGGCCAGTTAAGAAGTGCAGTGAAGCATATTACATTCACTGAAGCAGCTATGTCCTCACGAAAACATGGGACTTGGAAACGCAAAGCTGTACTCTGGGGTATTCAAGACAGCTTTTAAACTATCCTCCTATATTTTTAATACTGCTTATCAGGGGTTTGTTTCTTTTCCTTTAACCATAAAACTGTTATTCAAAGATTTCATTTTGTGAATTACAAAAAACACACAGAAATGTTAAGAACCCTGCATCATAAACCAACTGTTATTCAAGAGGCATTATATCTGAAAGCTAACCAATCCCATGTGAGGCAGAGATACATACTGTCTGTGCTCTCATTTCTTATTAAGTACTTTGCTGGCATGTTTAGTTCCATCCCAATAGCACAAAGGAAAGCACATTGAAATTTTCCCTATTTTCAGAAAATTGTCACATTGGCATCAAAAGTTCTAACTGCAGCAAGACAACACAGACTGTGAGTGCATAACAGCTTATGTCAACACTGCCGTTTCTTGAGGTCCTTTCCCTCATTCTCATTCATTCATTCCTGTCCATAGTATGCTATCTTCTCTGCACTGAAGCTCACAGCACCTAGCAGAACTGTGAGCATGGTAAAATGCTTTATTCTTCCTCTATGGTACACTTACAAATCTAAGACAAACACCAAACAGGAATTTATAGTGGATAAAACCAGATCTGACTGGCAATAAACCTCCATTTTTGGAATAACAAAAAATGTGCAGATTGTCACAGGCAATAACCATCTTGATAAACTAAACTCTACCCATAGCAGTAGATCATTCAACTCCAGACTCAGAAGTCTGCAAAACATTCCCAGTGTTCCACTTCTGCAGTGTTATTCACCTAAACCTTAGCATGCAAGGCCACCTTTCATTTACTACTCAAAATGTTCAAGTACACCTCTTGCATTGCCTCTTCTCAACAAAGCTAACTGATCTTCCATAGAATTCCAGGGGATAAAAAAAAGGCAAACATTGAAAAAAAATCATGGTTGTGTGTTCCTTCAAAGACGTTAACAGTAACCTGAAAGCCAGATACCAGTAAATCTGCCCTATGTACAACAGCGTATCTAAACACCAAATGTTGCAGCAGTCAGCCAGACAGGGTGCAAGTGGCTCTTAAAAGTGATTATTTTGTCACTTTTGTATTCTGCATCCCCAGATTAAGTACAAACAGTGTTGTTTTCATGAGAGCTGGAGAAGTTCCTTGTATTCTTCTCAGAGACTCCTACCCCTCTCAGTTTTTCCCTCCCGTACATTGTAGGGAAGTTTACATGCACAACTTCATGCAATCAAACAGAAGAGACACTGTGGACAGCCCCTGTTAGCAGCAAGAATTCATGGAATGGAAGTTGGACCTCCAAGTGGGTAGTGATCTCTTGGATCTGCATTAACGAGTTTATTCAGACATCTTCCTGAACTCGCCCACTAATTCTTCTTAACTGTGGAGATCTTCCAACCTCCTTCCCATTAAAACAGAAGCTCTCACACATACTAGCAAGCACCAGGCTTCTTGCACAGAATGTGAATGGTGAATTTTAACAACGCCACACCAGCTAATTTATACTCCTCAAGCAAGACTACTGCCACAATTCAGAACTGCATTCCCAGGAACTCCTACATCAGTTCCTTTTTCAGTCCCCAGAAGTCATGAGAAGAACTCAAAATTGCCGGAAGGAGTCCAGCATAGAGCCACAAAGATGATTAACGGAATGGAACCTCTCTCTTATACGGGGAGACTGAGGGAGCTGAGGCTCTTTAGCTTGGAGAAGAGGAGACTGAGAGGTGACCTCATCAGTGTTTATAAATACACAAAGGGTGAGTGCCAGAAGGATGAAGCCAGGCTCTGCTCGGTGATGCCCCATGACAGGAAATTGAGGCATAGGAAGTTCCATGTAACCATGAGGAGGAATTTTTTCACTGTGAGGGTGACAGAACGCTGGAACAGGCTGCCCAGGGGTGTTGAGGAGTCTCCTTCTCTGGAGGTTGCCCAGGAAGGTTGTGGATGCTTCCCCCCTGGAGGCGTTTAAAGCCAGGCTCAATGAGGCCTTGAGCAGCCTGCTCTAGTGGGAGGTGTCCCTGCCTATGGCAGGGGGTTGGAGCTGGATGATCCTTGAGGTCCCTTCCAACCTAAACCATTCTATGATTCTATGATTCTATGACTTGTCTGGAAGCGTTCCTGTGTGTCCTGGTATAGGTGATCTTGCTCTGGCAGGGGGGTTGGTCTAGATGATCTTTGGAGGTCACTTCCAGCCCCTCACATTCTGTGATTGCCATTAATTCTCAGACTAATAAAACAACTCTTTTAAACAGCAAGCTAATCACAATCATTACCTCCAGCTTTCTGGTATACTTCATATTCTTAGTTTTCTTTTCATTTTTAGACCCTTTACATTCAGTTTCTAAAACGCAATACTAGAAATATCCTTTACTCAATGACTTCTGTATAATTTTATTCTTCTGTTCCTGTGAATGTGTGAAAAATCTTAAGGTAAAAGAATGAAAAAAAGTAAAAAAAGAAGACAGTGTGATGGAAAGAGGGAGTTTTCAAAGGCCAGTTTTTTGTTCCTCTCTGCTTCAGCAGTACAGTGCCACTGCTGCTAATGTCACCAATAGAGAGTTTCAAAAGAAGTTTCAAACAAAAGGATCCCCTCACTAACTCCCAAGGCAGACAAAGGCTTTTTGAAGTAAGGTTAGAGATGCCTCAAACACATCATCCTGGCTTTTGAAGAAATATACTCTGTCTATTTTAAAACCGTAAGGTACTGAGCTGTTGCAGTAAAAAACACTGAATTTTCAACTAAAAGAAATGCTCCATTTCCCATTACCAGTTCACACTATTTTGCAATGTGCTCCTCTCCATTTAGGAGAAGCATTTAAAAATTACTTTTCTTTGTAGAGCAGTTCTTACAAATTGAGCTAATGCACAGAGTATCTTGCCTTTACACCAATTGTTTGTTCTGCTTAAAGGTTCCTGACCACACTGGGGTTCCCATTTCTTACAACTCAAACCTCTGCAGCTCACAATGTAGCAGATAAAGACATCTAATGGAGCCACAGGATGCTACTAGTCAGCTTTTATGGGTCCCCAGTGCTGGAGAGGGATGTTCAAGTAAATAGTAAATGGAAAAGAAGTGATTACATTACTGTGTCCATACCACTGACAAAGTCTTATTGCATTTGGGAGCAAGGTGCTAAAACAACCGAGCTCGTTTAGGAAATGAGGGAAAAACCAGGACAGATAACCCTGTGGAAGAATTAAGGTTTTCCCACGACTATGGTGAACTGAAGAAAATTCAGCAAACCCAAACTCACACAGCTTATACACAGTGGCAGAGGGAGAAGAAAAGCTGTATGAGTGACCTCTTATTTTGCAGGTACTCATACGGCACTGCCAGAACTGAGAATTCTCATAAAACAACAAGGAATTTGAAAAACAAGTTAAGACAAGACAGAAAAATATGCTCTAGGTCAGTATTTTTAATTTGAAGCAAGAACCCTGTTGTGTCTTTCACTCTCTGCACATTAATTCTGAAACCCTAACACAGGAAACCTGAACTTGAATCACAAAATTCAGACAAGCACGAAGGCAGAGTGATGACTTGCTATTTCCTCTCTGAATCCCACTCTGGTCTTACAAAGTAGAGCAACCACCACCGTATCAGCTGTACAAGCAGTGCAGTGGCATGCAGAGTGCAAACCTGTAAAGGCAGATGTAAAGATCTAAAACTGTGCTTGGGAACATACCAGGTTTTGACAGTCTGCAGAACAACTGTCATGAAACTAATGTCCCTAAAGCACACGTGCTGTCTGCTTTGAATCCAGGTGATTTTTCTACAGTGTTACTGCAAGCATCATCTGGCAGGCACACTGATGAATTCAGTTTTGGACCTCATGAAACAAAGAGAAACTAGAGAATCACAGAATGGTTTTGGTCAGAAAAGACCTTTAAGATTGCATCCAACCATTACTTAGCTCTACCAAGTCTGGTGCTGGACCATGTCTCTTAGCACCACAGCTGTTCATGTTTTAAACACCTCCAGGAATAGTGATTCGACTACCTCCCTGGGGAGCCTATTCCAGCATTTATAACACTAGAATATACGTAACATATAACTGAGAACACCAGAACAGTAACACTTGATGAACAAAACCAAAAATGAGTGCTTTAGACATAAACCACACCAGTAAATGTCATTTACAAACGGTGTTTAAGCAGATTTCCGGAGTAGTCTGCAAGAGTGACAGCCATTAAGACTGATGTGAGCCTATTCCAGCATGTATAACACTGGAATATACAAAACATATAACTGATAACACCAGAACAATAACACTTGATGAACAAAACCAAAAATGGGTGCTTTAGACATAAACCACAACAGTAAATGTCATTTACAAATGGTGTTTAAGCAGATTTCCAGAGTAGTCTGCAAGAGTGACAGACATTAAGGCTGATACTTTCACGGTCCTCTCGTCAACCTTACTGTCTGTTCACTCTTTTCCTTTAAGCACTCGTTTTAGCCACATGCTAAATGAGTACAAATATTACCACTTTTTTTTTTTTTTTCACATAAAGGATGTGGTTTAAGTCAAAAAGACAACATTGATTCTACTGCCATAACTCTCAGTGTATCTCCTTAAGGGTTTAATAAATACATTAAACAATGTCAGTGCCTAACCCCCACAGACTAATACTTTTAAAAGTCTTTATAAAGGGTAAGAATGGGGAAAAAAGTATACAAAACCAGTTTTCTTCTGCTTATGAAACCACTTCAAACCACTTCTACATTCTATCACATTGGTTAAATCTGATTTCATGTAGATATCCAATACACCAGAAAAAAAGTTAAAGCCATCTAAACATCTGAATACTCAATCTATGCTAAAAGCGCAACAGAGATGCAAAACTTAGCAACTAGTTATATAATGATGCACAATAGCTGAGAGAGGGAAAACTACAAAAGCATCACCATTTATAAAAGTTCACAGTAACAATCCACTTGTCAGTAAGAGTAGATTTGAAAGGTTTTGGAGTTTTTTGCATCCAAAACTGGGTTTCAACCTTGTACACTGAACAGATGAGGTTTCCCTTGTCAATATAAATGGTTGACTCCACAGGCCTGCAGAAACAAAGTGGAACACACAGTCCAGAGAACTGCTTGAAAGAGTCCAGCACAGAGCCACAGAGATGACTAAGGGAGTGGAACAACTGCCTTATGAGGAAGGGCTGAGGGAGCTGGGATTCTTTAGTTTGGAGCAGAGGAGACTGAGGGGTGATCTCATTCATGTTTATAATTACATAAAGGGTGAGTGTCAGGATGAGAGAGTCAGGCTCTTCTTGGTGACATCCAATGATAGCACAAGGGGCAGTGAGTGCAAGCTAGAGCAGAGGAGGTTCCACATGACATAAGGAAAAAGATTTTTCACTGTGAGGGTGACAAAACACTGGAATAGGTTGCCAAGAGAGTCTGTGGAGTCTCCTTCCCTAGAGACATTCAAAAGCCACCTACCTGAACGCATTTGTGTGTGACCTATGTCAAGTGATCCTGCTGTGGCAGAAGGGTTGGACTAGATGATCTTTCAAGGTCCTTTCCAACCCCTAACACTGTGATTGTGTGAACTACAGGAGCTACAAAAAGCTGACACACAATGCATCAACTGAACACACAGAGAAGCAACATGACACCTAAAACAACAGCTTAGCCCATTCCCCAGCAGCAAACCAGATTGTACCGAGGCCAGAATGTCACTTTCAGTATTTTATCCTTAATTCCATTCTATGTAAGAAGTAGTCTTTCAGTGTGTAAA
This sequence comes from Tricholaema leucomelas, assembly GCA_013400475.1. Lineage (NCBI taxonomy): Eukaryota > Metazoa > Chordata > Aves > Piciformes > Lybiidae > Tricholaema lacrymosa > Tricholaema leucomelas. Next base: position 52,833 of record WAAF01003692.1, on the reverse strand, counting down.
ATAAACGTGCCAGGATATATGTCTGGGTCATTCCATACACAGCTGAAAATGACTTATACTGAATAACAAAAGTATCATTACAAGCACTTGCTCTATTGAAAGGGTAGCACGAAAAAAGGCTAAGAAGGGTAGACAACTTTAAAAGTGCTTTCTCGTTCTACTCACTGCAATAGACTACTCCAAATCCCCTTTTAGCTTAATGAGTAGGAAGCACACTCTGAAGCAATTGCCACTGCACACCAAAAATGGATTTTCAGCTTCTTTTAGTTAATTTCATTTTCGCTCCTAAGCTTTTAGGTAGTGAAGAAAGCACACAAGCTGCTATGTAAAAGCACTTTATATGCAAGATTACATCCCCTCAGCTCCCTAAAAAAGAAAGCACACAAGCTGCTATGTAAAAGCACTTTATAGTCAAAATTATATCCCCTCAGCTCCCTAAAAACCTACATTTTCAGCATTTAAAAAGCAAAATTCATAATTATTTGCAAGGAATCAAAAGAATAATTAAATTGAACATTGACCAGCTAATTTTAGAAGGGAACATTTCCAACATGCAGAAGGAAGATAATTTTCACTGCTTTAGATTATTTGGCAGTCTCCATCCTTATGAAGTGTACTCTATGCCAAAGTTAAGAAAAAAAAATCACAGGTGAGCTGGAGGATATTAAAATACAATATACTTACTTGAAAGGCCTGTAGGCTTGACAGCAATTCTGACCAATGCATTTGATTCTGCACTGTGTTTCTTAAATCTGGTACAAAAAGTAGTTGGGTTTTCAGGAAGAAAAAAAAAAGAAAGTAAAAAACCCAAGAAAAGACACCTTTGTCTTTCAGAAGTGGTAAGGTATTTTAACTCAGATGTTTCAGCTCCTCATTAGTATGCACTCTCCCTGTGGCCCCAGCCCTGTTGTCCTCCTTCTTCACCATCCCCTCAGCTGGGCTGCTCCAAATACTTGTTGGGCCCTCGGAGAGCTGGAGAAGGGGTAAGAGAGAGGCTAAAAATAATCCTTAACAACATGAGGGAAGAGAGAGAAGGAGAGCTGCACCAGACTGGCTGTCAGATACAATTCAGTGCACAGATGTCCTCTTTTCCCATTATCAATGGGAGAAACAAGGTACATAACATTTGGTTAATGGAGGAGCTACCCACCAGTCTCACCATGAAGTCAACACCAGTCACAAAGAGCAAGGCCTCTGTGCAAACGTTCACATCTACCACACGACAAAATACTCTGGACCTTCTAACTGGATGACAGGAACTTTTCCACATACCTATTTTCTTTAAAACAGGTAATATTAACTGCATGATCTTGAAGGAAACCGTGCTCCCAGAACGAACACAGGTTCTCTTTAAGTAGTGTTTGATTTACAGAGGCAATATTCACAAAATACTCAACACATGACTGCCCTTTTCAGAAGGGAAATAAAGATTTCTTTTCAGATTAGAGGTCTGAAATACAATTGGCATGGAAGTAGATGGGTTTTTTTAGTTAAAGGAAACTGATTAAGACATAAAATACTCTGTATAATTGGAAAACACCGATACGACATCTTTTAACTCTTGTTTAAGTATACAAAAACAAAGCCAAGCAAATAAACAAAACTTCTACTCACTTCAAAAGTGCATGGTCTTGTAGAAGACCTCTGAAACTGAAGTTTCAGTCAATTAAGGAGGGACAGCTGGGAAGTACACAGTAGTTTTTAGAACCATATTAAAGCACCTTTATGTAGCTGTTCCTCACCATGTTTAAAAAACAGAAGTAATCTCCAATACCTCACCAAAAACACTGCAAGAAGACTCTTGGAAAATAGACTTTTACAACAATTCTGGTGGCGAATAGGTGTGTCTTCACTGTGTGTGCTAGTTTGAAGCTAGCTAGAATGTTTAGATGAGAAGAACTAGATTTACAGGCTGTAAAAGAAACAAGGGTGATGTCTACTTCACTCATAGGCTTGCTGAGAGGTATAAGAGCAAGAATCCAAACATAGATAAGGCATTCAGGCACTGCCTGGGCTTTGAACTGCATTTCTCTCTAACCTCACCCTTCGTCTCTCTGATTAATCCACTTGCTTCCTAACCCCCCTGGCCAACCCTCTATTCTTCCTTGGGGCAAAAGGCAACGTCTGGGGTAAGGTTGAGGGATGGGAGGAGGTGGAAGGGTGGTTGGGAGCCCCTCCTGTGGACTTAGGTTTCTGGGAGGGCTGTTGTGTTCCTGTATTACTTTTTACATTGCATATTTCTGTATACAACTGTATATATTGTAAATATCTGCTTGTATATTGTGCTAAGATGTAAATAATAAGCTTCACTCAATTTCCAGAGCCAGCTGAGTCTAGTCTGGGTGATTTCTAAAGTGTGGGGGGGTGGGTAACACCCAAACCATCACACTGTGTTTTTCTTTAAAGAAGCAAGAGTGTCAGAGATTTTGGGTAGTATCTACATAAATACAGGACTTCAAAAACCTTGCAAAGGAAAAGTCATAACCTTAGGTACCATCCTTCCCTGTGCCAGGAAATCAGAAAGCTGCAGCTCAGTAAAAAGAAGTGCCTCATCAATAACTGAAAAACTTTTTCTACTTTTGTAGCATAAAAGGTTTCTCCTTCCTTCAAAGAAATCCAGTAAATACAAAGTCAATCATATTCCTTTGGAAGCACCACTAAAACATGTTTTAAAACACATTTTGCCCATTAACTCTCAGCAGCTTCAATTCTCACACAATACAATTAGTAGGAAGCAACAGAAAGCTGGAACATGAAAACCATATGGCAGGAACAACTCCCCTTTTCAGAAAGCCCCAGTATGATCCTAGGCGTTTGCTCACCTAATGTCCAACTGGGGACCAAATCTAGCTGACCTTCATTTTAGCAGGCCATGGTAAGTCTCTCAACTACAAACTAAGTGCTAAGTAATATTGCTGCATCCCAGTCCAGAGGGGAGAGACTGAGACAAGATTTAGTCTCTCACATGCTGCCAACAATACATAAGCAGTTAGTTACTAGAACACAGAAAGACAGCCAGGATTTTTTTCAGTTTAGACAACAGAAAACAAAAAAAAAAATCATTTTGTATCCAAAGAATGAGCACTGAAAGAAAGCGATTACAGAACACTTCTTATAACCAATTCACAATTTTGGCTGAGGCGTTTGAAGAGCAGCACAACACAGATCCCTATTTCACCTTCCCTAGTTCCCTGGTTACTTACCAACCACAAAATGCAAAAATCTGAAGAGAAGATCAGCTGATTTCTGAAATATCCTACCTGTCAGTCATCTTTCAAGAAACTGTCTAAACTGAACCCGAAAGACGGTCACAAAATATAGGATCAGTAACACAGAAAGGCACGCCTAATTAACACCTAAAGCAATGCAACACAAGTGAGGAGAACCTCAAAGCAGTTAATCAAAAATAATCATTGAATCACACAATCAACCAGGTTGGAAGAGACCTCCAAGCTCACCCAGTTCAACCTAGCACCCAGCTCTAGCCAGTCAACTAGACCATGGCACTAAATGCCTCATCCAGTCTTTTCCTGAACACCCCCAGGGACGGTGACTCCAAGGGCAAATCACTCTCTCTGTGAAGAACTTCCTCCTAACATCCAGCCTATACTTCCCCTGGCACAACTTGAGACTGTGTCCCCTTGTTCTGTTGCTGGTTGTCTGGGAGAAGAGACCAACCCCCACCTGGCTACAACCTCCCTTCAGGTAGTTGTAGACAGCAATGAGGTCCATGGAAATAGCCCCAGAGAGATGTCTCCAATGGAAACAAACGGTTCCCATTCACTGCTTGTTTCAACTTCAGATCCTATAACCAGGAACAGAGGAGCAGCCCTTTACTGAGATGATCACTTCCCTTTCACAATGCTCATATACACTATACAAGATCATCACAGTATCACCAAGGTTGGAAGAGACCTCACAGATCATCAAGTCCAACCCAGTACCACAGAGCTCAAGGCTAGACCATGGCACCAAGTGCCACGTC
>WAAF01003692.1:1749-41785 GCA_013400475.1 Tricholaema leucomelas | reverse complement strand
AGGTTGCCCAGGGAGGTTGTGGATGCTTCCTCCCTGGAGGTGTTTAAAGTCAGGCTGGATGAGGCCTTGAGCAGCCTGCTCTAGTGGGAGGTGTCCCTGCCTATGGCAGGGGGTTGGAGCTGGATGATCCTTGAGGTCCCTTCCAACCTAAACCATTCTATGTTTGTAAATCTATAAGCTCCATCTCAAGGCTAGATACATGACCTTCCCAGAAGAAACAGTCCTTGAAAATAAATCCTTAGGTAAAACAAATTATCTGATAACCCCTGCAAAAAACAAGAAGTTAACAGTTACTAGAGGAGACACAGCTCAAGGCAAACTTCTCCTTGTATTATCAACATCCTATCTAACCAGGAGTCACAACGGTCTTTTTGTTTGCCACTCAACCTTCCTCCGCTTGAAGGAAGATGTGCATGCAAAATACACTGATCATACATGGAAACCTTTTTATCTATAGGTAGACATAGATATCACAGTATCACCGTATCACAGTATTACCAAGGTTGGAAGAGACCTCACAGATCATCAAGTCCAACCCGTTACCACAGAGCTCAAGGCTAGACCATGGCACCAAGTGCCACGTCCAATCCTGCCTTGAACAGCTCCAGGGACGGCGACTCCACCACCTCCCTGGGCAGCCCATTCCAGCAGCCAATGACTCCCTCAGTGAAGAGCTTTCTCCTCACCTCAAGCCTAAATTTCCCCTGGTGTAGCTTGAGGCTGTGTCCTCTTGTTCTGGTATATATATATATATATAAATATACACAGACAAATGTATCTGGATCCATAATTATGGTGTGGTACAGAGAGGATGAGGTAGAAAGGGAAAACTGGGTTTCATCTCCTATCTGCAGGACCAGGCTACAGAGAGACTCCAACTCTTTGAGCATCACTGCTTGTTTTCCCTAAGGTTGTGCCTACACGCAGCCCACGGCAAACACCATCACATTAATGTACAACATCTATGTTAATGCACTACTTAGCTGGCAATGTTAAGTGCACTGACGTCATTCGGTTAAAGACTGCATTTCCCTCAGCAACTGTTACTTAGTAACCCTCTGCACATAAATAGAATTTTACATTACTGCATATGTCTTGTGAAGGCTAAAATCCATGCCTCAATTCTATAGGCAAGCAGGAATTAAAGGAATCAGGCAGAAATATCTTTGTCAGTGCACCAGCTATATTCACAACTTTTCTAGGCAAAGAATTTATCCTGGTGGATAACAAATTAACTATGGGACAGCAATGTGCCCTTGTAGCCAGGAAGGCCAAAGGGATCTTGGGGTGTATTAAAAAGAGCGTGTCCAGCAGATCAAGGGAGGTTCTCCTCCCGCCTCTACTCTACCCTGGTGAGACCTCATCCTGAATACTGCGTTCAGTTTTGGGCTCCCCAGTTTAAGAGGGACAGGGATCTGCTGGACAGGGTCCAGTGGAGGGCTACGAGGGTGATTAGGGGACTGGAGGGCATGCCTGATGAGGAGAGGCTGAGGGACCTGGGGCTTTTTAGTCTGCAGAAGAGAAGACTGAGGGGATTTAATAAATATTTATAAACATCTGAGGGCTGGTCAGGAGAGGGGGGACAGGCTCTGCTCACTTGCTCCCTGTGATAGGACAAGGAGCAATGGGTGTAAGTTGCAGCACAAGAGGTTCCACTTCAACACAAGGGGGAACTTCTTGACTGTATGGGTCACAGAGCACTGGAACAGGCTCCCTGGAGAGGTTGTGAAGTCTCCTTCTCTGAAGACTTTCAAGACCCATCTGCATGTGTTCCTCTGTGATCCGTGCTAGATTGTGTGGTACTGCTCTGGCAGGGGGGTTGGACTCGATGATGTCCTTGGGTCCCTTCCAACCCCTAATATCCTGTGAGCCTGTAATTTAGCTGGAGAAAGAAAATCTGTGCATGAACAAGGAGGCAGTTCCACTAATATTTTCTTGCTCATATTTTACCATAAAAAAAGGGCTGGTACAACTTCAGAAGTCAGACTTTACACAGACTTTCTGGTATTATTTATATAATAATAAGTGGAGACTTTACACATAAGCACGACAGTCTGCAAAGTTTTTCACCTTGTCCCCTGGAGGTAGTGTAATCCCTTAGCTACGTACATGCTAGATAGAAACTGTACTTCCAAAGCTGCAGCCAAAACATTACTAAAAAAGCAGTGCAAAACAAATCCAGGGCTGAAGAAAACAGGTGGAGGATGATGGATGGCAGAAAAAGATCCACATATTCCACAGACTATAATTCATCAATTCTAAATACAAAAACTGAAACAGCTGTACTGTATTAACTTTAATTATAATACTGTATTAACTTAATATTTGATGCTTGTGCATTGATTGACAGCTTACTTAAGCCACTTGAATGGCTACCAGAACAGGACTTCAGAATCACTTCAGACCAAGAGACTTCCTTTTTAGTGTTGAACAAAGTAGACGCCATGCTGGAAATACCCTAGGCATCTTTAATTCTATTCCCTACCATTGCAATACTATCATTACTCTGCTTCATTCCACCCTTTGCCTGTAGCACTGCTCAGTTTGGTCTCACAAAACGATTTATTGTAATAAAAGTGGACTGTCCTGACACAAAAGCAACTCATTCAGATACATCTATTGCATTTCACAAATACATTCACATAAAGAGGTTATATGTAAATTGAAGCTTCACACACTGAGTGACTAAGTGTAAGCACACAGATAAGCAAACACTTAATCTGCTGCTCCATTAGCAAGTTTACAACCCTTTATAGACTAGCACACCTCCTTAAGTGCAGCATTCAAGTAATTGTTGCCCATCTCTTCCCAGCAATTAAAAATAATTATCCTAAAAAAAAAAAAATCATAAAATCAGCCAGGTTGGAAGAGACCTCCAAGATCATGCAGTCCACCCTATCACCCAGCCCCGTCCAATCACCTAGACCATGCCACTAAGTGCCTCATCCAGGCTTTTCTTGAACACCTCCAGGGACAGCAACTCCACCACCTCCTTGGGCAGGCCATTCCAATGGCAAATCACTCTCTCTGTGAAGAACTTCCCCCTAACATCCAGCCTACAATTCTGGAAACTCTAGCAAACCAAAATACCCTTCTCAAAACGCCCCCCACAACTTTTATGCTGTAACAGGTAACTCAACAGATACAAAAGTTCTCCTTGCCAAATCCCAGAGAATGAATCCTTCAAAATGCAGGTTCCTAATTCAAGTTTTTTGTCCATCACAACCATGCCTCGATACTAACAGCTTTGTAACAAGCAAGATGATCAAGAAGCCATTGCTCCTGTTGAACACCAGGCAAGATTTTTTTTTTCCTTTTAAGAAAGCAAAATTCAGATAAGAACCATTTCACAGTCTGAAAATAACCACACCAAATGGTAACTAAGAGAAGTCCAGATACTCAAGAGATGTCCCTGAAGTCTTCATTATGCTAAAGCCAGAAGACCCAACTTGGCAGTGCAGCAGCAGAATTGAGAAGTGAGTAGGAGACTTGGCCAAGCCTTACCCGGTGACTGGGACAATTAACCAGCCATCTGGCTCTCTGCAGGAAGAAAGCAGCTCTGCACCTGCTCTGCCAGCCCACAGTTAGCAGCCTAATTGGTTAAAAGCAAGCTGATCCTGGCGAAAACCAGAACAACTTGTCAACTGCCGAGGTCAGTGCTCAGAAGCTGGGGTGGAAGCCAAGGCACTCTGCTCCTGATGGAGCCATCTCCCCTGTGGGCTCCACGTAAGGCACATTTAGAGGGTCTTCTGCCCCTTATATACATGAGTGGGAGCCTGAATGGGAAGCAATCAAAGATATGCAACTTAGTTGATACAAAGTCTATGTGTGAGCCCTGCAAGATTCCCAGACGACATCTTTTCCTCTCCCATAATCAGGTGACTCAACAGCTGCAATACAGTGCTATTACAGTATTAACTGCATTATGCTATTGCATTATAAACTCTCCCTGCAAAATGCCAGGGCAGAATCTGATGCTTGAGAGAACTCAGCATCTCTTTTCAAGGACAGACAGAGCACTCACTACCTTGGCTGCTGGTGTACTTGGAGTTAAAGTCACTGGCCAGGACAGTAGGATGATCTGGTGAGAAGTTATTAAAACACAGGGCTCCTCATCCCTCCTAAATGCATCAACCATCAGGGACCTTCTGTCATTCACCCCCAGACGCTCCAAAAACCTTTTATTTTTAGCTAGCTTTATTGATACTTCTAGGGCCTATATAGCATAGCATATTATAATAATGATTAAAAACCAAACAATATACAAGAAGCCAATGAGAACAAAGAGAACAATAGTACTCAAAAGAGAACAACAGTAGGAAGGGTTAGATTACAGAATTTGTTCAATTGAGTTATGCTCCCTCTCCTCCTGAGAGGATTGCAGCAAAGTAAAATGAAAAGCATCAAGGTCAAAACAAGAGGAAAAAGCATGAAAGTTTAATTTGAAATAGGTATTTCACCTTTTTTTTTTTCTCCTCACTAATACCTTAATTTATGAGGCAAGAAACTAGCTGAAGGAAATACATAAAAAACTGTTTTTCTATTAAGAATTAGATTTTTTAATATTGCATCACAGAAAGAAAGAAAGACAAACAAAAAAAACCAACCCCAAAAACCCCAAACAATCACAAAGATCACATTAAAAGTTGTCAGGTAAATGAATCTGCAGGAATCTTGAGGCTTTGGGTCTACACCGCCTGCACCTACAAGTAAACACATTTCATTTAAGTCAGTCTGACTGTAATGAATTACAGTGGTTCAGATAAATCTCAGATAAAATATGCTTTCTGCAAACAGATTAGATTCTGAAAGCAACTGAAGATTAGCACCACACCATAGAAGACATCTTCTTATAAGCAAGAATCTTGCAGCATAAGGCAAGTTAATTCTCTCAGTGGAAAAACCTAAGTTTTAGTCTTCGTATGTGTGCTAGTTTGAGCCTAGCTAGAGTGTTTTGGTGAGAAGAACTAGATTACAGGCTGTGAAAAGAAAACAATGGTGACATCTACTTCACTCATAGGCTTGCTGAGATGTATAAGAATAAAAAGCAAAACAGATAACACACTCGGGAGTCTCGCTTGGGACTGGGGAACTGGCTGAGCTGCATCTTACTCTCTAACCTCACCCTCCATTTTGGACTAATCCACTTTGCTTCCTAACCCCCCTGGCCGAACCTCCATTCTTCCTTGGGACTGGGGTAAGGTTGAGAGGNTGTGACTGAGCTTCCAAAGTAACATCAATTGACCTAAACATACCAAGTTTTCCAGTGTACCAAAGGCAAAAGTGTTGTTACTTTATGTAATGAATCTCATCTACTGTGAGCTCTGAAGCCTCTCCCAGAACACTAAGGGATATTTATCTATACTAGTACTATGTATTTGTTAGATACATAAAATATTTTTAATCAATACATAGTAAGTATTGAAATACCTTTAATATATTTTGTGAGATATAAACATTCCTCAAGTGCTATAGGCACTGACTTGAAATTCTCAGTTTTGCATTTATCAAGCTTTGATCTGCTAAGTCTCAAAATACTCCAATTGTCTGGATTTCAGGCACTGGGTTTAAAAAAAAGAAGGAGATAGTGATTAATCAGGTCTTATCAGTGTGCACCATAAGGCAAGTTTCATCTGCTACAGAATGCTCTAGCTCAATGGTAAAAAAACCTCAACATTTAACCTGTAGTTCACAGGGAAGATCAGAATGGATAGTCAGAACCCCCAGGTGGAAGGCTGTCAGTCCTGCCTGCCATTTGAAATTCACAGAGTGAGCACATTTGCAGCCATACAGGAATATAAGCAGAGCATCTACACTTCACTATACACTTGTATTTCTAATATAGATTATTTAATATACAGTAGTTTTTTTTAATACATGGACATGTGCATACATATATATAAATATATATAAACACACAAGGAATGAAAAGTGGAATTCTAAAGTTTTTGTACATAGTTCCACTTCAGACAGGCACATTTTCCCAAAAGTATTCAACAACAATTCTTCTGTTTTTTCCTGTGTAAAACAAATTCTTTATCAGGAACCAATGCAAAAAAGCAGCACAACTTTATGAGAAAATAGTATGTAAATAGCAACTCACAGAATTTCACTGAATCACAGAATTTCTTAGATTGGAAAAGACCTTCAAGATCATTGAGTCCAATCATTAGTTTCACACTGACAAGTCCTTCATTAAACCATACTAAACTCATATGTGGTCATAAAAATAAAAGGAGACAGTTTTGATTCTCAGCTTTCAAATACTGACAATGTCAATACTGGATTGCTTTGTGAAGCAACATAGAATCATAGAATCAAACAAACTGGAACAGACCTCCAAGATCATCCAGTCCAATCTAGCACCCAGCCCTGTCCAATCAACTAGACCATGGCACTAAGTGCCTCATCCAGGCTTTTCTTGAACACCTCCAGGGACGGTGACTTCACCACCTCCCTGGGCAGCTCACTGCAATGGCAAATCACTCTCTCTGTGAAGAACTTCCTCCTAACATCCAGCCTGTCCCTTCCCTGGCACAACTTGAGGCTGTGTCCACTTGCTCTGTACCACACTCTGGTAGGCTGGGAGAAGCACAGAAAGTCATATGACGAGAGCTGGCTGGAAGAGTAAAAATTTTCAGGATGGTCTATGTTGTCAGAAGAGTGCACATTTTCTCTCTTCTTCGATGGCTCCCACCTTCCTGATCAGACTGCCTGCTAGCTGTCCAGCTTTCACAATTTCTGAGCATGCAACTGCACAGGAAGCAATTAAATACTACCTCTAACATCTCAGAAAAATCAAAACACATCACTGAATTGCATCAGAGGTAGAGATGCTGGCAGAAAATAATGTGCAGGAAGAAACTATGTGTGAGAAGGAGAAGATAAAGGACGAAGGAAGAAGCGGTGTGCAAAAGGTTGGGGAAATATGTTAGATCTATGCCAGTTATGATCACAAAACAAAACATAAAGTTACTCAATGCAACAGTCTGATAGTAGCTTTTAAGAGAGATCCTTCCAGTGTTTTGGGATTTCCATAATTCATCGGAAAATATCAGCACTAGCAGACGGCTCTTGCACAGGATGAGAATCACCAAGGACCCGAAACACATGACTAGTCTTTTGAGTGAAAATTACTTGTTTAAGCGTAGATCTCACCCTAAGATTTCTGCATCTCAGGTCTTTTCTGTGGACTTTGAGCCACACAGAGTAAGTGTATCAGCAAGCCAAGTACCCTCATGTAGCAATTTCCTAAAGTCATCTTTGAGTTGTAGCTAAATCCAGCTACACCGACCTGAATGTCACTGTGTGGCACTAACCACTCTGCATGGCACAGTGACAGAAATGCATGATTTCCATTACCACCTTTTATTAGAAATGACGCTGAGAGTCCCTCTAACGATCCAAGATAAGCAGTATGTATCTTCAGCTTTCAGCTGCATCCAAATTTTTATGGCCACATCCATGGGGTGCTGCACAGATTGGTTTTAAGGGTGAACCTTATCAATTAAGAATAAAACTATGTTAGCCTGCTTAAAAGTTTTTCAATTTCGCTTTGCAAAGATACATTTTTTTTTCCTCCAGCAAATGCTACCTAAGTGTTTCCATCAACTAAAAGCAGAGGTCATGAGAAAGTTAATTGAAAAGGAAAATTTCTGTGACATTTTAGCTCAAAGTGGAAAAACCTGCTTTTGAGCTGTAGCTGCAGACAAGTTCAATTTAGTGTACAAATAACTATAATTATGTAAGAAATTAATCTTTCTGACGTGTGAGAAAAAGCTACCCTTAAAGCGTATGGGAAAATCTTGTATCTTTTTCTTTCTTGTGTTCACACTTGCTCAGTTTTCAAGCGGGGACATGATTCAACTTACCTTAGCAATGTGGACCTTCTCAGTTAGCATCAGATTTCAGCAGAGCTGAGGTTTTGGCTCTGCACCAATGACCAGTGTAAAACCATACCTCACAATGAGTTACACTGACCTATTTACCCTGACCTAGCTGCACACTCAGTCACTGTCACCAATCTAAGTGTGCAAAACTGAGAAATATCATAAAACCTGGCTCCATCACTCTTTGCTCCAGATGTTGCTCAGGAGCATAGATAGCAATAGCACTAGTATTAGGAGAAAAAGATGAGGACAAACTTCAAAATGTGCCTTTACCAGAGTTTAATACTTTGCTAAATACTACTGGACAGATTCATCAGTCGCTGTCTTCCATACTGAGGATTCTGCTGCAGTTTGACCCTGGGAACCCATCAGTAAAGCTTGGCAGTCTCTCTAATAGAGATGATGCACTTCACTACAACTAAATTAACAGATAACTGCATTTTAAGATTATAAATTTGGGGGGGGGGGGGAAGGCAGGGCTAGGTTCTTTTCAAATATAACTAACAGAAATTCTAGTCTGTTACTTTGACCTGTCTCACTCACTTTCAGAGCAGATAATACATCATGCCATTGAATGTTGATCTATGACCATCATGACAGTAAAAGCACAAAACAGTTATGTGACACAGGAAGATATTACTCCTTTTTAGGATCTTCAGTATCACTTACTGCTTCCTCCAGAGGAAAAATAGGAGGAACTCTGCTGCCCTTTTCCAGCATGAAGATGGTAAAGCACTGAACAACACGTTCTCAGGCTGAAGCATGGGCTGATTCTTATTGGAAAAGTCATCCCAGCAGCAAGAACAGTTCACAAAGAGTTCACAAAGAATGGGCAGTGCATTACATCTCTGTTCTTCAACTCCTTTCCAACTCACACTGTCATTAAACTAATCTGTCATTTGACAAGACAGTTATCTAGCAGTTCTGTATCAAAGTTAACAAGAATGGAACTATAGCAAACTATACCACAGCACCGAAGCAGAAGACCTTAAAAAGTAGAGAGTGCACTTCCCTCTTCTTCTAGTCAGTTCTGCAGGCTGAGGGGGGGGGGAACAAAGCCTAAGACCCAACCCATCTCCAGCAAAAACCGCAGCAACTGTGCCACTTCCTTTTACACCCATGCGAGCTCAACCAGCTCGAGACCTGACTCAAGAAACACCAGTACTTAGCAGTTGTATGCACGACACAAAAACATGCTCTCACCTAATGTCGTGCAACTCTTAGCTAAATATTTACTCATGTTTCCACTGAAACACGATCAGATCTAGTGGCATATGGCCAACACTATACAGCTCAGGCAACTCTTTAAACATTAGGAGCAGGCACTGTAGCAGTGTACGGTACTCGCTCCTCACCCACATCTGTCTTGCCTCCCACCTTTAACTCTTCCACCAGTTGCTCTGTACAGCAGAGCCTTCAGTGGCCTATGCATGCACACAACAAAGGGAAACGGAAGTGTAGAAGTACCAGCTCTAATCCAGGGACAGTTTATCTTCCACACACACTTACAATGAGCTTGCCATATTTCAGGCAATAGAAATGTTAAATACTATAACTACAACTGACCCTATTAAATTCAGTGCCTGAAGTGTTTAATGGACAGTCAAACAAGTATTCAAACACATCACTTGCTTCAGACACATAGACTGTTTCCTTTCACTATAGTAGAGCTACTTGCTTGCTTAAATATTAGACATAGACTTCCAACATGATGACGGTCTTAAGCTTAATTTTCGAGGACAGATGTCATAGCTACTGTGTACTTGGCATTTCTCAGAGGCTTCAAAGAGTACAGTCATTTCTGTATCACTACGATATCATCTCACAAGGTACAACCATATTAGTGCCTGAAGGCTCCACTCAAGGTCTCCAAGCACTAATATTAACACACAACGACACTGCATCTGTCCCAACAAACAATCCAGTTAGACAGTACAAAGGTTAAGAAATGAAACTGGAAGGTAGAGCAAGCACAGGAGGGTTTGCTCAAGGCAAAATCCAGGTTGACAGTAGAATCTGAAGAAAACAGGCATTTATCAAGTTGAACTGGTCATGCTTAACTTGACTGTCCAGAACTTCTCTTCACACCCTGGAACAGGAATTGCCTCTTCCAAAAGCAACACTTCCTTCTACCAGGCACCAGCTTAACCAGACCCTGGCTGGTCACACAAATTTCTACTGTGTAACCTGTAAAACTGGTTGGTGAAAATGCTCTGCAAATCTCTCAACACTCTAAACATTTTCTCTCTTTTTCCTTTGCCTTCAGAAAGATACTGGCTTGGGATGGGGTGTTAAGCATTACAGAAAAAGCTACATCTCTGAGAAAACACTCAACTGTAATAGAAAACAAAACCAGCACTATACAGCTATGCTGATTTACTTACATATTGTAATAAGACTATTTGTTTAAACATAATAAAATCAAATGTTATGTTTGATTATTTTTTCTTTTGGTCTAAGTTTTTTTTGTTTGTGCTTCTGGCTTTGTCATTTGGTTGTGTTTTGTTTTTACAGACAATTATATTCAAGACTTCAAAATCCACACAAACTGCATGTTACTTATCTTTCAAACTGTATGAATTAAAAAAAAAACCTCTAGCTTACAAAACCAACACTTCACAGCCACTAATAAAGCAAATAAAATTACTTCTGTTGTATTTTTCCTTTCTTGATACTGTATTATACATACTAAGAGGAAGCACCTGGTAAAAACCACAGATGTGGCTCAGATTTGTAAGCAGTCTCCAACATAAGAGGTAAGGCATGAGATGAGATCTGTGAGAACTCTTTAGCTTGTATATCTTTGAGAATCTATAAGGTGAACAACTCAGCAATACCTACGCCAGCCATCTTCAGAATTTCAACTCCTCCTCATCAGAGAGAGATGGAAAACTTTCTCCCAAAGTTACCAGGACTAGGACTGCACAGGGTGCAAATTTCTGAAAACCAGAAAGACAACTGGGGAAAAAAAAGGAGAGAAAACCATTTCCCCAGAAGCAATGTTCAACTCATCGATACATGTTCCTGGGAGGGATGCAACTTGAACTAATTATGCTGAGTTCTCCTTAACTACTGAGAACCATTGAGTTTACTAAAAATATCAAAACAAACACTGCAAAACACAGTATAGAACCTAAGTGCATAAATAGAATACGTCATGGCAAGATTCTTCATATGTTTAATACACAGCAAGACTCGGTCACTGCTATCTGATAGCTTTTAGTTCAAACCATTAAATTGTAAACTCACTGCCTTATCTGTTTTCAATCTCGGCTCATGAGAAAGTAACATACTGTGGCAATTGTACTTTCCAGAGTTTTCAGAGTTAGGTATCAGAGGCAGCAATTTGTTCTAGTTCCTTGATGTTTGTTTACAGCACACCCTGAGTACCTCAAGGAAGTTTAAAAAGCAGATGATCCAGTATTTCCAATAATCCAACACATTTCAGGCCTGTATAATCCCTTGACACGGTAGGGCACTGGGCTTTGATCTTTTATTACAGATCCTGAGTTTGGTTTCCAGCTTCCCACAATACCATGACCTGAGACACATAGACTCCAAGCTCCATAAACTCAGCACGTTTAATAGCTGCTTTATAACAGACAAGACGATGCTGGAAACTTTCCTTCCAACCTCATCTTCCAAAACAATCAATGAAGTTAAAGGACAGTTCTGTAAGGTATCAAGATGGCTCAGAGATTTTGAGATTGCAATATATGTACTGTGCCGAATTCTGAAGGAGACAATCAAATGGAGAGTAGCAGAGAACTGGGCTGCCATAATACTTACAGGTTGCTTTAGTCATGCATGCAAAAGCATGCATTTCAGGCCTTAATTAAGAGCACTTATTTGTAGCTTAATGATGTCAAATTAACACAGATCAAATATAACTGAACAAAGACCCAATAAAACCTCAGTCATCTACTCCGTCTACTCCTCCGTACTCAGCTCTTCAATAACTTAATGAAAACTCAGGACATGAAGGACAGCCTTTGTGCTAGTTTGAGCCTAGCTAGCATGTTTTGGTGAGAAGAATTAGATCATAGGCTGAGAAATGAAAACAATGGTGAGGTCTACTTCCCTCACAGCCTTGCTGAGACGTGTAGAAAGGAAAAGCAAAACATTAGATAAGTCACTTCGCTCTTGACTTTGCTCTGGGCTGTGCTCTCGGCTCTCTTTGCCTGCTGGGGAGCTCGGTCTGCTGGCTGGACTCCATCTTGCTTTCTAACCTCACCCTCCTTTTGCTTGGCTGCTTCACCNTTTTGTTTTGTTTATTGATATTCTTAGATATATTTATGTAAGTTTAAATAAAAATATTAACACTAAGAACAAAATTAAGCAAAATAAACATTTTCTAATGCATTAAGCAGACTGAGGAGTCTAGGAGGATGAATAAGGGACAGAAGTTGAGTTCCCTCTAAGAAAATATTTTAGGTAAATCAGTATTATTTTAACTGCAGAACCAATTGTTCTCCACAAACTAATTAGGAAAAAGAAGGAATTTTTAAAAAAATGCAGCAATCCATTCCCTTGTTGACCTTTCTTACATGCTAAGTGCAAGACTCATGGCCACCTGACTTATTCATCACTACAGAACTTGCTCACACTGCATAGGTTGCTACAATTTGAAGAATCTTTTGCTTTTTGAGGCCCCATGTGCTGAATAATTTACTCACGGGTCCCCTAGATCATAGAATCATAGAATCATAGAATGGTTTAGGTTGGAAGGGACCTCAAGGATCATCCAGCTCCAACCCCCCACCATAGGCAGGGACACCTCCCACTAGATGCACCAGACACACATGATCCCACTATGGGAGAAAAGTAACACTGTGTTTTTCTAACCAAATTTTAACCTCAAGGACTAAAGCAGGGTATATGTGGTGCACAACAGTCTACCAAGATCTGTGTAATTGTGGTACCACATCTGCAGGGTCTTACACCCCTGTTCAGAAAGGATCAGGATGTTTGCCTAAACACATCTGTTTGATGCACTTCACTTTGCTAGATCCGCGTAACAGTTTTCTAGAGAGGAAGTCTACATGATTGGTCACTACAACACCGCACCTTGGAACTCATACTATTATTTGTACTGAAACTTTGAGTCACAAAACCATTCTGCAAAATACCACACATACAAAAACCCAAAAAGATGTAGCCAGTTGTCCTCCTTTTCTGCTGCTTTCTCCCTGTTCCTTCTAGTCTGCTTAGGTATTTTTCTAGATGAAAATGCCAAAGACTTGTATGAATTCTAGCTGAGATACCTTTTAGAGATAGCTGCTTGTCTGCCACAGCAATGCAAAATACTCCAGATAAAGCACAGAACTGTCTGTTTACATCATCTGTCCAATGCAAAGGGCAACAGCTTTACACAGTGCGGGCTCAGACCATAAACTATTATTTTGGGGTGGGAACGGGTGGAGGGAAGTTAGCAACAGCTATCACCAAGAAGCATCTGTTACATATATATACACACATTCTTTTTTTAAGGTATGTGTGAATTCTTTTTTTCTGGTACAATGTAGAAAAACAAGTCAATATCACAAGGCAAACAGAATACTACATTATGTGTGAACTACACAACGATGCCAGCAAAGGCTTAGAAAACAAAATTGAACTTCTACTGAATATTTTGCCTGTCCACTTATTAATTTGTGGGGGTTTTACCTGAGGAGGAGTTTTTGAAAGCTGCATCTCCTCCCACTGACAATCTTTTCCATTAGAATTATCTCATGTGTTTATTCAGAGTTCCTTTCTTATGAATAAAGTCAATAAGGGCCCAAATGGGAATGTGACTATATGCAGAACATAATTCAACTCACTGTCTTTTTAAAAATATCATGCTTCTAGGACTCATTTAATCAATTTACGCCGTGATTGAGCAGCTTTTTTCCACCTATGCATCTAATGCAAGAAACATCTCATAGAATCATAGAATCATAGAATGGTTTAGGTCGGAAGGGACCTCAAGGATCATCCAGCTCCAACCCCCTGCCATAGGCAGGGACACCTCCCACTAGAGCAGGCTGCTCAAGGCCTCATCCAGCCTGGCTTTAAACACCTCCAGGGAGGAAGCATCCACAACCTCCCTGGGCAACCCGTTCCAGTGCCTTACCACCCTCACTGTAAAGAACTTCCTCCTAACATCCAGTCTAAATCTCCTCTCCTCCAGCTTAAACCCATTCCCCCTCGTCCTAACATTACTAGACCGTGTAAAGAGTCCCTCCCCAGCTTTCCTGTAGGCTCCCTTCAGATACTGGAAAGCCACTCTAAGGTCTCCTCGAAGCCTTCTCTCCTCCAGGCTGAAGAGCCCCAACTCTCTCAGCCTGTCCTCATAGCAGAGGTGCTCCAGCCCTCTGATTTTAAGACCCCTTTGCACTGGTTGTGCTGCTGAAGATGGAGACAGATGCTGCTTGATTTCTGAAAGATGCTCAGGACTTGTGGCTTGTGTGCATCTCAGTGCTTGCAGAGGTGCATTGTATCATTGTATTCCCAGAGGGCTGGAAAAGATCAGATCCACACCTGCTAACTCCTTTCTCATCCCTCAGCTCTCATTAAATCCAGCACAGCAAAACCCTAGTCTGGCCACATATCGCAGGATTGTCTTTTTAAAAGAGGTGGTCATTTTATAGTGACAGTGCGATAGTAATGATAAAAGTGATCTGGTAAACACACTAACATATTACATATATATATATATATATATACACATACACACACACACTTCATAACATACATATTTCTGAGTTGGCCTTGCCTCTTCAATTTTCTGCCCTTACCTTGGCTGACTTGTCAGCGCTATGTTCTCGTTTTCCTATATGGTTCCCCATGATGGTTCACCAGAACTTCAAATTCTGAAAAAGACAAAACCAAAACTAACAAAACTGCATTTCTGAAAACAATGTATTTGTATTGGAATACAAATTTTTATTTTTTTTTCATCTGACATGGAACAAATTGAGAGTTTTCACACAATAAGCATTTTTACAGTCCAAGGTTAAGATCTGTGAAATATCCTAAGAAAAGAAAATGCTTCTCTGCTCTATTTTGCAAATGACAGAAAAAATTCCTTCTTAAAAAAAAAACCCACAAAAATAAAACATAAAAGAACGACAAATAAATTTAAAAAAAAAAAAAACAGTCAAATGAAACAAGCCCCCAAAAAAACCAAAAAATATGTAAGTAGAGGAGGAAAAATAAAATGTTTACTATGAAATTTGCACATAAACAAAAAAAAAGGTTAGACATTAGGTAGAGGTTCCTGTCTTTTGATATGTTTATAATACCAGAACAGAGTAATAAGTATCAAGTGCTCTGTAACTGCAAACTTCTATGAAAGATCAAGCAAGTTCTCTTGAATTCACACTTGCCATTATATAAACAGCAATTACTGAACAGAAGCACCACAGTAAACTGCTAACAATTTGCTGTAGAGGTGAGACCCAGCATGTTCTTTACTGTCCACACTTTAATCTAAAGCACAGAAGAAAGGAATGATAACTCTCTTATTTTCTGGCTCATCCTGTTGTATACTGGCTCTAACACATCTTACGTAGGTTAAACCACCACACTCAAATTTCAGCTCTTGCAGCACACCTGTGGTTATGCTATGTGTTTCTTACAGCAGCGTGTGTTCATATAGGACCTCACACGCAGCTGCTGCCTTCTGCCAATCTGAATGCAGTGCAAGGTACCATATGAAATCATAGAATCATAGAATGGTTTAGGTTGGAAGGGACCTCAAGGATCATCCAGCTCCAACCCCCTGCCATAGGCAGGGACACCTCCCACTAGAGCAGGCTGCTCAAGGCCTCATCCAGCCTGGCTTTAAACGCCTCCAGGGAGGAAGCATCCACAACCTCCCTGGGCAACCTGTGCCAGTGTCTTACCACCCTCACTGTAAAGAACTTCCTACTAATATCCAGTCTAAATCTCCCCTCTTCCAGCTTAAACCCATTCCTCCCCGTCCTGACATTACTAGACCTTGTAAGTAGTCCCTCCCCAGCCTTCCTGTAGGCTCCCTTCAGATACTGGAAATCCTGAAATTTAAAACTACTTGATTTTTGAGTGAATTTGAGTGGATTTTCTGCTCTCAGAATTATGAGCTGAACTTTCAGTCATAAAAAATAAATAAGACACGCATGGTTGTAACCTCAGCTATACACACACCAGAGGACCCTAAAAATAGAACCACTGACTACTTGTCACTTTCTATCACAGAAATGTGTACTTTATCAAAAGCAATTTTGTCCCTGTATCTCTACTTTTGAGGAGACTGACAGACTTATTTCTCCTATTCCAGCCCTGATAATAAATTTCCAAACTAGTGAGCTGCTGCAGTGCTCATTTGACTATTCACTGACTACTATGAGCTCTAACATCACTGTGCCATACATCACTGTATGTGAATAACTCCCCACAGATAGCCACTGCTAAAGTCTCACAAAGGAAACATTTTTTAAAAATCAATACTCAATGTACTCAAGGTAGAGCTTCTTGGCAAACTGGAAACATTATTTTTAACAATGCTATGCAGTGCATAAAAGATCCACAGGAAAAACAGCTATCCTTTCAAACTCTGACAACTGCACAGGCAACTCACATTTTTCTGATACTACAATTTTTTTTCAAGGAACAATAC
This sequence comes from Tricholaema leucomelas, assembly GCA_013400475.1. NCBI lineage: Eukaryota > Metazoa > Chordata > Aves > Piciformes > Lybiidae > Tricholaema lacrymosa > Tricholaema leucomelas. The sequence continues at coordinate 25,255 of WAAF01003692.1, read as the reverse complement.
AAATAAACCCACATACACTGGGTTCCAGAGCAAACTACTTCAGAATGGCCTTTCATCATAGAATCATAGAATCAACCAGGTTGGAAGAGACCTCCAAGATCACCCAGTCCAACCTAGCACACAGCCCTATCCAGTCACCTAGACCGTGGCACTAAATGCCTCATCCAGGCTGTTCTTGAACACCTCCAGGGATGGTGACTCCACCACCTCCCTGGGCAGCCCATTCCAATGGTAAATCACTCTCTCTGTCAACAACTTCCTCCTTTCTTCTACAAATTATAAGCAGCTCATCTCTCATCACCTACTTTGCAACACAAACAGTGGAATACAAAACTTTGAGAAATGTCTACAGCAGAACACAAAGGCATAATGTTCTTCGTGCTACTCTTTCAGTTATTAACTGAAAGATCCAATGTCAGGTCGTGGGCCACAGCAACCCCAAGCAACACTACAGGCCTGGGAAGTGTGGCTGGAAAGTTGTCTAGCTGAAAGGGACCTGGGGGTTGTAATCGATAAGCAACTCAATATGAGCAAGCAGTGTGCCCAGGTGGCAAAGAAAACCATTGGCATCCTGGCTTGTATTAGAAATGCTGTGCTCAGCATGAATAGGGAGGTGATTGTCCCCTTGTACTAGGCTCTGGTGAAGCCACACTGTGAGTACTGTGTTCAGTTTGGGGCATCTCATTACAAGAGGGATGTGGAGGTGCAGAGAAGGGCAATGAAGTTGGAGAAAGGCCTGGAGAATAAATCTTATAAGGAGTGACTGAGAGAGCTGTGGGTGGTTAGCTTGAGGAAGAGGGGACTGAGGAGAGACCTCATCACTGTCTACAGTTACCTGAAGGCACGTTGTGGAGAGGTTGATGCTCCCTTCTCAGAGGTAATTAGTGACAGAACAAGAGGGAATGGCCTCAAGCTGTGACTGGGGAGGTTTAGACTGGAATTGGATTTTTTTTCTTCCCAGAAAGAGTGGTCAGGCATTGGAATGGGCTGCCCAGGGAGGTGGTTGAGTTACCAACTCTGGACACGTTTTAAAGTCATTTGGATGTGGTGATTGGGGATATGGTTTAAGGTGAACCTTGCAGAGTAGGGATATTGGTTGGACTTGGTGATCCTGAGGGTCTTTTCCAACCTGAATGACTCTGTGATTCTGTGATCAAGTATCAGACTTGATCTGTAATACTCATATGTTTAAGAAAACAGATTATGGAGCCATCACAACATTTGCAAACCAAAACTCCCATTAGTGTCCTCTTGCCTCCTCTTAGTCTTTCAAGGCATCTTTGGAGTAAGGCTCCAGGAATGACCACCCTGTACTCACGAAACACTGAGCACAGCAGAGTTTCAGTCCTGCAGTGCCATGTAGAAAAAACCACCAGATGCAGACAAACTATGCTGTGTAACTAAGCCAGATAATATTTGAAAATCATTTATTGTCCAGTAAAAAGAAAGGCAACAAAATCTTCCATGCTGCCACACTGCAGATACCCAAAAATGATAAGGCCAGTCTTCTGCTCGAAAGTCTGCTCAAAGCAAGAGAAAAGAAAAAAAGGAAAACCAAGTAAATAGAGAAAGTGTAGGAAACAGCTGATCCATGCACTCCTGATTCCCACGTGCATAGCTCCTTCAGCGTGATGCAAAAAAACTACACATGTAAAAGCGCAAAAAGGAGAAAAAGGGGTTGGAGAAATGGAAATGCACAACATTACACTCCAAGTTTGGCAGCGTGGATTGAGAGTACCACTACATCTGGGATTAGTGTGTTAAGTTTTTCTGTGGGAACAGACTTCAAAGTCTAAACTAATGGCATGAATATAAGCCTATAAATCTGCACTTCTGTTTCCTTTACTGTTTTAAATCTGTCAGAGGCATAGCATGTGGTCAAAATTCACACAGCTGACCCCTGCTTATTCTCACAGAAACTAACACTAACACAACTACATTTTACTTCATCTTTTTCCATGCATAAATGAATGCGGATGTTTAAACTCCATTTAGCTACAGGTACCTGATAGAAATTCCTTACATAGACATAAAGCTGCTTTTTAGACAAAGAGACAAAAACGAACAGACAGATAGCAAAAGTTACAGAATTCTTCATGCTACTTACTAAATGTAAGTAATCCATGGAGGGGGGGGGGAAGCTTCCAAAAAAGGTGACAAGGATTAAGAAATGTATAGTGCCTGGAGCACTGCCTGATGAGGAGAGGCTGAGGGACCTGGAGCTGTTTAGGCTCGAGAAGAGAAGACTGAGAGGGGATTTAATCAATGTCTATAAACATCTGAGGGCTGAGGGTCAGGAGAGGGGGACGGGCTCTGCTCACTTGATCCCTGGGATAGGACAAGGAGCAATGGATGGAAGCTGCAGCACAGGAGGTTCCAGCTCAACACAAGGGGGAACTTCTTGACTGGAAGGGTCCCAGAGCACTGGCACAGGCTCCCCAGAGAGGTTGTGCAGTCTCCTTCTGTGGAGCCTTCCAAGGCCTGTCTGGATGTGTTCCTCTGTGACCTGAGCTAGATTGTACGGTCCTGCTCTGGCAGGGGGGTTGGACTTGATGATCTATTTGGGTCCCTTCCAACCCCTGACATCCTGTGAGCCTGTTCTGTAGATATTTGACTAGGAAACAAAAACATCCATGTGTACAACCCTGTAAACATTTAAATCAATTACAGCAACAAAAATATTTAGCTTTTCACTTTAGCCTCAGGCAGAAGTCTGCCTTACTTGATTAAGAACTGAGCACATGGGTCATTTTCACTTCAGGATGTAAATGCATCCTGAAGCATTGAGACTTTACACAGATTTTGGTCCTTAATGTCGTGAGAGACAGCACTGCAGTTTCTACCTCCATCAATTGTAATGCAATGAGTTGAGCCACCGACTTTAATGGGATTATTCATGGTACATTCTTTGTAGGAACTTGCAGCCAACTATTCAAAAAATTTCACCTGCAATAAAGATTTGTATTTTCTTTTTTAGTCACTCTCATAACATACAGGTTGCCAGATGGAGCAGCTTTGCATAAAACAAAGCAGCAGCTTCCTTATTAACCTATCAGTCAACTGATCAACAGGCTTGTTTGCAGAGGAATCCACAGATGCTTTGGCACTGATAAATAGCCACATGAACAGTCACGAAGCTCTAAAACAATGCAAAACCAGAAGTACTACAGAAACGCAGCAACCTTCTTTGAATTCAACATGAATCACATCTAACAATATGCTGCCAAAACAGGCCTGAGCACGAGATCGAGCTTATGACTGCGTAAGTAATCCATGGAAACCTTCCCGATGAAACCCTGCAAGTTCCGTAAATCCTCTGAGTTGAAAGATCTTACACATGAGTTTGAGTCACAGAATGAAAGGGGACACTGTGCAGGCCTGTAGCCACCAGAGCACAATAGCTGATTCCCTGTAGAACTCCCCATCAAGTCTGTGGGTTGCAGCATATGAAAACGATCTGAAAGGCTAAGGGAAAAACAGCAAACTGATTTGATAGGACCACAAGCTGAAAACATCGCAGCTATCTAATAGCTCTTCTATTTTGTGAAACGAGTGACTTACAGCAGCTGGGACCCACTGCTGCAGACACTGCCAGCAGTCACCCAGCCACCCCAGCCCTATACCACAACCAACTACCGAGCTGAAACAGCTCTGCTGCAAGAACCAGGCACTTCCCAACGGATGACTGATACAGAAATAATTCCAGCTATCCAGGCAGCCTCAAGTAACTCCAAATACAGTCCAGGGATTTTGCCTGAGGAAATAAAATAAGGTGTCTCCTCCCATCAAATTACCTTCTTAAGGAGTCAGTCTAACAGATAAATTGATGAAAGCCTTAACCAAGTTGTTTTCCCATATTCTTCAGGACAGGAAGCCATATTCCAACTACCAACAGCTACAGAAATGCCACTGCTCTACCCAAGGGCAAAAAAAACCTTCCATCCTATCTGCCAAATACAAAATAAGAACAGAACAAACACAAAAAAGGATGGAAAAACTCAGTCCTGTACAGAAATACACCTGTGTTGGGGTCACATAACATTTCCCTTCATCTAAACAGTTGATTAAAACCAGAAGTTTAGAAACACATTATCATCATAGCATTTTTTTATCTCACCCTAGCCTGCCTGTTTAAATCATTTCTAATTAACAAAAGAGGCTCTAATCGTCTTCCCATTCTGTCCCACACAGAAGTTTAAATCATTTAGATTTTTCACTGAAAGGCAGAAAAATGCTTCTCTGAACTTTTTAGATAATGCCAAGAAACACAATAGTATCACTTTCTGCAATTTTCATGCTGTTTCAGCTGGAAAACGGTATTTTCTTATTCGTTTGAGCTTGAGAGAAGTTCACTCCTTGTAATCACAGTACTCTAAAGACTGTCCTTACCCTGTAGCATCTCACAAAATGTTGTAAGTTTTGTATATGCTAAATACAAATTATGAACTTTAGCTCAGGAGCTGGTTTACAACGAGAGCTCAGCAACTGACATTCAGGAGTTACAAGATGCTATCAGCCAGTGCACCAGGAGCACCTTTATTGAACACTAATGATTTCTTAATATTAAATACATAAACTACCAAATGTAAATCACAGAATGCTGCAAATGGATTGTTAAATACGATCCTTGAAGTGTAATATAGTTATATAAAAGAAGGGTTCAGTCTTACCTCTTCCCACACAACTATGACTCAACAGAACTACGCATAATAATAAAGGTATGCAAGTACTTACATATTTACAAGTATCAGAACATAATTATTACCTTGCCTAGAACAGGTATTCACCACAGACCCACGTTGTTGGATGATAGTGCAGAGCTACAAGGCTAGATACATTCAGCAGGTGCTCCTTGCCTTACTCATGCAAGGAAAAGGTAACCATTGAATAGAAAAATCTTTCAGAAATTTACATAAAACTACTTGCTGCGTTAAGGACTATTCTTGTCCAAGTAAATACTGCATTTTACTACTATATACAGATCGTATTAGACAAATAAAAGTGTAATGACCTTAAGAAACGCACAAGTTCTCTCTAATTTCAGTTGCTCTCTACTGTAGACTCTTAATTACAAACTCACCACCCAGCAAAATAACAGGCAAAAAGTTTGCTGTTTGTTTGGGGTTTTCTCTTTGTTTGTTTTTGGTTGGTTGGTTGGGGTTCTGTTTTGGTTTTGTAGTGTCAAGTCAGGTTACATAGATTCCTGGGATGCAAGCTGACACATTGTTAAGCACTGGAAATCTTTTGTGCAGTTCTTTTAAGGCTGCTAGTATGATCTGCATCTTTGGCAGAAAGCCCTCCACTTTGGTCTTCTTTCAAAACATATGCAGTCACTTGGGCATGCCTCGTCTGCTCCTTGAGAATTCCCTCATCATGGTAACCTAGTATTCCACTGCACCAAGAAAGAACCTCCAGCAGGCACAGGTGAGTGACCTGCAGCTAATACCATGAGCAACCACAGACACATGCTTCAGACAAAGGTGAGCAACCTTGTAATAAAAATAACCTGCCTTACAGCAAACTCCTTCCTGGGAATCCTGCTCTCATAATGCAAATGTTCCTGTATTTCATAAAATACAGTGCCTTAAATCCCTTACAAGCATACAGATTTGATTTTTCATTACCCATGAAAATGTGCAATCCTTATTAGATCAAACCTTATCTCACTTTTGACTTCCACAGTGATATTTCTCTGAGAAACCCTTCCTGAAAGAAAAATACATTGTTCCAGACACATTTCCATCATGAATGATCAAACCCAAGATTTCAGTGGTGACCACAGTGTTTAAATCAGAGACGTCACCACGAGTTTAGCACTGACAGGTCGGTTAGCCACACTTGTACAGTGCCTCACATATCAGAGTCCTGCCCTTTCTGGCCTATCTAGACATCATGGCCATTTCTGTGTCTATAGACAACTGCACCTGCCTGAGCAGGGATCCCAGACCTAAAAACACCACTTCTGAGAGATGGAACAAGTTACGAACCACTATTTATCTCAGAAAGCATTCTCCAGTGCTAGTGCAGTTCCCCAGTATTTTACATACACTTCATAGACCACTGCAAAGGACACTAAAATTATTCAATTTCTGCTACAATTTTCTGCAAACAGTACAACACAGGAAAGAGGGGCTGCAACACTGAGATTGAATATACCCTGAGAAAGAACACTGTTGGAAGCTATTTCCTAAAATTTCCACAGGGTAAGCACAGCAGGCACGGCCTGAGGTGTAAAACATCTTCCAACTGCTTTGATTACAATTTTCCTCTATCTCTTGCCAGCATGAAGGATATTTTTTTGTATGCCATGCAGATCTAAACAGTCTTCCAAGCATCTGATTTTCAGGAATTTCACCTAACCACAGCTAAGGAGAGTCAAAACTCGATTATAGACAACAGTCTGTAAAAACACTTATAATGAAATTGCTAAATCATAGGATCATAGGATGTTAGAGGTTGGAAGGGACCCAAAGAGATCATCGAGCCCAACTCCCCTGCCAGAGCAGGACAATACTATCTAAGACAGATCACAGAGAAACACATCCAGACAGGCCAGTCGAGGAGACTCCACAATCTCCCTGGGGAGTCTGTTCCAGAGCTCTGTGACCCTTACAGTAAAGAAGTTCCCCCTTGTGTTGAGGCGGAACAACTTTTGCTACAACTTACACCCGTTGCTCTTTGTCCCATCAGAGGGAGCAAGTGAAAAGAGCCTGTCCCCCCCTTCCTGGCCAGCCTTCAGATACATATAAACATTTATCAAATGCCCTCTAAGTCTTCTCTTCTCCAGACTAAAAAGCCCCAGCTCCCTCAGCCTCTCCTCATAAGCCATGCCCTCCTGTCCCCTAATCATCCTCGTAGCCTCCACTGGAGCCTCTCCAGCAGATCTCATATATTTATTTTCTGTAGCTTGGGTTTTTCTTTTTCTCATTCTTTCATCAACCCACTCCACTCTCCTTGCTGGAACACCATCAGCCTCATCCCACCCATTAAGAAAAAGACACCATTTAAAAATAAATTTATCAGCAGGGCTTTTCTGTTGCTCCTCTTCACGAACAGATAAACACTCACACTGATATCTATGCTCCCTTATATAAAAGCAAATTGCCAATAATTACAGTCAAATAGCATTAGCCACATGTTTGTCTTCAAAACACTAAGATTTGTGGATCCTTGTGAACTTTATGTCAATCCACCTGCAGGTTCATAAGGAAAGCTCCTTAATTACTTTCACTTAAAAGAGATGCCAGTGCATTTGATGGGGGAACATCCCAAGGATGTACAGATGCCCCCAGCACACATCCAAGCACCTGACCCAACCATTCCTTCTGCTTACTACACTTCTACCACACACCTACACCTCAAAGGCTTGGCAAAATGTGGATGTCCTACATGCCTTTGCTGAGATACTTGTGCCTCACAGCTATTCCCAGTCTAGAAAAGAGAGAGCCATCTGTACATCTAACATGCACATCCCCTTGAACCTACACCATGAAGGAAAAGTTGTTCTGCTATGAAGACAGATTTGTCTGGTTTTATCTCAGTCGCTGATATCAACAGGTTCATTTAATTAGTCACACACTGCTTTTTACATACAACATCACAACAAAACATGCTATTTTTACTTCTTTTTTTTTAATTGAGGACTGTTTAGGTCTGCATGACACACAAAACTTAGAGACAAGGATGAGTTTTTCCCAAATCTCTGAGAAGAATCAGACATGTAATCATCTGTGATTTTTTTTTTCCAGAACCTGTGTGCTCCAGATACAGAATAATTTGAATCTGCTGTAAAAGAAATTCTCTAGCGAAAAAAAAGGACAGAGAAAGATGTACAGAGAACGGATGAAAACGCAGACACATCATAATCTCATTCTATATATTGTGAAGACATGCACTAGGCTTCTAACACCATCACTTTCCAATATCGTTTCTCCTGAAGTACTGTATTTCCTTCATCAGTACTCCTCCACAGCTGCAGACTTCATTTCTCAGCCTATGATCTAATTCTTCTCACCAAAACATTCTAGCTAGGCTCAAACTAGCACAACCTCACCTTTTGGGCTCAAAGAGTCAAAAGCTAAAAAGTACACTCTTGTCCTAAATGCTATCAATATCTTTTTTTAAGAAGACAAACCAGCACACAAGAATATATAACAAGTGCACTATTAACCAGGAAAAAGGAAAAGGTAATGGAATTCCGATCAGGGAATTCCAGGCCAAACTAATAATCCTACAGTACCAGAAAAGAAATAAAACAACATTGAACAATCAAGAAACAATCCAGACAAGTATAATTATTTGTTACTTGGAGATTTTCAGTTTTTGAGATTAAAGTACCCTGCAATCAGACAAGACCAAACATCTGTTCTCACATAAAAATGAAAAGATGCCATGAGAATTAAGAACAAGACAGATTTGAAGACTCACATTTTTTCCCTGTTCTCTGCTTAGAAAAACAAGTCCTCTCCAAATGGTGAACGGTATATTCTTCTTCCTTTTAAAGTGAGGTAGGTCACCTAAGTTTCTCAGTGAACACAGACACTTTGATGATCAGTATTTCATTAGCAGACTGCAGAGACCAGTCACAAAACACACACCTGCAGTTCTCAAGGCACATGAATCAAAGGCACTGTATGCCGGCTCTTATCTTTTCATATGCAACAGACTAGCAGATGAGACAAGAAGATGATTCACTGTCTCCAGACACCGTTAACTTTGCTGTGAGAAAACACTGAACCACTATATCCTTCCTAATTAAATAACTCCATTAAAAGAAAAAAAAGAAAAGAAAAAAAGGCTCTTTCTCTGTCCAAACTTTCTCTCCCTCTGTTCTCACTTCATATATAACCCAGCTGTAATGTAAACATATCAACCAAGAGATGAGTTTCTAAATGCTCCTCTGTTACACTTGGCATAAACACTGATATTACAAAAGGGTCTGATTTTCACCACACTCCAAGTTGACTCCCTCTTGGCTCAATCTATAGCTGTAAAGTCATGTCCCTCCCTTCCCATAAACAACACAGCTGGAGAGACACAATACCCCATCCCTGCTTTCTGACATGAAAAAAAATGCATCCTTAACTCTATGTATAGATCTCTCATTTCTTTTTATCTTTTCTTTTACTAGCTTGATTTCCTGAGAGGTTTGTGCATGAGGTTATGCTCTGAAAGCAATATAAAAGTAATGTGATGGGGATTTTGTCCTCAATATTTGTTTGTGAGCGTGCTTAAGACATGTGACAAAGTTCAATGTTCACATGACAGCCTCCTAACAGCTCACCATTATCAGCAGTCCACTGTCACAAACACAGGCAAGACAGTTCTTGAGTGTAAAACAATTTGCTGTTCAACTGACACCTCATGAAGTGTAAGTGAGAATTTACAATTTCCTCTGCTCCTGAACCAATATATAAAATTCAGAACAAAGTGATTTATAAAGCTGTAGAGAAGCAATTTCTTTGCACTCATTAAGGGCTACGTGAAAACACAGATACTGTGACACTAGTTTGGGGTTTTCTCTGGCAAGGACACAATGGTTTGCTTTCCCTTCTGAAGAGAGAAGGCAAAACTATTATATCTAAAGAATAAATAAGTATATCTCTTTTTCAAATGAGACTTTAGCCCAGGTATTTTAGGATTTAGTTGTTAGGTCAGAGCCTCAGCAGGTCACAGTCATAGCTGTGAGTTGTTCCACTTGCAAGTTTAAATAATTAATGAGTAACAGCAGCTACTGAAATCTGCATGAGAAACCACTTAAGTCTTTACGTCACCCCGACACAATTATAGTACTTATGTGCTTCTTCAAATATGCATTCAAATACTCATGCCTCATACTCAAATGCTACCTCATTTTATCTAAATCTTAAATTTCATGTACTAATGTTGCCTTCCTGCACTTTTTAACCAGGCAATGTACAAAGACAATGCAGAAACAGTAATGGCTGAATTACTACTGAAGAGAGCAATGACAGACCCAAGGAAAATTTTCTATTTGAACATAAGACAGGGAAAAATGTACCTAAGACAATCATTTCCCTTTCCTTCATTAAAAAAAAAAAAAATCAGACTATTTATTTCATGTTAAAAGCCAGAAGAACATGACAGAGACACTCATCTCTCTAGCATAGTTTTTTGATGCAGTTCACATCAAACTCAGTGTACACACAAAAGAGGTAACAAAATGTAGCAATATGTCAAAATAATTAAGAAATCATGTTTCAACAAGGAGATGAGCAGTGTATTCACCTTCAAAGATGACTACCAAACTATACCTCAGATCCACTACCTGATTGAAAGTTAAGTAGCCTTATACGTAATATTCAGAGAACTCATCACAAGAGTATCTTGTTCGGGAACAAGTTGCACTTGTAAAGTACGGGGACAAAGTATTTTACTTTGGTTGTTAACTTCATGTTTTTAAAAGAAAATGTTTCATTCCAAACAGTATGCAAAGACAGAGATGTTCCTTTCCTAAAGGTCCTGCAACATAGGTACATAAAATACACAAGTGGGAGATACCCTTCTCCCATATCGCAGGTACAAATCCAAGACAGAGAGAATTTAAGGGCAATACATAAAGGATCACTTACAGCCCACCTGAGAAGCTTGGGCAGACACTAGGAACTTCAGTGTGGAGCTGCACATTGCTGTGGTTTGTAATCACAACAGCTGCCTCCTTTCTTAATTTACAAGTGCTTTGTGGACTTAAATTTTTACCTTCGGTCACACAAGGTTAACACTCCAGCCATGATGACACATCCAAGCAGATTCAAATGATTTTCCACCACAACCCCACCAGTATACAAGGTTATTTCTCTGCCATTCTAGGTCTTAATTCAGCAGACTTTCTCAGACACAGAAAATGCTAACCAAGAGACTCAAGCTTATCACAAGACAGAGTGCAAACCACTGCAACACCGCCCCTATGTCTTTCTTTAAATAGCTACAGGAGCACTTCACCCATGCCATTAGGTAATACACTTGTGATCAACACACTCAGACAGGATGTGGGAAACCAGGGATCGTTTTAGAAGATACTGAGGAGAAAGATCAGTCTGACTGGATCACAGGACAACTATGAGTCATCATTGTGATCTGGCAGGGGAAAATTGAAAAAGACAGATCAAGAGACCTATGCTGTTATCATAAGGGGATATTTCCAGTCAAGAGATGGAAGAATTAACATCATCATAGATCAGCCCCAGCTGAATACAATGTAACAGTTCTGGTCAGTTGTATTTAACAACATGAATCTTTTTAATAGAACAGATGATGCAAGGGTGATGAGAGCAATAGGAGTCTATCATACAGGGACAAAACTAAAAGCTCATGACACATCAAGCCTAAGTAAAGCAAAGCTAAATGAATGTTGGAAGAAAACACATGCTGCCCATGTACAAATCTAAGCTGAAAGAGTGTTTCTATACATCAGAAGAGCAAAGCTCTGGAAGAACCAAAACAGAGTAGAAAACCTAGCTAGATAAGAGACAGAAAGCAGGAGCCTGACCACTATTATGTCAGAGACTGCATGAGTGGCATGACTCTTGCCATGGAAGACCAGCCCTAAACTACACAGCCAACTCCTTTTGTCTGAGGAGATTTGAACCCACATTTCTACATGGTGTGCTGGATCACTGTGGGGTAGGAAGGAGCAGAGAGGGGCTCTGTTCATATACCAGTAATTGACTTTTTAAAAAGATAACCAAAATTCCAAACAAAATAGAATCACAAAATCAGCAATATGCTGGAAAGGGGGAGCAAAAATGAAACATGCTAGCTTTCAGCCAGGTGGAGTTCACTGCAGTGATGGACTTTATTCCCATTCTGAGTTCACTGGTTTAATTCTGTTCATCAATTTTATCCTGTAAGTGATGAAAACAACAACACAGAGGAAAGCTGTAACTCTCTCTGTACAACACATTACAGAAGAAAGAGATCATCATTCCTGCTCAACAGTTTCTAACTTTGCAGTCTGCTCTGTGGAGTGGGAAATGCAGGCCTGAACCCCTTGTGGAAGGAACTGAGCTGGTCTCCATCCCAAACACAGCATAGGAGGGTCTGCAGACAATCTGCTCCTCAGCAAGTTCATGGGCATCTACCCTCACAAAAGAGTTGAGACACTCACGACAAGCACAAAGCTCACCTCTGCTGCCCCCTCCACCCCAGCTCTGGGAACAGGAACAGCAGTGTAACACACTTTGCTCAGATGGATATTGATTTCAAGCATCCCGTTGGCTGCATCGGATAACAATGCAAGGCATCTAACTCTCCGTGCAAGATAGGTTAGGTTCTTGGTACAAGGCTCTTGAGGTCACTTCAAACCATATTTCCCAAATCATTTACAAACCACCTCATCTTTTCCTAACAGGAAGGTGATTTGAGACAGTCAGCGCAGCTTCACCAAAGGCAATTCCTGCCTTGCCAACTTAGTAGCTTTTTACAATGGAGTGACTACATCTGTGGACAAGGGAAGACCAATGGATGCCATTTATCTGGACTTCTGCCAGGCCTTTGACACAGTCCCCCACAACACTCTTCTCTTTAAACTGGGGAGATAGGGATTTGATAGGTGGACTGTCCAGTGGATAAGGAACTGGTTGGCTGGTCGCATCCAAAGGGTAGCAGTCAATGTCTTGATGTCCAGATGGAGACAGGTGACAAGTGGTGTCCCTCAGGGGTTTATACTGGGAGCAGTGTTGTTCAGTATCTTCATCAGTGACACAGACAGTGAGACTGAGTGCATCCTCAGCAAGTTTGCTGATGATATCAAGCTTATTTGTGTGCTTGACATGATTGAGGGATGGGATGCCCTCCAGAGAGTTCCAGACAGGTTGCAGAAGTGGTCTCAGGTAAACCTCATGAGATTCAATATGGTGAACTGCAAAGTCCTGCACCTGGGTCAGGACAATCCTCAGTAAGGATACAGGCTGGGGAATGAGGAGATAAGGAGCATCCCTGCAGAAAAGGGCTTGGAGGTGCTGATGCATGAGAAGGTGGACATGAGCCAGCAATGTGCACTTGCAGCCCAGAAGGCCAACTGTATTCTGGGCTGCAACAAGAAGTGTGACCAGCAGGTTGAGAGAGGCAATTCTGCCACTCTGCTCTGCTGAGACTTCAGCTGGAGTACTGTGTCCATCTCTGGGGTCTTCAAAACAGGAAGGACATGGGCCTGCTGGAGCAGGCAGAGAGAAGGCCACAAACATGACCAGAACCCCACAGGTTGGGAGAGTGGGGGTCCTCCAGCCTGAAGATGAGAAGCTTCCAGGGAGACCTTATGGCAGCATTTGAATATTTGAAGGGGACCTGCAAGAAGACTGGGGAGGGGCTCTTTACAAGGACATGCAGCAACAGGATAAGGGTCAATAGTTTTAAACTAGAGCAACGTAGATTTAGGCTGAACATTAGGAGGAAGCTCTTTACAAACAGAGTACTGAAATACTGGAATAAGTTGCACACAGAGGTGGTGGAAGCCCCATCCCTGGAGACGAATATTCAAAGTCAAACTTGATGGAGCCCTGAGCAACCTGATCATGACCTCTGAAGGTCCCTTCCATTCTGAAGCACTCTATAATTCCATGATTGCTTACTCCGAGACTATAGACCAAAATGGTCCTTAGAATTCTCTCCCCTCCTCAAGCTCTCTCAAACTTCACCACAGAAAAACAGTAATGAATAACATTTCTACAGTCTTTGACTGTGAATTTATACCACATACACATAACAAACTCTGCAGCAGCAGACATTTCAAACTTGGTGTATGTGTCATTGATTCAACTGATATAGGTGCCTCTCACTCCTTAATGGAGTTAAAACCTTTTCATGATGCCACGTGGTGGGGAGGGTGTGCTAGTTTGAGCCTAGGTAGAATGTTTTGGTGAGAAGAATTAGAGTATAGGCTGTAAAAAAGGAAACAATGGTGATGTCTACTTCATTCATAGGCTTGCTGAGATGTTTAACAACAAGAACATAAACACAGATAAGAGAGTCACTCTCTTGTCTCTCCGGGGATGAACCTTTCTCTCTAACCTAACCTGCCATCTGTGTGACTAATCCACCTGCTTCCTAATCCCCCTGGCCAACCCTCCAAAGTACCCTGAGGATAANGTGGTGGGGGGTGGGGGTGGGGGGGGGGGGGGGGGGGGGGGGGGGGGGGGGGGTGTAACACCCAAACCACCACAGAGGGCAAGGTGTGATGATGCGGCAGAGGAGCAGGTGAGTGAGGGATGGGGCAGCCTCCCTAGAAGTGTATTTGAAACCTTGCATGTTTGAAAAGCGTGAAAATCCTTGGATGAGATAAAAACCATTTAAACATGTTAGTATCGGTGTGAGGTGTCCCAAGAGAAAAGAAGCTCTCATTTTTATCTATATATTGAAGGATTCCATTAATTTGTATGTAAAAAAGTCTTTGTAATGACCTCCCCTGTTTCTCCTCTATGATACATAAAGGATTTTAGAATATGAAGACTGGATGAGGCACTTAGTGCCATGGCCTATTTGATTAGATAGGGCTGGGTGCTAGGTTGGACTGGATGATCTTGGAGGTCTCTTCCAACCTGGCTGATTCTATGATTCTGTAGAAAGAAAACAGATACTGAGATGCTCATTTGGCTCAGTCCCTTCCTTTTCCACCTCAAATAATACTTCTACCCAACTTGTTGCTATCAGCTCTTAACTCACCTACAGCACCCTCAAGCTCCCAGCACTAAAAATGCAGTCATTAATAAAAGTTACTTTCTGAAGTGCAAACTACTCAATACCTAAATCAAAAAATGTCATTTGACTCTTCCCATGAGTTATTTGTGAATGAAACCAGTGGATCTTGCCTTTAATACAGCATCATGCTTAAACCAGCTTTTACTGAGATTACAAGGCATCAATCAGTTTGTAAGCAATTCAGCTTGCAATTGATAGTTTTTAACTTTCATGACTCCTTTTGTTTCGTGGAAATCCAGCTATTCTAAGTTAGTATGATTAGTCTGAAAGGTTGCAGATAGGACCTTTCACTCTCAGATACACTGGTGATGACCTGTGTTCAGCAGCAGGTCCTTCTTCATGCTAATGGCTGTGGTCCCTAATGTTTTAGTCTGTGGCATTTTAAAACCCTTGCAGTGACTAAACTGGCACCTACTAAGCTAATGCTACAGTTTCAATCTCTGTCTTGTTTTGATGCATCCAATTAGTATCTACTAGTAAATCTATTCCTGGTTTGGTATTTGAGCATCTGCCAAAATTAATGCCAGTGTCCAAAACAAAAATCTCGCAATGCTAGGGGAAAAAAATGAAACTAAATTTTTCTCCATTTATTACCTTGAAGCACACAAGACTCACTCAGGAAAAAAACATCCTGATCAGAAGCACAGCTCCACCCCCACACCACAGGCTTCACTGTATCTGGCAAGGACATTTTAAAATGTAAGCTAAAAGCACTGCAGACTTTAAATATACAAAGTTAAGCAAAGTGGAAAGCAATTACCATCACAGCTTCTAGGGTTTTTTAACATAGTTGCATGTAAACATTTCATCGGTGCAGATATGCCAGAGTTCACTTAACATCCACTCTTAAATTCAATTAGTAACACATATAAATTTCCCTTATCTTGCCAACCATATCACACAAACAGTCAGTTCTAGAGCACTTAAAATTACACTGTATATAGGTTGTCTGCTAGAATGGAGAAGCTTTGCAGATCATACTACAAATGCTCTCTCAAGTGACACACGGGCAAAAGGTATAAGCAGATAAGAGTAGAATCAGACACACAGATGCCAGGCCCAGTGGGACTGGGGCACGCAGAAGATGAAAAAAGAATGTTATCACAACATAGCAGGAACAAAGGTACCTAATAATTTTGGTAGTATTTTTTTGCTCATTTCAAGTCTTAACACCCCTGCAATAGCAGTATCTTGCTCATTACTTGCTTAACAATTGCACACTGAAGCCTGCCTGTACCCAAACACAATCCAGAATTTTAAACAAAGGGGATATTTTTTTTCACCTCCCCTCACCCAACCTGCCTAACATTTTATGAACACATTATTGCAAGCAAAAGGAAATCTTTCTTGGCTAGAAACATGTTGTGTATGTCCCATAGCACCATTATGTTCAGTTCAAACTCTAAGCTCTTGCCTCTGTTTCCCCTAAGCAAGATGTTTATTTACAGCTTCACGTGAGCTGGTACTACCTTTGTGACTTCACAGAATCAGTCAGGGTTGGAGGGGACCCCAAGGACCATCTAGTTCCAACCCCCCTGCCATGCCCAGGGACACCCTACCTTAGACCAGGTTGCCCAGAGCCTCATCCAGCCTGGCTTTAAACACCTCCAGGGATGGAGCCTCAACCACCTCCATGGGCAACCCATTCCAGGCTCTCATCACTCTCATGCTGAAGAACTTCCTCCTCACGTCCACTCTGAATCTCCCCATCTCCAGCTTTGCTCCATTCCCCCTAGTCCTGGCACTACCTGGTAGCCTGAAAAGTCCTTCCCCAGCTTTTTTGTAGGTCCCCTTCAGATACCAAAAGGCCACAACAAGTTCACCTCAGAACCTGCTCTTCTCCATACTGAACAGCCCCTCCAGGCTGTTATGAATTTTTTAAGGAGCAATCACAAAGAGTATCTCTAACGAGGAGCTAGTCTTGTTCTTCACTTTAACCCTTGTCACAATTTAAGTGTATCCTTTCCTTTCAGCTAATGATAAATTTTCATGAACTTTAGCCATATCAGACCCCATTACAAAAAATTCTACAAAAAGTCAGACCATGAGATCATAAACCACAATTACAAAAATACAGTCTTAAGAAATTTTAGTTACCATACAGACTAAAATCTGCTCAATGCCTTCAAAGCACAAGGCTCCCAACCAAATACAAATGATAATTTCAAACATTTCTGAATTTCAGCAATCTTTAAATAAAGAATACTTAAAATAGTAAACGACAGGCAACTTCTTCAACTGACTCTACAAGAGGAATTTTTATACGGAGCGTAAGCTGGAATCGAATCGATTAAATAAAACCACAAATCAATATGATAAAAAGACATATGCAGACTAGTATCTTCATTTATTTATCCTCTATTGGATATTTATCCTCTATTGGCTGGAGAGCAGCCAGGAGGAAAGGGACCTGGGGGTACTGGTGGATAGTAGGCTGAAGATGAGCCAGCAGTGTGCCCAGGTGGCCAAGAGGGCCAATGGCATCCTGGCGTGTATCAGGAACAGTGTGGCCAGTAGGACGAGGAAGGTTCTTCTTCCCCTGTACTCAACACTGGTCAGGCCACACCTTGAGTACTGTGTCCAGTTCTGGGCTCCTCAACTCAAGAGAGATGTTGAGGTGCTGGAACGTGTTCAGAGAAGGGCAACAAAGCTGGTAAGGGGCCTGGAACACAAACCCTATGAGGAGAGGCTGAGGGAGCTGGGGTTGTTCAGCCTGGAGGAGGCTGAGGGCAGACCTCATTGCTGTCTACAACTACCTGAAGGGAGGCTGTAGCCAGGTGGGGGTTGGTCTCTTCTCCCAGGCAACCAGCAACAGGACAAGGGGACACAGCCTGAAGTTGTGCCAAGGGAAGTATAGGCTGGATGTTAGGAGGAAGTTCTTCACAGAGAGAGTGACTGGCATCAGGGAGGTGGTGGAGTCACCATCCCTGGGGGTGTTCAGGAAAAGCTGGATGAGGCACTTAATGCCATGGTTTAGTTGACTGGATAGGGCTGGGTGCTAGGTTGGACTGGATGATCTTGGAGGTCTCTTCCAACCTGATTGATTCTATTCTATCCTATTCTACTTAAAGTTGGTGTGACAACAAACAGTAACATCTTAAAATCTTCTTCTGTTCATTTGATCTTATGTATTATTAGGGTAGTCCTTGAAGCAATCCCACTGAAGAGCACTGTTTTGCTTCAGGTAGGCACTGCAATACCAGCATTCATGCTTGCGTGTGCCAGAATTATTGCTGCAATGCATGAGTGATGATGAAACTACTTAATTGCTCTCTATCCAAAGCCCTGATTACTCCTCACAGGCTAATGTACAAAGATGGCTGATTGTGAAATAGGTTTTATCATTTGGCCACCTTCACATGAAATATTCTACCAAAGTCGTATCTCAATTGCGGTGATTAATTTACTAAACCAGACAAGAGAAAAATGTGATTTTTCCACTTCCCAAATAATCAAAGCATAAAAAACAGATTCCTAAAATATAAGGGACATAGACATTACAGAACTTATGTATCTAAAGAACTTATGTATCTAAAACTTACTATGAAAGTACTATTTACCTTTCAGCACCTGACATGTTATCCTACATGCATTTTTTCAGTCTCACTTTAGAAATCAGCACTGAGATTTTGGGGTACATGTAAGAATGAGTTTAAATGCCAACAGTGACGTACAATCTATTACATTTTGTTCCTTAAGGCACTGAAGTCTTACTGCAACTAATTTGGAGCAATCCCAAGCACAAATACAGGCTGGACAAGGAGTGGCTCTAGAGCATTCTCAAAGAGAAGGATTTGGGGGTGTCAGCTGGCAAAAAACTCAATGGGAGCCAGCAATGTGCAATTGAAGCCCGGAAGACAACAATGTCCTGGGATGCATCAAAAGAAGTGTGACCAGCAGGATGAGGGAGATGATTCTCTCCCTCTGTTCTGCTCTCTGAAATCTCATCTGGAGTTCTGATGTCCCCAGCATAAGGATGACATGGAATTGCTGAAACAGGTCTAGAGGGAGGGCCAGGTGATCAGACAGCTGGAGTACCTCCACTACAGGGTCCTGTAAGAGCTGAGGCTGTACAGCCTGGAGAAGAGGAGGCTCCAGGGAGACCTTAGAGCAACCTTCCGGTACCTGAAGTGGGACAAAAGGAAAGCTGGGAAGGGATATTTGCTTATGAATAAAGATGTAGTGTTTCAGGTGTGGAAAGGAAGGGGCAAGATTTGGATAATAGGTTGGATGTGATGATCTTGAATGTCTTTTCCAACCTGGTTAATTCTGTGATTCTGTGATACTTTACAAGGGCTTAAGAGTGAATAGACTGAAGCTTGAGGAGGACAGATTTGAGACTAGATATTAGAAAGAAATTCTTTGCAGTAAGGGTAGACAGACACTGAAACAGGTTGCCCAGGGAGGTCATGGATGCCCCTCCCTCTAGTTGTTCAAAACCAAGCTGGATGATGCCTTGAGTGACCTGGCCTAATGGAAATGTATCTGCCCATGGCATGGCAGTTAGAACTAGATGATCTTTAAGGCCTTTTCCAACCCAAACTATTCCATGATTAAACAGTACTGGAAGTTAATTATACATGCCATTCAAAACATACTATGAAAGCTGTATTTCTCATTAATTCACTGCTGACAGGGTTGTTACTAGAATACTTCTAAACTATAAATGTAATCTTAACATTCAGTTCAGCTACTGATCCTGAATAAATGTTTCATTTAAACATCTCTATAATCTTATCTTGGAGAGTTTTTTTTTCAGATCCTAAATAATAATGTAATGAATAAAATGTACAGCATGAAACTTAGGACAACTATTATCACATGACAAAACTACTGATACATGGTGAACTACACAGAGTAATCATTGTTCATCTGTAACAGGAAAAGCTGGAAAATTCAATGCCTGAACCAGTAGGGCTTATGACAACAGTGGTAAATTCTCAGACATGCTAAATTCCCCATTAAGTCATCATGAACTTAAATTTGTTTGCTTCTTATGTGTAAATCAAGTAAGACAATTTTCCTGCTGGTCCCAATGCATTTGAGGGTTGCTGGTGTCTTCCAAAGAACACCTAAAAATTATGAGTTGTAAGGGAATACCAAATTGGCCATTAGAAGGAAAAAAAATCCCACCGTATGACCCGAGAAGCTTTAAGTATACAGTAGCAGCAACAACAACAAAAAATACCCCACAACCAACCACCAAAAAAAAAAGAGAAGTTTTAAATGCATATTAGGAGGCAAATAAAGATTTTCCACGTGCCCACTTCACTGACACCTGCACCTGTGTTTCTTGTTATTATCAAGGCAATAGCAAGATTATGACTCTAGAGAAATACGAAAGAGAATCTAAGACAAAGCCCAGTGGCTATAAGCAGATCACCAATGCAATGATCAAATCAGCACAGTTATTAGACTTACTGTCACTTTTGAGGCCACCTTCCTTTCGTAAACATTCTTCAGACAAGGAGAGAAAGAATCACTCTGGCAGTACCATTGTGTTCCTAACAAGGTTATTCCCCCAGGTCACATGAATTCCTAACTCATTCACCACCACATTCCCGACATGCAGGTACTCCATCTTGTGACCAGCATGCACACAATCACCTGCAAACAGACAGCAACTGGGCATCCAGAAAAGAAGAGCAGGAAAGGGATTATGCATGGGTTTCCTGGTCTGGAGATCACTGGGAAAGCAAGCATCACAGTGTATCTGTATCTTATTTTCATTGTTTGATAGTCTACTCCCAGAGTATGTAGAGACATACACCCATATGGATGTCATTTCTGGGCATATGAAGGTGGGGACTGGGAGTCAACAGCATGGATCTACCAAGGTTAAACCATGCCTGACCAGTATGATGGCACTCTCGCATAAAATGATAGGATTTGTGAATAAGAAGATCTCAGTGGTATCCTCCAGCTTGATTTTAGCAAGACTCAATGTTTCCTCATGGACCCAAGTTACACCCTAGACGGGCAGAGTACTGGAGGATAAAAACCTTAACTCTAACATTTGGCTCAAACGGTAGCTGTTAATGGTTCACAATCTGCCCATAACTGGTTATAAGTGAGTAAGTAAAGGTCTCTATCTGGTTTAATATATTTAGCAGTCACTGGACAGACTGTACAGAACATTCAGTCCGCAAACAAAACCAGACTTAAGGGTGCAGCTGATACACTGGAGGGTAGGGTTGCCATTCAGAATGACTTAGGGCTGACAGAAACATCATGAAAGCACAGCTTGAAAGAAACTTACTGATTAGCAGCTCTGCTGAAAATGACCTGGGGGTCCTACAAAACCAAAGGCGAGAGATGAATCAGCAGCCCATCTGGCAGCAATGAGAGCTAACAGCATCCCAGGCTTTGGTAATGGACTGTGGGAAGCAATTGTTCTGCTTCATGCATGATCCATTACTCGGGTATCTGGACTATTGGGTCTACCTTTGGATCCCCAGTGTGATACACTAGTCAACTGGAACAAGTTCAGTGAACGGCCACATGTGGCATATGGAGCACATGCCCTGTGATAAGAGGCTGAAGGTATTGGGATTGTTCAGCCTGGAGAAAGCTCCTGACCACCTAAGGGGAAACGTCCAATATCTAAAGGTAAATTACTAAAACGATGGAGGCAGGCTTTTTACCAAGGTGCATGGGGAGAGAACAAAGTCAAATGAAACCGTGAAAGTTACAAGTATTTATTAGTTAAGGTGTAAAAACACACTATGAGAATAATCAAGCACAGGAACAAGTGCCCTGAAACACACCGAAATCTCTGTCTTTGGAGCTTTTCAAGACACAACTAAACAAAGCCTTACATTGCTTGGTCTGACCAAACTGGGGTTGTTTAACCTGGAGAAGAGCAGGCTCAAGTGGGACCTTATTGCTCTCTACAACTACCTGAAAGGAGGTTGTATCCAGATGGGGTTGGTCTCTTCTCCCAGGCAACCAGTGACAGAACAAGAGGACACAGCCTCGAGCTGCACCAGGGCAGGTTTAGGCTGGACGTTAGGAAGAAGTTATTCACAGAAAGCACAACTGGCATTGGAATGGGTGGCCTAGGGAGGTGGTGGAGTCACTGTCCCTGGAGGCGTTTAAAAGGAGACCGGATAAGGCACTTAGTGCCATTGTTTAGTTAATTAGAAGGTGTTGGGTGATAGGTTGGACTCAATGACCTTGAAGGTCTTTTTCCAACCTGAATAATTTTGCCCTTATGAGTGACACTTCTTCAGGCAGAAGGATGGACTGGAAACCTCTCTCACCTTTTCTAACCAGAATGAGTTTATGAATCTGTGTTGGAATTGTGTACATACCTTATGCACAGCATGCATATTTAGGCATCCAAGAAGAGAAACTTCGGGTATGCTCCAAACACGTACAAATGACCTATGTGTGTGCAGTAAATGGAACACCTTCACTGTTCTCTGAATTGCATGGACCTCCTCAGATCAAAAGAACTGTGCAGACATATTTATTTAGCCACATGATTCACAAGGGCCCCAAAAACCATGTCCTTCCAAAGTGTTACCAAGGCCTAATGGACAAAGTATTACTAACAGAGATGAAATACGCAAAACCATTTACAAGAAAAGACCAATTAGAATTAATGAAAATTATTCTGCAACCTTTCTCATTCATCCCAGAGGTACAAAGAATTATTACTTGTGGCTACGATTCCTACCTTTAGCTGCAACCAAATTTCTTCCTATGCATTTCAAGAGTATTTTGCAACCCATTCAGCCAAAATTTGCAACCCAAATTTGCAACCCAGTCAATCAAAACGAACTCTTCAACATCAACAGTCCTGCATTATGTTGAAAAACACCTACTAAAATTCCCATTAAAGCAATAACAACTTTTCACTGAGAGCCCATATGGGTTCTTTCTCATTTGACAAGAGCATCTGTCTGTAAAACAAGAACAAAGCCAAATTATTGCCTCCCCTCCAGGTGAACAGTGCTGAGTCAGACCATGCTGGTGAAAACTATGCAGAAACTTATACTTGACTCTTTTCCACAAACAAGTCAGGGCAAAGTGATAGTATAGATAAAAGATTATGAAAAGCCAGGGCAGGGAGTTTCTATTTGTAGAAGCTATGCACTTTGGTAAGAAGTCTCTCAACGCAGTGACTTCCACCATTTGGGGAAAGAATCTAAGAGTAAAAGGCCCAACAGGAGCTTAAATAAATGACAATTGCAACTGTTTTCCTTTAAGTCAGTTTCAATTACTTGAACACATTTATTAAGCTGAAAGACAACTATTAATAAAGCATCACTGTTTTGTTCTTTTTCTACTTTCACAAAAATGAAAGGAGAGTTAACACCAAGGCTGACTTAAGAAATGCGAAAATGTTCTGCTCATGTTTGTATCACTGATTTTGGCTACATAGGAGGCACACTCACGAAGCAAGATGACACTAAGCTGGGGGCAGATGTGACTGAGTTGGAGGGCAGAAGGGCTCTGCAGCGGGACCTTGACCTCCTGGACAGATGGGCAGAGTCCAATGGGATGGCATTCAATGGCTCCAAGTGCCGAGTGCTGCACTTTGGCCACAACAACCCCATGCAGAGATACAGGCTGGGGTCGGAGTGGCTGGAGAGCAGCCAGACAGAGAGGGATCTGGGGCTGCTGATCGATACCCGCCTGAACATGAGCCAGCAGTGTGCCCAGGTGGCCAAGAGAGCCAGTGGCATCCTGGCCTGCATCAGGAATGGTGTGGTCAGCAGGAGCAGGGAGGTCATTCTGCCCCTGTACTCTGCACTGGTTAGACCACACCTTGAGTACTGTGTTC